>VBSM01001044.1:7940050-7966611 GCA_008086735.1 Cheirogaleus medius | reverse complement strand
TCTCTGATGATTAGAGATGATGAGCATTTTTTTATATGTTTGCAGGCCATTACTACTGCTTTTAACAGCTCAGTGATTTATTACAAGATGAAGCACGATGCAAGCAGTACTCAAGTCAAGAAATAAAAATTTTCCAATAACACAGCCCTTCCTTCCCATATTTTCAGTCCTTGAAAAAGTTAATGATCACAACGGGAGAGGTTTTATTTCATAAATGTGGAATTTTAAGAAAATGAGTTCACTTTACCTTCCCCATTCTCTTCTTTATTAGTACATTTGTCTGTAAGTTGAAAATGAAGAAAGACGGGATTTTACAAAAAGCTTATGCATACAACTTCCTCATAGGTTTCCTGGTACTGTCTGTAGCATGTATTAGAAATTCTTAACATTTTAAAGATCTAGAAGATTGAATATTTTCATAATAAACAGATATACTGGGTTGACTCAGAAACCAGTTAGGTCTATGTCTCATGGGACATTTGCTAATGTAAGTTTTCTAAATATGGACAATTTAGAGCTCATATTTGCCATTATCTGGTGAGACAATTTACATTGAACTTAATGCAACCTAATGTTTTTCAATGTGTTTTTCTGAATTCCCCTCAGACATGTTTGCGACAAACCACACAGTGAAGAAAGCTTTTCTTTTTTCTTTTTTTTTTCTTTGCAGTGATTTCACTTCTCACATTTCTGTTGGAATGAAAATTAGATTCAAGGACAGTTCTGTACCTGATAACTCTGACAAGGTGTGAAATGCTAAGCTTTCTATGGTTTTAATGAACATATGCACAGCTGATTTTGTTGTTGTTGTTGTTTGAAGGTTTCAGGCTGTCTATCCTGGAATAAAGAAATTTTAGTTTTGAGGCATGAGCTATCCTGTCTGTGATGACCATGTCTCTAAATGCCAGCTGTACAGGGAAAGACAACTCTCTGAGAGCTTCTTGAAACATGGGCACTTGATTTTCCAAGAGTTGTCAATGTGCATGGTCCCCCTAGTTGATTTTCTGAACTTCTCTTTGCTCTCTAAATGGCATCCTTTGGAATCATACTTGAATGAATGAAGCAAAATTATAGAATTTCTGTGAATGAACAGAAGTTAGTCTAAAGTAGAAAAAACAGGAAGAAACCACAGGGTGTTTTTTGTTTACTTACTTGTTTACTTTTGTTTACTTACAGAAAATTATAATTTTCTTTATTTTTTTGAAGGTTAGTGTTGAAAGTTTATATCCAGAGTACATTAAAATTCAGATCTTAAGCATGATATTAACTTTTTGCCAAGTAAGGTATATATAGTTCTGAGCATGTGGGAAAAAGAATTAATGGCCAACTAATGTTACCATTAGCCCTCAAGGGAAAAGAGAAACCATGGGGTTGCTGGTCTACTTATGGACCTGGATCCAGTTCTTGGACTAAAGTTTTAAGCCAAAAGTCAAAAAGATAAGCTGAATTTTTATTGTGTGATATAAGATCAATATATTATACAAAAAATAGTGTATTTCTATACACTAGTAATGATCAATATGAATATGAAGTTGGGGAAAATACCCATTTAAAAAAGCATCAAAAATATTTAGGAATAAAATTAACCAAAGAAGTGCAAGATTTGTACACTGAAAATTGTCCAACATTATTGAAAGAAATTAAAGACTAAATAAATGGAAAAACTTTCTTTGTTCATGGATTGGAAAACGATATTGATAACATTTTATTTCTCCCTGTATTAGTTTTCTTGTTGCTGCTATAACAGATTGACACAATTTTACTAGTTTAAAACAAAACAAATTTATTCTCTTACAGTCCTGGAAGTCAGAAATCCAGCATAAAAGCATTTGTTGGCAGAGATGGTTCCTTCTGGAGGCTCCAGGGGAGATTCACTTTCTTGCCTCTTTAAGTTTGTAGAATCTGCCAACATGCCTCAGCTTGTGATCACATCACTACTATCTCTTCTTCCATCATCACATTGCCTTCTCCTATACTGAAATATCTTCTGACTCTCTCTTATAAGGACACTTATTATTGCATTGGACTCACTAAGATAACCCAGGAAAATCTTAAGATCCTTAACTTATCACATCTGCAAAGTCTCTTTTGCCATATAAGGTAACATATTCACAAGTTCTGGGGATTCAGACACGGACATCTTTGGACGAGGGTAGGGACATTATTCATTACCACACTCGTGAAATCGATCTACAGAATCTAGGCAACCCATATCAAAATTCTGACTACCTTTGTTGCCAAAATGGAAAAGCTGATTTTAAAATTTAATTGGAAATTTAAGAAACCCAGATTAACCAAAACAATATTGAAAAAGAACAAAGTTGAAGGACTCACATCTTCCAGTTTTAAAACTACAAAGATTCAATACTAGGACAGGATGGTATTGTTACAGACATACAGATCAATTGAATAGAATTACGATTCCAGAAATAAACCCATATGTATACAGTCAATTGAATTTCAACAAGGGTGTCAAAATCATTCAATAGAGAAGTCTTTTCAACAAATGAGTAGAGATAACTGGATATTTACATGCAAAAGAATGAAATTGGACCCTCTATCTCCCACGGTATTAAAACAATTAGCTCAAAATGGATAAAAGATCTACATATAAGAGTTAAATCTATAAAACTCTTAGAAGAAAACATAAGTGTAAATCTTTGTGAGTTTGGACTGGAAAATAGTTTCTTAGATGTGATACCAAAAGTACAAGCAACCAAAGAAAATGTAGGTCAATCTGACTTCTTCAAAATAAAGAACTTTTGTGGGTCAAAGGACATTATGTGGAAAGTGAAAATAAAAACCACAGAATGGGAGAAAATATTTGAAAATCATATATCTGATAAGGGTCTAGTAACCAGGATATATAAAGCACCCTTAAAACTTAAAAATAAAAAGACAAATAGCTCAACTTTATTTCCCTCACACCAAAAATATAGAAATGGCCAACAAGCACATACAAATGTAGTCAATGCCATTGCTTGTTAGGAACATGCAAATCAAAATCACAATGAGATAGCACTGCATAAACACTAGGATGGTAATAGTAATAATTTTTAAGAAGTAAAATTATAAGAAAATATGTTGATGAAAATGTGGAGAAACTGGCACCCTCCAACATTGCTCGTGGGAGTGTAAAATGGTGCAACTGTGGTGGAAAAGTTAGGCAGTTCTTCAGAAAATTCATCAGAGTTAAATGACCCAGCAATTCCACTCCTAGTTACATACTCAAGAAAATTGAAATTATATGCTCACGCAATGTTCACAGGAGCATTATTCATAAAAGTCAAAGATATGAAAACAATCTAAATGTCCATCAACTGATGAATAGGTAACAAAATGTGATATATGCATACAATGGAATATTATTTATCCATAAAAAGGAATTCAATACTTGTACATTCTACAGGATGAATAAACCTTGAAAACATTCTGCTGAGTGAAAGAAGCCAAACATAAAAGGCCATATATTTGTATGATTCCTTTTACATGACATACCCAGAATGTGCCAATCCACAGAGACAGAAAGTACATTAGTGGTCGACAGGGAGTGGGAGGGGGATGAGTAGTGACAATGAGTGTGGGACTTATTTTTAGGGTGATGAAAATGTTTTGGAATGAAATAGTGGTGATAATAGTACAACCTTCTGAATGCACTAAAAACCACTGAATTGTTTTTAAAAAGTATGCATTATAGTAAAGAGATAAAGTATAAAGCCTATCTTAAGTCCAAGAAACAGATATCTCTCTATTCTTATTTGTTAAAGAACATTGATAAATTTTTGTTTTACTCTGCATAACTTTGAGAAGAAATCAGAAACCAGAGATACTGAATATTTAGAGGCTAAAAATTATATTGTGTTTTCTAGGGTGTGGTAAATGACATCTGTGTTTTCCTTTCTCTTTAATGGGATAGGGAATTGATGGCCCAGATATTGAATCTGCATGTGCCTGAACCTCAGTGTTGTCATGTGAAGAAAGGGAAGGGGCGTGGAGTGGGTGAGACAGAGAGTAAGGTAGTTAGTTATGCGGTATGGACTGAATATTTGCGTCCCCTCAAAATTCATATATTGAAGCCCTAACCTAATGTAATAGTGTTCAGAGGTAGGGCCTTTGGTAGGTAACTAGGTTTAGATGAGGTCTTGAGGGTAGGAACCTCATGATGAGCTTAGTGCCTTATAAGAAGATGAAGAGAAACCAGAGCTGTCTTTCTCTCTGTTTGCAACGTGAGGACAAATTGAGAAGGCAGCAAGCCAGAAAGAGGTCCCTCACCAGAAACCCAATCTTCAGGCACCTTGACCGTGGACTTCTCAGCCTGCAGAAGTGTGAAATAGAAATGTCTGTTATTTAAGCCACTTAGTCTATGGTTTTATAAAAATAGCCTGGGGCTGACTATTACATTATGGAATGAGATAGGAGAGGGAAATGGGGATTAAAAAAAGGCTGGGGAATAGGAAATATATTTATTCAAAAAAACAGAGTTCAGATCACAGGGAGATTTAAAAAAAGGACTGATAAAATATTTTAGTTTGATTTTTTAGTTGAAAACACATCCACGGACCACCACAATAGGTTGAGATGAACAACAGTAATGTTGCTCTGTTGATCAAGTTATCTTTAATTATTTTTTAAAAACAGCTATAGTAGAATATATATGCTTATTAGTTTTTATTCATGGAAGAATCATAGAAAGGATGTGTTTTCATTTTTTATATTTTAATACAACTATGTGGACACAAAGTATAATGTCCTTTAAGAAAATGTGAAGCAGGCAAAGAAAAGAATCTGCTGAATTTTTCAAATTTGAAACAATTGTTTTATTTTGATTTATTTGTAATAAGCTGGGTCCTTCAGAACAGGAGTTCAGGGTAATTAATAGGTAAAGATCAGGTGATTAAGGGGACAGAAGATAAAAATACAGGACAAAACAAGAGCCTCCCCAAGGGTAAGGGTTACTGCCAAGTATGATAAGGTGAAGAATTCTCTATGCACACTTGAAAATAAAGTTCCCTTCCATGAAAAGCCATCCAAATAATGGCTCTATCAGCCACTTAGACACAGTGTCATTTTGCTATTCTTGGGATTCCTTTAGGCACATAGTATTGTACAGGCTGGCAAGGAATAGCAATCAACCCAGATGAATCAATAAGCAAACTAGAACAATAGGTCACTGGGCTTTTGCAAACAAGGAAGTTCCAAATAGAGATCGATTTGGGCTTCTATAAAGCTTGCTTCTTTCTCCAAATGTATATACTACTTTGCCCGCAACTACATTCTCTTCTGGTATTCAAGGGGAGCATGTTTTTTCAGCCTCAGTTCAGAGGGATTCTTCTCTGAAGCATTGCTTAGGAGTTTGTCCTAGGTTTGTCTTATAAACTCAGCACCAATAGCTATGGGAACATGGGCAAGTGCTTTAACTTCCTAAGCCTTATTTGCTTAGGAAGTTATTTTCTTATCTGTAACATGTAAATAACAATGTTTGCCTCAAAAGCAAAGATTGGTGGATATTAAATTAGATAATATCTGTGAAGGGCTTCACACAGTATCTGAAACAATAAGAACACAATTCATGAGATCATATTACAACACTAGTATTTCTTCAGTCCTGAGGTCTCATAACCAGAAATCTTATTCTCTTTTCTCTTCCCCAGATACATTAAACCTACCTGACTTCACATTGCTCTGGCCAGGTGCTTTCATAAATAACTAATGCCTTTTACTTGGCCAGCAGCAGCTGTGGTATCTGGAGCTTCATCCACTCAACCTCTCGATTTCATAATCCTCTCCCATTGAATTGGCACTGGACATCTAACTCTTTCCCTTCTTCTAATTCCCTTATATCAAAGTGTGGTCTGTTACTCATTAGCTTTTATATTTAAGAATGACCCAAAGATATGGGCAGATTCTTTCCAAGGTGCCAGGAAACTAGCCATGCACTCTCAAGTCCTGTTTCATTTTTGGGCAGGAGTCACTGAAAGCCTGGCAATGAGGCTGTGTCAAGTCCTCAGGAAGGTTTTCATTCAGGAACGGTGGAGACCTGACTGGAGTAGTTGCCCGCTCTCACATTCCATCCATGGACAGCCATTAGTCCTCAGAAACCCTCTGTCTCCCAAATCCCAGTAATAGAACAAAGAAATCTGCAAACCACCCATGAGCAGCTTACAATTACATTTAAATATACATTTTATGTCAAACACAAATACTATTAGTACTGTTTATGTAGCATTTCTTTCCTAGAGAATTTTTTAAACTCAAAGCTTAATCGTCACCTGAAGTTGCTTATTAATGATGCAGATTCCTATTTTACTTTGTCTGAAAAGAATCTCAAGTGACTTGAATGCAGGTAGGTCATATACCACATTTTGAAAAACGCTGCCTAGAATATGGAGCACCAGAGCTCCCGCATTAAAGGAAAGAAACCAAAAAAACCCAAAGATTCACTTATACATAGCAAGCAGGACACACAATATAACCGAATTATGTATTTATAAAGACAAAACGTCTTTTTCTTGTACCTAAAATAATATTTCACTCTGTACCTTAAGCACTTAATTTAATTTAAACAAAGGAAAATAATCTTTTGCTTAAATGAAGTGAAATGAAAATACTACTTGTAGAAGTCCATTGCCTGTGAGAAATGCTACAAAATCTGGGGATTATACATCTTTTTTATGAATTAGAATCCCACTGGTAGCTTTTCTCTTATTATCCTCATGAAATGGCTTGCTTTTGCTGAGATTTTAAGAGAAAATTCTGAGAGATTGATTTTCAAGATATCAGAAGAACATATATCATTAACCACTCAGAAACTTCAGGCACTAGGCAAAGTTCACTAAATGGGAAAGTTTTCCCTAGGAAGAACCTCATTATAGATTTTTGTGTAGGTGCTTCAAGGAAGAAACTGCTATGTGACAAAATGATTTTGATATTATGAAAGTTCATTAAAAATGAATTCTATCTGTAATGAGATGGGGGCTCATGACCCATGGAAGTGCTGGAAGCAGGAATGAAGAATAGGCAACGACAAAGAGGGAAGAAAATAAAAGCAAACCTGCAATGATGACCTCATCAACCAGACATAATGTCTCCTGAAACTTGGAGAATGTGGCTGTCAGGAAGAATGAGAAAGAATAGTGATTTTATTTCTCTGTCTCTCTTTCTGTCTCATACACAAACATACACACAAACCAAGATAGGTCATATTTTTATGTTAGCAATTAGTTATTTGTTCAGAATCTCCTTTTAGAGTTTTTCCTTTATTTCCAAGCTTTATTAATTGTTTTACTTTGATACATTTTGTTTCTTTGTTTTTGCTTTTGCTTTAAAATGCAACAGAGACCTTTGATAATTGGGAGTACTCAGACACTTTTTCTGATTTTTTATTTCTATACAAAATCTCCTTGATCTTGTGTAATCTGACTTTTATTTTCAAATGCCTCTAAAGTCTCTCCCTAGAGTTAGCTAATGTTATTTTTCTGGATAAGATTAATATTTTAATTAGCTGTTTGTTTGTTTCTTAATGTTTTATCTTCATGTATTTTTCATCCTTATTTTAGAAAACTAGCCATCTACTTTTTTCTATTAAAAATTTTTTTTTGATCTTGACTTCATCGTTTCCTTCTGTGATTCACTTAACTTTCTTTTCTTCATTGCAATGTTTTCCTTTTTTCTCTGTTTTGTTTTTCTTCTCTTCTTTCTTTCTTCCTTCCTCCATCCCTTCTTTTTTCCTTCCTTTCTTCCTGAATTCTTTCTATTTCTTTTCTTTTTGTCCTTTTCTTATGTATCTTTGTCTTTAAGGCTCAGTGAGAGATTGCTATTCAACCCTTTCTATGCTCATGAAAAGCCCAGTGCTTTGACAAGACTCTCAAATATCCATTTTTTTAAACTTGTCAGTTCACATTCTCTCTAGGCCTGTCACCTTCAGCTTATTTTTATTTAGGGATCTCCATTTTCAAATTCAACTAACATCTGAAAGAGCTCATAAGAAGTGTATAATCTGTCCACGAAATAATTATAACATGGCAACTTTCTCCCCATTCTGACCTTGGTATCTCCATTCCCTAGATTTTATCGAAAGTCTTAGCCATCTTTAAATTTGTTCTCATTGTTCCAGGGCTTGTTATCAAGTGTTTTTATTCTTTCTTTCTTTTGAGCATCCTTGATATCTTTCTGACTTCTGTTTTTGTATTTATAATTATTTCTCTAATTCTCATCAGTTCACATAATAACCATTATATGGCATTTTTCCTCATTCCTTTGCCTATAAGAGTAAACAGTACAAAAGTCTTATGAGAACACATGAGGGGAAAGAAGGCTGTTTGTCAAAAAAGGAGAAAAATGAAGGGAAATTATATGACTTCTCACCTCCCTTCCAACTCTGGCATTCCGTGATATCTAATTTTCTTTATTAGGTTCATACTTTTACTATATCTATGATGATTCTGTTCTCTACTTTTTATATGTCAAACCCTCTATGAATTAAAAGGGCAAAGATCACAATATTGTGAGACATACTGTCAAATTCTGGCTTCTCAAAATATCACCAAAATAACTTGATGATAAGATAAAACTGGGTTTGTTGCCCACCTAGACAAGGAGAGTGCTACCATGGGAAAGTCTTAATAGTGTCTCAGAAGGAAAAAAGCAAACTTGGGATATTTAATAAGATTTTGAAATCTGCTTATGGTGGGTCTCTCAATGCAAGGACTTGGTTTGGATTGGGTACAGACCGTGAAATAATAGTTTAGGATTGGAAAAGAATAGCTAGGCTACAATTTTGAGGCACAGAGTTCCAAGAGTTAGGGTATAAACTGTCCTTTGCTGCTTTCTATTAAAAATTTATGGGACTTTAAAAAAGTTTCTTAGAAGAACATTAAGTTATTGCAGCTTTTATCTTCTGAGGAAAGAGTTTCCTGGAACAATAAAATTGTTTTAACCTATTCTTTTTCCCAAAGGACATAATGGTTTTATTTATTTGTTTGTTTCAGAATATAATGGGGGTACAAATGCTTTGGTTTCATGGATTACTTTTGTATAGTTTGAGTCAAAGTTACAAGTGTGCCCATCCCCCAGATAGTGTGAATTTACCCATCCCCTCCGCCCACCTCCAACCTGTTTGATTTCCAATGAATGTTATTTCCATATGTACACAAAGTGTTGATCGATTAGTTCCAATTTAATACTGAGTATATAGGGTGTTGGTTTTTCCATTCTTGTGATACATCACGTAGAAGAATGGTCTCCAGTTCCATCCAGTTAATACAAGAGGTATTAGGTCACCATTTTTTTGTGGCTGAGTAGTTCTTCATGGTATATATATATATATATACACACACACACACACCACATTTTATTAATCCACTCAGGTATTAATGGGCACTTGGGTTGTTTCCACATCTTTGCAATTGTGAATTGTGCTACTATAAACATTTGAGTGCAGGTGTCTTTTTTAAAGAATGTCTTTTTTTTCCTTTGGGTAAATATCAGTAATGAGATTGCTGGATCAAATGGTAGTTCTATTTTTAGTTTTTTGAGGTATCTCCATACTACTTTCCATAGAGGTTGTACTAGTTTATAGTCCCACCCACCAGCAATGTATGAGTGTTCCTATCTCTCTGCATTCCTGCCTATATTTGTTGTTTGAAGACTTTTTGGTAAAAGCCATTCTCACTGGAGTTAGGTGATATCTCATTGTGGTTTCGATTTGCATTCCCTGATGATTAGAGATGTTGTGCATTTTTTCATGTTTATTGCTTATTGTCCATTTGTCTATCTTCTTTTGAAAAGCTTCTGTTCATGTCATTTGCCCTCTTTTTAATGGGGTTGTTTGATATTTTCTTACTGATGCACTTGAGTTCTTTGTAGATTCTGGTGTTAGCCCTTTATTGGATGTATGGCATGCAAATACTTTCTTCCATTCTGTAGGTTGTCTACTCACTGTATTGATTGTTTTTTGGCTGTACAGAAGCTTTTTAATTAAACAGGTCCCATTTATTTATTTTTGCTGCTGTTGTGATTGCCTTTGGGTCTTCTTCATAAATTCTTTGCCTAGGCTAAAATCTATAAGAGTTTTTCCAACATTTTCTTCTAGAATTCTTCTGGTTTCATGCCTTAGGTTGAAGTTTGTTATCCAACCTGTATTAATTTTTGTGAGTGGTTAGATGTGTGGATCCTGTTTCAGTCTTCTACATGTGACTATCCAAGTTTCCCAGGACCAATTATTGAGTAGGGATTTTATTCCCCAGTGTATTTTTTTGTTTGATTTGTCAAAGATCAAATGCAAATATGAGGATAGTTTTATATCTAGGTTCTCTGTTCTGATTCATTGGTCTATGTCTCTGTTCTTGTGCCAGTCACATCTTAAGGTTGCTTTTGCTATTCAGAGACATTTATGATTCCATATGAAGTATAAAATTATTTTGTCTAGATCTGTGGAAAATGACATTGGCATTTTCAGGGGTATTTCATTGAATCTGTAAATCACTTTGGAAAGTATAGACATTTTAACAATGTTGATTCTGCCGATCGATGAGCATGATATGTCTTTCCATTTGTTAACATTCTCTGAGAATTCCTTCATAAGAGTTTTATAGTTCTCTCTGTAGAAGTCTTTCACCCCTTGGTTAAATATATTCCTAGATATTTTATTTTCTTACTATTTGAAAGTATTGAGTCTTTGATTTGATTCCCAGCTTGACTGTTCTTGGCATAAAGAAATGCTACTGATTTGTGTGCATTGATTTTGTAACCTGAGGCTTTGCTGAATTTATTTATCAATTCCTGGAATCTCTTGGCAGAATCTTTGGGGTTATCTAGATATAAGATTGTATTGTCAGCAAAGAGTGATGGTTTGACCTCTTCTTTCCCCATTTGGATACTCTTTCCTTTTCTTTCCTGATTGCCCTGGCTAAGACTTCCAGCACTATGTTGAACAGAAGTGATGACAGTGCGAAACACTGTCTGGTTCCAGTTCTAAGCAGAAATGCTTTCAATTTTTCTCCATTCAGTATGATGTTGGCTGTGGCTTTCATAATTTTGAGGTTTCTTCCATCTATGCCTATTTTGTGAAGTTCTTATCATAAAAGTATGCTGAATTTTGCCAAATGCTCTTTCTGTGTCTATTGAGAAAATCATATGGTCTTTGTTTTTGCTTTTATTTATGTGGTGAATCACATGTATAGATTTGTGTATGAACTATCCCTGCATCTCAAGGATTAAGCCCACTTGATCATGGTGGATTATTTTTTTGATGTGCAGCTGATTCAGTCTGCTAGGATTTCATTGAGAATTTTTGCATCTATATTCACATGAGATATTTGTCTGTAGTTTTCTTTTGTGTTGTGTCCTTTCATGGCTTTGGTATCAAGGGGATATTGGCTTCATAGAATGAGCTGGGGAGGATTCCTTCTTTCTCTATGTTGTGAAATAATTTCTGTAGTATAGATACCAGCTATTCTTTATAGGGCTGGTAAAATTCAGCTGAGAAACCATCTGGTATGGGATTTTTTTTGTTGGGAGATTTTTTTATTGTTGCATCAATTTTGTTACTGGATATTGGTGTTCAGGAGTTCTGTCCTTCCTGATTGAGCCTAGTGTGGTTGTGTGTTTCCACGAATTTCTCCATTTACTCAAGGTTTTCAAGTTTATGTGCAAAGAGATTCTTATGATATTCATAGATGATATTTTGTATTTCCGTGGTATCATTTGTAATATTTCCTTTTTCATTTCTGATTGAGCTGAATAGGGTCCTTTCTTTTCTGTTTCTGATTAATCTAGTGAGAGGCCTATCAATTTTGTTCTCCTTGTATAAAGAACCAAATATTTGTTTCACTAATCTTCTGTATAATTATTTGTTATTGATCTCATTTAGTTTTACTCTGACCTTAGTTATTTTTTTTCCTTCTGCTGTGTTTACAATTAGTTTACTCTTCACTTACCAATTCTTTGAGGTGATTCCTTAGATTGTTGATTTGTGCTGTTTCTGTCTTTTCGGTGTAGGTATTTATGACTATGAATTTTGCTTTTAGGACCCCTTTTGCTGAATGGTGCAGATTTTGATAACTTGTGTCTCCTTTGTCATTTAGTTTGAAGAACCTTTTGATTTCCATCTTCATTTCCTCCTTGACTCAATAATCCTTCAGCATTACATTGTTTAATTTCCATGACTTTATGTACAATTGAGTGTTTCTGTCAGAAGTGATTTCTCATTGTATTCCAGTGTGGTCAAAAAAGATACATGGTAGAATTTTTAATTTTTTAACATTTGTTGAGAAATGTTTTGTGACCTAGGATGTGATCAATTTTAGAAAATTTTCCATGAGCTGATGAGAGGAATGTATATTGAGTAGTTTTGGGGTAGAATGTTCTGTAAATGTCTCTTAGGCCCATTTTTCTAGAATCCCATTTCATACATCGTTTCCTTGCTTATTTCCTACTTGGAGGATTTGTCCTGTTCTGCCATTGGGGTGTTGAAGTCCTTGGCTATTATGATGCTGTGGTTTATCATTTTATTTAGATCAAGTAGGATTTGCTGTATGAATCTGGGCACACCTGTGTTAGGTGCATAAATATTTAGGATTGTGATGTTTTCTTGTTGAATTGTTCGCTTTGTCATTATATAATGACCATCCTTGTCTTTCTTTACTTTTGCTGATTTCAAGTCTATGTTATTTGATTTGAGAATGGCTAGACTAGCTTTATTTTGGTTTCCATTTACATGCAATAGTGTTTCCCATCCCTTCACTTTGAGTATGAATGAGTCCTTGTGGGTTAGATGTGTTTCCAAGAGACAGAAACTACTTAGCTTTTATTTTTTTATCCATTCAGCCACACTATTTCTCTTGAGTGAGGAGTTCAAGCCATTCATATTCATTGAATGGATTGATAAGTGGAATGAAAGTTCATTATTTTGAGTAGAACTTTATTGCTTTGTTTTATCTCTTGAGCCATTGTGGTATCTGGGCTCTGATCTTTAGCTTTTCGGTGATATTACACTGGTGCGTGTGTATTGGGCTGATCAGTGAATATTGCAGTTCTGAGTACTTCCTGCAGGGAAGGTTTGGTCTTGACAAATTCCTTCAGTGTTTGTTTGTCTGAGAATATATTTAATTCTCCCTCATAAAAGAATCTTAATTTTGGATGATACAACATTCTGAGCTGGACATTATTCTGTTTTAGAAGCCTGAGATTGCAGTCCCAGTCCCCTCTGTCTTGTCAGGGTCTTGGTTAAGAAGTCTGCCATTAGCCTGATAGGTTTTCCTTTTTCAGTTACCTGTTGCTTTCACCTTACAGTTCATAGGAGTGCCTCTTTTGTATTTACTTTGGCCAGTCTGATGACTGTGTGTTGTGGTGATTGCCTCTTCACTATGACTCTCCAAGGGGTCCTTTGAGCTTCTTATACCTGGTTATCTAGATTTTGAGCAAGACCAGGGAAATGTTCCTCAATTATTCTCTCAAATAGGTTTTCCAACCCTTTTGTATTTTCTTCTTTACCCTCAGGGATACTGATGATTATTATATTAGGCCTCTTAGTCTTACTTTGTAAAAGAACTACATACCTAAATAAAAAATCACAAGCTGAAATACCTAGATGAGCCAGGAGTAATAAGAGTTGGTAAGGACTGTGGGAAGCAAGAAGCTAAAGAAAATTTTCCATTTAGATTACTTACATTCAAATTAAAACATTTAAAAACTTGTCCTCACCAAACAGAATCTATTTTTATTCCAGCTTCCACCTGCAGGCTCCCATTTGTCAAACTTTTCTAGTTTAAAGAATTGTGAGTATCTTGCTGCTTTTTTATGTTGATTATAAAGTCATGAAAGTGCTTAAAGGGGTTTCCCAGTGTTCATCCAGCTGTTAGTAACAGGTACATGCAACCCCAAAGTGTAGACAGAGCTCTGGGACTACCCCCATCCACAGGTAATGAAAATTTTAAGTTTTGCAAGGCTCTATAGTGACATGGAGAAAAATAATGCCAACCCTGGCAGCTCAGAAAAAAGTGAGAGGATAAAGAGTTACAATAACACTTGGGAAAAATCACAGTTCTTTTGATTATGGAAGACATCCCTTTTTTAGCAAAGCAAACAAAATTTTACCAGTGCTTTTATTTTCATATATTTTGGTTTGTTTTTCAACATTGAAATGTATTTAAAAGCATTTGAAAGCCCATGCTTTTTCATGAAATCGTCATCTTTCACTGTAGATTTAAAGGAAGAAAAGTAATTGAGGGAAAAATGTTGGCAAGCTTCATTGATAGACTGATGAAGTCAGCTATTATTCTCCAGCATGATTCCTGGCATGACTGCTTAAATGATCATTTGGTTCTTGGTGTCAATGAATTTTCAGATCTGGTTCTTTTTGTGGATACAGCTTCAGGAATTATGTATGACATGTTGATTACATTCTGCAGCAGGAAAGGCTGCAGTGATCTGCTTTGTCCTAGCTCAGTCTCATTGCCATCAACAAGAAAATGTCTAAGAGCCTTCAAAGGATAGGCTGCCAGCCAAAAGACCAAATCAGAATTAAATTGTGGTATAAAAATATAGTAAATCCCATTAAACTGGGATTGTTAGTAGACATAATTTGTTAGTCATGTGAATACCTCTTCTCTCTGGTCACTCTTTTTATGATATGGGCCAATCCAGAAAATCATACAGTACATAGGTCTGTTAAGAGCCTCAATCGCTGGGCTCCATATGGTTTAAAGTGTGTAATATTCCATTTAAGATAACTCATTTCAAGACAGCTGGAAAAATCAGTCATGGAGGGCTATCTCCATTTTTAAAATGCTATTGCCTTAGCATTTGCCACTGGCTTTCTTGAAATGTGGAGAAAGCAAATGTACCTGTCCTCAGAAAAAACACTGG
This sequence comes from Cheirogaleus medius, assembly GCA_008086735.1. NCBI lineage: Eukaryota > Metazoa > Chordata > Mammalia > Primates > Cheirogaleidae > Cheirogaleus > Cheirogaleus medius. The sequence continues at coordinate 7,951,746 of VBSM01001044.1, read as the reverse complement.
TGGCCATGTTACTAACTCATCACTACCCATTTCCAACAGAAAAGCTAACTGTATTTCTGAAATCTAATCATTCAACAAAAGCTTTCAATATGCTAGCTTTAGAGTGTAGGGAACAATGGAAAGATGAGTAAGAGGGTTGGTAGATGTCATTCTAAGCCAAAGAAAGTCTATTAGAGATGTAGGCATTCTCTGATCTGACTGCTACAGAATGTTGCATGATGTCTCCTGAATGGTGTACAAAATAGTAGTAGGAAGCACTGCTAATTCATGGTGCCCCCCACCAAAATTGATCTGCCATTGGAGGTCACATCATCCTCCCCATGTTGTGGCTCTACTCATGGTGCTGGCTGCTGTATCCATAATATGAAGTCATATCAGTCTTCCCAACATATCAGAGTTTATTCTATTGAATGCATTCTTTGCTTAAATGTTTTTTGGTAATATAAGGTATCCACAGGTCTCAGACAATTTAGAGCCAGATAGAAGCATTTTACACTGAAAAGAATACTAATGAATGAGAGGCCAACAAGAAAACCTTGGTATTCTTCAAATTGTACATATACCATAAAAAATGCAAAATTAACAGGAAATTAAAGAAGGTGACTTTCTATTATTTTTATTTAATTATACATTTTGATTATGTTAGTTATTTCTTTTGGTCAATAGGTCTGAAACAAATGTATATTAGATCTAAATTAGAATGATATAATGTAAGTTTTGAAAGATGTTAGCAGCTAACTAACCCATCATTTCATGGATTACACATTAATGGAAGAAGCAGATGCTATAATTCTAGGGAAGGACCAACTGCTCCTGACACATAATCTCTTGCTTTGCCATTTTTCTCTACCAGATGCTCCCAAACTCCACTGTCCTAAAGGCAAAGGATTTTTACCCTCTTAATGTGGAGCCTAGTGTCTGGCCCATAGTAATCTTTCTGAAAGTGCCATGAGCTGAACCTAATTGAACCATTAGGAAAGAGGAGCCAGAGAGGAGAATCTCTAAATTCTAACTACAATGAGAATCTTCAGGTTATAATATTAATTCAAATTACCTGTTTAACATATGGATTGAACTAAAACATCAAAGTCCTGTTAAAATAGACAATACATAAAAATAACCAATCAATGTGGACATGTCAAAGTATAATTTGGGAATTACCTTTATCAAACTCACCTCAGTCCCCCCTTCCACATTTCTTGAAATAGAACATCTAGGATTGTGGCTCAGGAATTGGCATGTTTAACAAATTTTCATATGTAACTCATATTGATTCATATTCACACCGAAGTTTGAAAAACATTTCATCCAGCTGTTAGGGCTTCAGCAATGGTGCTGCAATAATTTCCAGTGAGAAGTTTCTTTGATCTTGTCTAAAAAACCACATGTGTGGTTTGTTGATGGTAACAGTTAGTAGCTGTGCTGATGAAGATGTTTTAACCAACTATAGTCAGGAATCTGGATGGGGAGGAGGCATGATTGCTGGCTCCAGGGTTGTGTCCCTGACTGGGTCTGATGCTCCGGATGAGCCACAAGGAGTTGGGCATATAGCAGCTCCCATCCATAAGAGGTGCCACCTGTCCAATATTTCACAGGGAGATTTTCTTGATGTTATGAATTAAGACTCTCAGAGGAAACCATTTTGTGTCTTTTTCAATTATTAATAATAACCAAACTCATGTCTTACTGCTATCCAGACTTTGTATTTCAGATTTCAAATTATGTTGTTGTTTCTATCTGTGTTAAAGGAGTAATTTAAAGTTACAAAATGACTCCCAGCTTGACTGTTATTGGTGTATAGCAATACTACTGATTTGTGTACATTGACTTTGTACCATGAGTCTTCGCTGAATTTGTTTATCAATTCCAGGCATCTCTTGGTATAATCTTTGGGGTTTTCTGGGTATAAGATCATATCATCAGCAAAAAGCGATAGTTTGACCTGCTCTTTCCTGATTTGGATACCCTTAATTTCTTTATCTTGTCCAATTGCTCTGGCTAGGACTTCCAGCACTAAGTTGAATAGAAGTGGTGACAATGGGAATCCTTGGCTTGTTCCAGTTCTTAGTGGGAAATGTTTTCAGCTTTTCCCCATTCAATATGATTTTGGCAGTGGGTTTATCATGTATGGCTTTTATAATTTTGAGATATGTTCCTTCTATGCCTAGGTTTTTGAGGATTTTTATCATGAAAGGATCTTGAATTTTGTCAAATGCTTTTTTGCATCTATTGAGATAATCATAGGATATTTGTTTTGGCTTCTGTTTATGTGGTGAATCACATTTATTTATTTGCATGTGTTGAATCATTCTTGCATCCCTGAAATGAAGCCCACTTGGTCATGGTGGACTATTACTTCTTTATTTTTGATGTGCTATAGAATTTGGTTTGCTATTATTTTATTGAGGATTTTTATATCTATGTTCATAGGAGATATTGGTCTGTAGTGTCCTTTTTTGTAGTGTCCTTGCCTGGCTTTTGTATCAAGGTGATAATGGCTTGATAGAATGAGTTGGGGAGGATTCCCTCCCTTTTTATATTGTGGAATAATTTCTGCAGTCTGGGTACCAAATCTTCTTTATAAGTCTGAAAAATTCAGCTGTAAATCCAGCTGATCCAGGGCTTCTTTGGCTGTTGGAAGATTTTTTATTGCTGCTTCAATCTCATTGTTTATCCTGGGTCTTTTAGGAATTCTATTTCTTCCTGATTGAGTCTTGGAAGGTTATGTGATTCTAGGAATTTATCCATTTCCTCTACATTTTCTAGTTTATGTGCATAGAGATTTTCATAGTATTCACAGATGATACTTTGTATTTCTGTGATATCAATTGTAATATCTCCTTTTTCATTCAGATTGAGCTGATTAGTGTCCTTTCTTTTCTATTTCTTGTTAATCTAGCAAGAGGACTATGACTTCTATCTTTTCAAAGAACCAACTTTTTGTTTCATTAATTTTGTTTTATTTTCTTGTTTTTGATTTCATTTACTTCTGCTCTGAACTTGGTTATTTCTTTTCTGATGCTGGCTGTAAGTTGGGTTTGCTCTTCCTTTTCTACTTCCATGAAATGTGTCATTAGATTGTTAATTTATAATCTTTCTAGTATTTTGTTGTTGACATTTAAGGGTATAAATTTTCCCCTTAGGACTGCTTTTGCTGAATTCCACAGATTTTGATAATTTGTGTGCCTTTGTCATTCAGTTGAAGGAATTCTTTGATTTCCAACTTAATTTCATCATTTATCCAATAATTATTCTGCAGGAGGTTGTTTAATTTCCCTAACTTTGTGTAAAACTGAGTATTTCTCTTTTGTGATCTGAAAAGATACATAGTATGATTTCATTTTTTTTGAATTTTTTGAGCCATGATTTGTGGCCTAATATATGATCAATACTGTAGAATGTTCCATGAGCTGATGAGAAGAATGTACAATCAGTTGTTTTGGTGTAAAATGTTCAGTAAATGTATGTTAAGCCCATTTGTTCTAGAGTCCCATTTAAGTCCAGTGTTTCTTTATTTATTTTCTGCTTGGATGATCTGTCCAGTTCTGTCAGTGGTGTGTTGAAGTCCCCAGCAATTATTATGGGGATTCTTTGCTTAGATCTAGTAGGGTTTTGCTTTATGAATCTGGGCACTCCTATTTTAGGTGCATAAATATTTAGGATTGTTATGTCTTCTTTTTGAATTGTTCACTTTACCATTATATAATGACCATCTTTGTATTTATTTACTATTATTGATTTAAAATCAATTTTTTGCTGATACAAGAATGGTTACACTGGCTTTCTTTTCATTGCCATTTGCATGAAATATTATTTTCCATCCCTTAGCTTTGAGTCTGTAAGAGTCTTTTTTAGTTAGATATGTTTCTTGGAGACAGCAGACACTTGGCTTGTATTGTTCTATCCATTCAGCCAGCCTGTGTCTCTTGAGTGGGGAATTTTAACTGTTTACATTAATTGATAGAATTGATATGTGGGATGCTGTTCTGTTCATCTGGTTGTATAGTATTTTGTTGCTTTATTTTACCATTTGTATTAATACTATTATCTTATATGAGCTCTGGGCTTTAGCTTTTGGGTGATTTTACACTGGTGGGTGACCGTTGTGCTGATCAGTGTGTAAGGTAGTTCTGATTATTTCCTACAGGGCAGGTCTGGTCTTGAAAAATTCTCTCAGTGTTTGCTTTTATGGAAAGGTCTTTATTTCTCCTTCATTTATGAAACTTAGTTTTGGAGGATACACAATCCTAGAATGGCAGTTGTTCTATTTAAGAAGACTGAAGATGAGGTCCCAAATCCTTCTGGCTTGGAAGGTCTCCATTAAGGAGTATGCAGTTAGCCTGATGGGTTTTCCTTTTTAAATTACTTGATGTTTTTTCCTTAGTGCTCACAGGAGTTCCTCTTTCACGTTGATTTTGGCCAGTGTGATGATTATGTTTCTTGGTGCAAGCTGAGAGTTAAATCAAAGACTCAATACCTTTCACTATAGATACAAAAGAAAATACAATGTATTGATATTTTCAGTTGTCCATACTGCATTGGTTCCATGACAGAACTCACAGTTGAAAATAACAAGAATTTTTGACTTATCCATGGTTTTAAAAAAGTTGCTCTAAAAAAAGCTTTGAAAGATAATCACAAGCCAAAACATGAGTTTGAAAGATTGAAGATATACCTTCATAATACAAATAAAAGTGGTATCAATTGTCATACTTAATACTTAAGGTAATTAGATATTTTATACTTAATAACCTAATATGTAATGAAGGAGGTTAAAGATCTCTACAAAGAGAACTATGAAACATTGAGAAAAGAAGTTGCAGAGCACACAAACAAATGGAAAAACATATGATGGAAATGGAAAAAATGCAAAAACATATGATGCCCATGGATTGGTAGAATCAACATTGTTAAAATGTCCATACTACCCAAAGTGATTTCTAGGTTCAGTGCAATCCCCATCAAGATACCAACTTCATATTTCACAGATCCAGAAAAAATAATTCTATCCATTGTTTGGAATCAGAAAAGTGTCTGAATAGCCAAAGCAATATTAACACAAGGAACAAATCAAGAGGCATCACACTACCAAACTTCAAACTATACTACAAGGCTATAGTAACCAAAACAGCATGGTATTGGCACAAAAATAGAGACATAGACCAATGGAACAGAAAACTCAGATATAAAACCATCCAAATACAGCCAACCGATCTTTGACAAAGCAGACAAAAATATACACTGGGGAAAAGAATCCCTATTCAATAAATGGTGTTGGGAAAATTGGATAGCCACATGCAGAAGAATGAAACAGGATCCATATTTCTCACCTCTCACAAAAATTAATTCAAGATGGAAAATGACTTAAATGTAAGGAATGAAACCATAGTAATTATCTAAGAAAATGTTGAAAAAACTCTTCTAGTTATTGGCCTTGACAAAGAATTTATGAAGAAGACCTCAATGGCAATCACAGCAATAACAAAAATAAATAAGTGGGACTTGATTAAATTGAAAAGCTTCTTTACAGCCAAGGAAATAATCAACAGAGCAAATAGGCAACCTACAGTATGGGACAAAATATTTGCAAACTTTACATCTGATAAAGGACTAATAAGCAGAATCTACAAATAAACTCAAGCAAATCAGCAAGAAAAAAAAATCAAACAACCCAATCAAAAAGTTGGGAAAAGACATGAACAGAAGCTTTTTAAAAAGATGATAGATAAATGTACAATAAACTTATGAAAAAATGCTCAACATCACTAATCATCAGGGAAATGCAATTTTTTTAAATCTTTTTCTTTGAGACAGAGTCTCACTTTGTTGCCCCGGCCAGAGTTCCGTGGTGTCAGCCTAGCTTACAGCAACCTCAAACTCCTAGGCTCAAGCGATCCTTCTGCCTGAGCATCTCAGGTAGCTGGGATTACAGGCATGTGCCACCATGCCTGGCTAATTTTTTCTAGTTTTGGTAGAGACGAGGTCTCGCTCTTGCTCAGGCTGGTCTCGAACTCCTGAGCTCAAACGATCTGCCTGCCTCGACCTCCCAGAATGCCAGGATTACAGGCGTGAGCCACCGTGCCTGGACAGACAGGGAAATGCAAATTAAAACCACAGTGAATTATCACTTTACCCTGTTAGAATGGCTTTTATTAAAAAGTCCAAAAATAACAGGTGCTGGCATGGATGCAGACAGAAAGAAACACTTCTACACTGTTGGTGGACTGCAAATTAGTACAACCGCTATGGAAAACAGTTTGGAGATACCTCAGAGAACTAAAAGCAGACCTATCATTTGATCCAGCAATCCCACTACTGGACATTTCCCCAAAGAAAAAAAGTCATTTCATCAAAAAGACACTTGCATGCAAATGTTTATCACAGAACATTTCACAATTGAAAGATGTGGAATCAACCCAAGTGTACATCAGTTCATGAGTGGATTCACAAAATGTTCTATATGTATACCATGGAATACTACTCAGCCATGAAGAAGTGTGACTTAATTCCTTTTGTAACAATTTGGATGGAGGTGGATGCCATTAAAGAATGGAAAAACAAACACCACATATACTCACCATTAAATTGGAACTAACTGATGAGCGCACATGTGAATAGAGAGAAGTAAGACTTAATGGAAATCCAGCCGGGGGGAGAGAGGAGAATGGGATGGGTGAAAACCTACTTAACCGGTGCAATGAACTCTATATAGGTGATGGGCACATTTATAAACATGAATCAAGCACTTTAAAAATGATCCATGTAACCAAAAATATTTGAGTAATACTTTGAAATTAAAAAAAAGTATTACACAAAGTATTTGTGTAATACTTTGAAATAAAAAAAATAAAAAATAAAGTTACAACATGAGAGTCAATATAGAGGTAACCTTGTATAAATTATGGACATATATACAGTATTTTTAAAAAATTATAGTATTTATTTATTTGCTCACATATACCTTTCTAACATCTTTTGAGCCTTTACTGGGGTATAACTGACATACAATTAAAAATACACACATTAGAGTACAATTTGATACATTTTGTCATAAGTATACATGTATGCTTATATATAAACTGTCTCCACAATCAAGATAGTGAACATATCCATCAACTCACAAATATTTATGCCCTTTTGTTATTCCTTCCTTCTCCTCTCTTCACCCATTCCAGCCCAATTTCTACCCTTACACATTCAACTACTCATAATTTTTCTGTCTCTATGAAAAATTTGTATTATCTAGAGTATTTCATAACTGTAATAAAATAAAGTGTGTACCTTGTACTGTTTGTCTTCTTTCACTTGACATAGTTATGTTGATATTCATTCATTATATATTGATGGCCCATTTCTTTTTGTGACTGAATAGTATACTATGATATGTAAACACTACATCTTATTTAGCCATTCATCTGTTGATACATTTGGGTTGTTTTCAGTTTTGGGCTATTGCACATAAAGCTGCTATGAATGTTTATGTACTGTACAAGTCTTTGAGTGGGCATATTATTTCTTTTTTTCTTGGATAAATACCTAGCCTGAATCAAATGGTAGATGGGAGTTTAATTGTACAAGAAGTTGCTAAATTGTTTTTCCAGGTAATTGTAGCATTTTATATTCCAATCAGCAACATATAAGGGATTTATTCTACTTCCTTAGCAGCAAAAGGTCCTTTTAACTTTAGTGATTTTAATAGTTGTATAATGGTATCAAGTGGTTTTCACTTGCATTTCCTTAATTACTAATGATATTGAGCATCTTTTGATTTGCTTATTTCCTATTCATATATTTTCTTTATGGTGAAGGGTCTGTTCAAGTCTTTTGCCCATTTATTTATTGAATGTCTTGTTTTTCTACTACTGAGTTTTGAGAGCTTGCTATGCATCCTGGATACAATTCTTTACCAGATATGTGTTTTGCAAATATTTTCTCTTAGACTGTGGCTGTCTCTTCTTCATTGTCTCAACAGTGTTTTTTGAAGAACAAAATTTTTATGTTGATGAAGTCCTACCTACCAATATTTTCTTTATTGGACCATGCTTTTGATATCTTATCTAAGAAATCATTGCCTAACCAAAGGTCACAAAGATTTCTTCTTATGTTTTCCTCTAGAAGTTTAAGGTTTGAGCTTTTACATCTATTAATATGTCTATGATGCTTTTTTTGGCATATAGTATGAGGTATGGATCAAGGAACACGTGATTTTTCTTTGGAGTGCTGTCTCAACATCCACATTCTTTAGGCAGGATTCATGGTATTGTTATATGTGAAAGACATTAACAAAAATACAAAATTCTATAGGTAGTGACAGAGGTTGAATCCAAACCCTAACCACGGAGTTTATGAAGACAGGAACACAGGCTGACAGCTGCATGAGGCCTTTCAAGTCCTAATTTCATCTCTTTTTATTTCTACTGAAAGGGAGATTCTCTGCATTGCTCTCACACTGATCCCAAAAGAATTATTTGGAGAAAGCTGAGAACCAGGTTTGGAGAGAATGGTGCATAAAACTACACCCTGATACCCATTAATACAAATGCTCCGGCCTCTACACTTTGAAACAACAGTATTCTTGCCTCGTGCACACTGAGAAATCATAGTAAAAAGGGCTGCTCAGGGCCAGGTCACTCGTATATGGGCCTGTAGCCCTATGATGTGAACAAAGGCAGGGTGTGAAATACTTCCTACCACAAATATTAAAACATAAGCCGAACAATCTATAAATTATGTCTGAATTTATTTTAAAATATCTAACCTTTTGAAAGTATTCAGATGCAGTTTTTACACATAAATATTTAGCCAAAATAGCATTTTCATTACCAAGATTGACTGCTAATGGGAAAATGTTTGTACCATATCGTTAAATAAAAAAATTTAGGTTCCAAAATAATATGTAGAATTATGAGGTTGCCTTGTAAAAAAAAAATCTTGCATGTTAAAGGACTGGAAATGTATACACAGAAATGATTTTAAAAATTGTCTCCAGGTGGTAAGAATGCGTTTTTTTAAACATTTTAATTATTTTCTTGTTTTGAGATGATTTTATTCACATGAAGTTTTAAGAAATCATACAGAAAGATCTTGTATATTTTACTCAACTTTTCCCAATGATAACATCTTGCAAACTATACTATAACATCACAACCAGGGTAGTACCTTTAATACAATCAGGATATAGAACATTTCCATCACTGTGAGGTTCCTTTTCATTGCCCTTTTATAGCCACACCCATATCTCCTCTTCTCCCATCCCTGATCCCTGGCAACCACTGATTTGTTATCCATTTCTATAATTTTGTCGTTTCAAGAAAGTCATATAAATGGAATTATGCACTAGATAACCTTTTGGAATTGGCTTTTTTTCCTCACTCAGGATAACTCCCTGGAAATTCATCAAGTTGCTGTATGTATGTTCCAATACTTTGAAAATGTGAGTGATTTTTAAAAATTTACTTTTTTGTGTTTCCCATTTTATAAAAAATAATGAATGTTTTATTTTATAACTGTGTGAAGTAACTAAATAGTCCTAAACTCATATTGGAAAAAGACTGGCAATTACTTGCCAGAGGTTTGTGAAAACCTGCTAAGCAGAAAATTTTCTTTAATAAAATTTATAATACACATGTCAGCAAAGTAGTGATACTGTGGGCTAGTGACTATGATATGAAATATTGAATGTTAAAACAACATCCATTAAAACATTACATTCTACATGGAAGGATTCAGCTTTATCACTTATTTGAATTGATCCAGCTCACGTGAGGCCCTCCTTAGGATTCCAAAGAGTTTGTTTGAGAATAAGCTTCCCTGCATCATTATTTAATACCCTTCTGTGTCTTAACATGTTTGAGTCTGTAACGTAATTCTGTTCTCAGATATCAGAGATGAACTCTTGAAGATGAACAAAAGGATTCACTTGTCTCACTAAAAATGCATTCTTATCAAACAGAAATCCTGCTTCTTCTCAGTAATAGAGTGGCCATGAATCACAGCGTCACGCTGGCTCGATCATAATCTAACACTTCATGCCTCAGACAACAACTTGATTTGTCAAGAGACTATCCCTGTGAGGGCTGCCAGTACTATTGATGCCCATTGAAGAGGATATAATTAAACCCTTGGTGAGCTAATTTCATTTTCTTTTTAAACAACTCGGGGTACATAAGTGTAGAATTGGAAAAAAGCGAGATGGGACTAAGAAACCTTGCTCTGCCAAAATTCAGAGCAAGGATTTTGCCTTTCTTTTATCTGATAAAGGATGTTTAGAGACATTCAGAACAGTCTTCCCTCAAATACTCAACATGTACCTGTTTCTACCCAGTAAGCACCATCAGGTTTTCTCCAGGTATAACATTTTCTTCCAAATTAACCGCAGAAGAGCTCAGTGTTTCATGTTTGTTATCTGCTTCTATTATGGCTTGAGGACAGAGAAATTGATTCAGACTCGCTCCACCACTTGCTGCGAGCAGTTTGCAGTAAAGGTATTTGTCGATTTGGATAATTTCTTAGAAGCTTGTTATTTGCTTGGGAATATATCTGTTACACAACAACTTAAAGTATAAGGAGCTGAATTGGCTCCTTACAGTTATTATTTTTAAGTTAAAATATGAATTTTATGTTGAGACAGGTAAGTAACAGCTTAATATTAATAGTAATCTTAATCATTCCTATATTGGGGTAGGTTCTGATGCCGCAATGAGGTAAGTGCTCTACTGAAATGAGGAAATAATCCAAAGTCTCTCCACCTTTGACATTTACCCATTTCCAGAAGGAAACATAGCTCCTTCATAATTCAGGGAAATGAGTTTATTATGCACATGTTACATGTTTTGATCAAACAAGTTATGTCAGTTGGGGCTTAAGAGAACAACAAAGATTATTTTAAGGGATTTCTGCCCCAAGCTAATATCCAACTAGCTAAGCATGTTGGTTTGGTAGTTGGCACCTCTCTGAATTCCCAGGTCCATCCCTGAGGTGATGCGCACAAGCTGCACCCCATGCTTGTGATGGGCACAAAGCCCTAGCTGTGTGGTGGGCAAAGCTAGATTGTTCTGCAGGTTAGAACAGGAAGAGGATTAGTGAAAGAGTATGGCTTCAATTTTCCATCTCATGGCAGAGCCTAGCCAGGTGGTTGTTTTGCCCCTGGGGTACATCTTCAGGTTCTGGGGTCTCCAGCAATGCCATAGCAGTCATGGCTGATAAGTAGAGCCTGTCAAATCTGGTCTTTTATTTATTTATTTTTTTTTTTGTGGTTCACACAGTGTCATTCCACTTATTTATTTATTTATTTTCCCACTAGCATCACTTTTTTTTATTTTTTTTATTTCAGCATAATATGGTGGTACAAATGTTAAGGTTACATACATTTCTATTGCCTTCCTTCCCCCCTCGAGTCAGAACTTCAAGTGTGTCCATCCCCCCGACAATGCACATTGCACTTCTAATGTATGTATATAAACCCATCCCCTCTCTCCCCACCTGCCCGACACCAGATTAATGCTTTTTGTTTTTGGGGTTTTTAAAATAACATTTTGGTTAGATTTTATAACTTTGCCTTTACCTAGCAAAGGTTAGAGCTATGCCCTTCCTCTCTATACTGTTCACCGCATCCCTCAGATGTGGGTCTATCCCTCCACCCTCCCGAATCTCTGGTGAACACCACCACCCTTTGAGCACCATATTGATAATCGGTC
>VBSM01001044.1:7885283-7939950 GCA_008086735.1 Cheirogaleus medius | reverse complement strand
CCTGTCTCTCCGCATCCTCTCCAGCATTTGTTGTTTTGGGATTTCTTGATACAGACTTAAACCTAAGGCATAAAACCCTAAGAATGCTAGAAGAAGATGTTGGGAAAACCCAATCTGACATTGCCCTAGGCAAAGAATTTTTGAAGAAGACCCCCAAAGCAATCACCGCAGCAACGAAAATAAACAAATGGGATCTGATCAAACTAAAAAGCTTCTGCTCAGCCAAAGAAACTATCATCAGGGCAAATAGACAACTTACAGAATATTTATTTGCTCTCTACACTTTTGATAAAGGTCTGATAATAAGAATCTATCTCGAACTCAAAAGATTTAACAAGAAAAAATCAACCCCATCAAGAAATGGGCAACAGAAATGAACAGAAACTTTTCCAAAGAAGATAGAATAATGCCAGCAAACATAAAAAAATGCTCAACATCTCTAATCATTAGAGAAATGCAAATCAAAACCATAATGAGATACCACCTAACCCCAGTCAAATCTGGTTCTTTTTGAGAAAACACAAACAGAGTTAATTTAGTGTGCAGATCCTCACTTTCTCTTGCTGATTATTTGCTACTCTCTCTGCCCTATTTCCCCAAACCCCCAAATTCCCAAAGCTTTCTAGCTGTAGGGTTTTCTCATCCCAAGAAGAAATAGTATTTCATAATCCTCTAATATATGCATGTGCTTAATATGTTTGGTTCTAGGATCACTAGAATTTTTAAAAGGAATAGATGTAGGAAAAGAAAAAGAAAAATGAATTGACTTTTTATGTTAGATAGGAGGGAACTTTAGAGGCTTCAGATCTTCTCAGAACTTCAGTTGAGATTATATGGGCACCCCACTAGTCCCCTCATGCATGGGGTCAGCAGAAATATTCTATCTCATTCCCATCCATAGTGTTTTATTCTAAGAGCTAGGTCAAGGTTTTGGGAAGCCCATCCTCTAATATGGAGATGAAAATAAGTTAGCAGCTTTCTCCATTATCATTCCAAAGTGCCTGACTTAATTGGAAATCCCTTCAGTTACAAGTAACACAATACTACACTAACAGTGGTTTAAATAGGTAATGGTTTGTTCCTCTCACATAACAAGACTAGTAACTTGCACTGTCTAAACAACTCAAACTCACATAGAGACCTTTTATTGTCATCTTGCTTTTTTCTTTTTCTTTTCTTTTCTTTCTTTTCTTTTTTTTTGGAGACAGAGTCTTACTCTGTTGCCTGGGCTAGAGTGCCATGGCATCAGCCTAGCTCACAGCAACCTCAAACTCTTGGGCTCAAGTGATCCTCCTGCCTCAGCCTCCCGAGTAGCTAGGACTACAGGCATGAGCTATCATGCCTGGCTAATTTTTTTCTATATATTTTCAGTTGTCCAGCTGATTTCTTTCTATTTTTAGTAGAGACAGGGTCTTGCTCTTGCTCAGGTTGGTCTCAAACTCCTGACTTCAAGCAATCCTCCCGCCTTGACATCCCAGAGTGCTAGGATTGCAGGTGTGAGCCACCGCACCCAGCCATCTGTCTTTTTTCTAACCTCACCTTTTTTGTTTTGTCACAGCCCAACTCCCTGATAAATCAGCCCTAACAATTTTCCGTATTTTTATATGTGTCTATCTTTCCCTACATCAGTAAGAAACTAATCAACAATGCCAAATTTTCTCACCAAGAAAGGAACAAGGTGAATGGGAAGGAGAGGCAGTGGCTAATCATGATTGACAGACTGAACATGGACTGCTTCTCCTGGCAGCTGGGCTCCTGGGCCAGTATTTACTGTGAGGAATTAATTAATGAAGTCCACAGCCCCCAACCCCCAGTAGGCATATCCTAAACAGGGCACTGTTATTATTCTAGCTCAGTGGGTTTTTTTAGTCACTCTTATCCAGCCTAGACTTCTCTTGATTGTTCTTTGCAAGAACCCAAGTTTTATAAAATGCTGCACTCAAGAACTATTTCCAAGTGTGAAACCTTGAATCTTCAAAATGAAGAAACATATACTGTTCGGGAAATGTATCTAGATTGACTTCCTTGGAAGACACCTACTTTTTGTCTGAGCAATTGCTCCTGTTGGCTTTGGACCTGGAGTATCTCAGTTTCTGCCTTTTTCAAGCTTGCCACATTCAAAATGGGTTTCACTTGTTTGTGATGCCAGGATCAGACACTGCCTCCCCACAAATTTCTTTCCACTACTCCCCCTACTAGGTTTCCATGGATTTTCAAGCTTCAGGTAATTTTCATTCTTTAAAAAGCATTACCTTTTTAGTGTTTCCATGACAGCTCGCCCCAGCTCTGCCACACTTCCTGATGCTTTCTGAGTCTTCATGCCCTTAAATGCTGGTTTTATCACAGATCTTTTTTCTAATCCATCTTTATATATACTCTTACTTTCTCATTAAATTATATTGTTCTACCTAACCACTAACTCCATGTTGGTCCATTTCTTCCAAATTTGTAACTATAGCCAACTCTGTTCTCTTGATATTGGATTTGCTATTTATAATTGCCGTCTCTACATCGCAACCAGAACAATTCATCAGAACCTTGTTATCAAACTGTCAAAATGTAATGGATGGCAAATAATCACATAAAATTATGTTCACTATCAATAGCTAGTAAGTAAATACAAATTAGAACCACCATGAGATATCACTACAAACCCATCAGAATGGCTAATGTGAAAACATAGATACTGGTGAGGAGGTAGAGTAACTTGATCACTCACATAATACTAGTTGGAATGCAAAATGGTACAGTGACCATGTAGAACAATGTGGCAGTTTCTTAAAACATGTAACTACCATATGACCCAGATTGCACTCATGGGCATTTATCCCAGAAAACTAAAAAATTACATTCAAATTAAAAAAAAACCTCTACATGGATGTTCAAAGTAGTTTACTCAGCTAAAAACTGAAAACAAGCCTGATGACCTTAATAGGTGAATGGTTAAACAAACTATGGCATCCCCATACCATGGTGCTATGGTCTGATTTTTCATGTCCCTTCAAAATTTATATTAGGACGTGAAAATTTACAGAAGTGATTAGGTCATGAGAGTCAAGTCCTCACGAATGAGATTAATGTCTATGTTTTAAAAAGAGCTAAGGGAGCTGGTCTCCCCTTCCACCATGTGAAGACACACCAAAAAGATGATGAAGTAGACCCACACTAGATCCCAAATGTGCTGGTATCTTTTTTTTTTTTTTTTTTTTGAGACAGAGTCTCACTCTGTTGCCCGGGCTAGAGTGAGTGCCGTGGCGTCAGCCTCGCTCACAGCAACCTCAAACTCCTGGGCTCAGGTGATCCTTCTGCCTCAGCCTCCCAAGTAGCTGGGACTACAGGCATGCGCCACCATGCCTGGCTAATTTTTTCTATATTTTAGTTGGCCAATTAATTTCTTTCTATTTTTTTTTTAGTAGAGATGGGGTCTCGCTCTTGCTCAGGCTGGTTTCGAACTCCTGAGCTCAAACGATCCGCCCACCTCGGCCTCCCAGAGTGCTAGGATTACAGGCGTGAGCCACCGCGCCTGGCCTGTGCTGGTATCTTGATCTTGGACTTTCCAGTGTTTAGAACTGTGAGAAACAAATTTCTGTCATTTATAAGACACCCAGTTTATGTTATCTTGTTATAGCAGCCCAAACAGACTAAAACATATAGAGTAATACTCAGCAATATAAAAGAATGAACTATTGATATATGCAAAAACTTGAGCAAATCTCCAGGAAATTAACCATACTAAAGGAAAAATGACAATTCTAATGATTATATACTATATAACTCCATTTATATAACATTCTTGAAATGACACAATTTTAGAAATGGAGAAGTTGCTAGTTCCCAGGGGTTAGGATTTCAGTGAGGTGGGAAGAAGGAGGTAGATGTACCTTAATAAAATGGTCAGACAAGGGATCCTTGTGATAATGAAAACATTCTGCAGTTTGACTGTATTAATCCTGGTTTTGATATTGCATACATTATAGTTTTGCAAGATGTAACTACTGGAAAAAACTGAGTAAAGGGTATGTGAGATCTCTCCAAATTATTATTTACAACTGCATGCAAATCTATAACCATCTCAAAATAAAAAGTTAATTAAAAATCTTAATCATATTTGTTTAGGATGGTACAGAGTTAGTTAGAAGACCCAAGTAAAAAGAAACAAATTTAGTTCCTAGAATTAGAAAAAAATAATCACATAGCACAGTGTAATTGTGTCCTTTCTTCTACATTATTTCATTAAATCTTTCATTAACCATATTTTAAAAGACTTAATTTTCTCTACTTTGATATGACTAAATTTGTATTACTTTCTCTTGTTTTGTCTTAGAAATTGTACATCGAATCAATTCTGTTTGGGATTTCTTTGGGAGAAACCATCTCTTGAACTGTAAAGCCAAAAAAAAAAAAATAAGAAAATATTTTTAAAAGGCATTTCAAATATTTACAATGTCTGATATTACACATATACCATTTAATTAGTATTTTCACCAATCTCGTACATCTCAGAATAAATGTAATACTTTGAAAATATTGGTTTATTGAGTAGAGACAACAGAATATTTATGATTGGGAAGGGAAGAAGTCCATTGATAGAATACTAAGGAAAAAACAAGAATTAAGGAACAAGCAGCCAATGCAAGAGGGAAAACAGAATAACTGAGAAAGATTACATACAAGTGTAAGGCAGAGACTGTTCTGCATTCAACATAAATTTTTAAAAGTTTATCCTCCATTTAACTAGTTATCTCTTCAGCTGTATTTATACTGCTCTTAAAATTATCCATTGTTTTAACTTTTAAATTATTTTAAGTAAATATATTACTGAAATATAACATATGCACAGAAAAATATAAAAATCATACGTAAACAGCTCAATCAGTTTTCACCAGGTGAGCCAAGCTGTGTAACCACCACCTGAATAAGGAAATATAACATCACCAGAACCTGAGAAGCTTGTGCCCTACCTCAGTCACCAACTGTACCCTCTCATCAGTAGCCAACAATCTGACCTCTACGACCATAGATTAGTTGTTCCTGGTTTTGTACCTTGTATAAATAGAATTTAAAAATATAGATAAAAATAAAATCTAATTATCTTTCTCACATTCTACCTCTCTCCTTAAGTGTTTCCTATCTTTGCTTCCTAAATTAGAACCTCTAAATTCCTCTTCTTTTTCTCCCTCTCCTCATTCCCCTATTTCATCAACTCTCTAGCTCTGGGTATCAGTTATCTAAACGTTTTTTAAATTCCTCCTTGATTCTTTGTTCCTGTTGGCACTGATTTAGGAGATCATTAATATTTCTTAATCAATAGTGAGCACCCAAACTGTCTCCCTGCCCTCATACTACCTTCTGTGCCTTAAACTTTCTCCCTCCTATTTGCAACAGGACCTTTCTAAAATACAACATGCTCAGTCACTCACTTGCTTGAAAGCAAGACACAACTTGCTTCATTTTCAAGAAAAAATGAAATCCAATCATCTTAGCTTAAACACAAATTCTTTGAAAACCTGGACTGGTATGTTTCCCCATGTTCATTCTGCTTACAGATCCTAGTATGCACTGTGCTCCAGCCATATGGTATTTCTTGCAGTCTTCAAAACATAAATACCCTTTCACATACCTCTAAGTCTTCATGTGTTCCCTAATTTCTTCCCAGATGCTTTCCTACCTCTTTGTCTGTCTAGTAAAAATCCTATTCAACCTTTAAAACTCAATTAAAGCATCTTCACTGCTCCCCCCGTCACTCTCAGAGACAGTTAGTAGCTGTGTGTGACATTTGTTTCAGTATAAAATCCTTAGATACTTCTATGCAGCATTTCTAACATATAAAATTACTTCTTGTCATGGCTCTCTGCTCCATAGGTTGAGGTTTTTTTCTATTCTCCTCTATATTCCCCATGTCTAGAATAGTATAAAATAAATGTTTTATTTGACCAAATGAACAGTAATAAAATTGAGAATAAAATAACTAAAAATAGAAGGACGATAATATTCTCTAGAAGCATCAAGGAAGGAAGTGATATGTCTTCACACAAATGAGGGCATTAAACTCAGTCTTAAAGAAATACTTAGAATTTAGGTAGGCTGAAAATAAGACAGAATTTGATCTTTCATTCCTCACTAGCAGGAACACTTCTTCAGGGAAGGTGCACCTGGTGAATTCCAAACGTCACTTAGAAAGATCTCTTCTTCAGAGTATTTCAGACAATAAAATCACTTCTTTGCATTTAGAACCCTCAGACAGCAGACAGCAACTCAACCACCCGACTCAGACTCAGGCCCTGGCTCCTGGATGTATTTTGACTAATGGGAAATCATAAAGTAAGCATTGGCCTGGGCTTTGAACAGTCCTAGGTTCAAATCCCTGCTGCTTACAGTATTTATCATTTAATAAGTCTCCATTTTATCCTCTGTATAACAGGAATAACATGCCCTTTTCCAGGTAGGTTAATGTGAGAATCAAATAAAATAATGTTTCCAAAATGGCTGGCATGATACTTAGCAAGTAGTACCCTGAAAATTTTAGTTTTCTTTTATGTTCTCCCAATATATGCTCATAATGTTTTGCTTTTTATGCACTGACTATATATATTGCATAAGGCTGGGGAGATGGGAGCATGGAGGCAGTGCATTAACTGTGTAGCACACTATGTTGTGGAGAACTTAACACCAGCCAGGGCTGAGCGTAAACAGTAAATCCTGTCATGTGTAGTGTGTTCCACTGACCTCTGAGATTCTCTGGAGCCCCAATGTGGCCCAGAATGCTGACAAAGGCACGATGAAAACGCTGCTGCTCAGTCAAAGCAGCTAGCTCACTTCATCTGATTTTGCACAGATTCAGAGCACCACACTTATTCCCTCTGATTTGTGCTTAAAAGAGATAAAGAGAAACAAATGTCTGAAAACAAAACCCACATGCTGTGTCAGCGAGTTTTGAAGCTCCAGTCAAGGTTGGACATAAATACATTTTTTTTTTTTTGGCCTAGATGGTCTCCATTTCTGTCATGCAGCAACACTGTGTAAGCATCTAGTGTAGACACATCTATATCCGACACTGTGAGGATGCAGGGACCAACAAAAGCAATGGAACGGCCATGATTCAGCTGATCAATGCAGCTCTTGCTGTAAATTAGCTTAGCCATGGCATATCTTTCTCTGTATGATACCACATACATTCATTTGACAAATATTTTTTAAGCATTGACTATGTTTTAGGCACCATGTTTGTGACATGGTAGAGATTCTGTGGGAGAGAACACAGATGAGCTCTGTGGTCACAAACCTTATCATATACTATAATTTATCAACAACCGATTTCAGCAATTTTCTTGTTCACAGAACTAGTAAGATGTGCAGAGATGCCAAAGCTTATAGGAAGCATAATTATTTAGCAAGATATATATTAAGCACTAGGCAACGAGGTGCAGTAAAAAAGAATCAGAATATATAGAAAGTGGGGAAAGATTTATTGACACAGATTTGCTATAGATGTAAATGCAGGTTCCAAAGAGATCCATAGTGGGTGATTTGGATCATGAATGATTGTGGATAAGGACACTGGGAGCAGATGGAGGGGTCAGAGCCAGATGGATGTATCAAAGAAATAAGACAGAAACAACCTGTATTATTCGTTTTCTAATGTGCATGACAAACTACCACAAACCTGGGCACCAGTTATCTAACTCCACTGCTCAGCTTATCACAAGGCTGCAATCAACATGTTAGCTGGCTGCGTTCTCATCCGAAGGCTCAGTCTGTGGCTGTTGTAGATCTCATGTAGACTGTGTCTTCACAGCTAACACAGAAGAGTCTTTCTGATACTCCACCTTTCAAGGAGCTCACCTCATCCAGGGTAATCTCCCTTTGCCTAACTCAAAGTCAACTGATTAGTAATCTCATCACAGGAGTGATATTCTGTCATATTTACTATCCTCTATCACACACAAATGGAGGAGATTGTAGAGCACCAACACCAAGGGACAGGGATCTTGGAGGCTATGGTGGAATTTTGCTTCAGATCTGTCAATTGATATTTATTCCAAGGACAAAAGCCTTCACAGTTATCTATCTTTATCCTACATGTGCCTGTTCACCCTATGTGGAGGAGACCTGCAGTATTTAGGAGCTAGACTGCAGAATTGGAGCACCTGAATTCAAATCCTGGCTCCACTTCTTATGCCTGTGTGATCTCAGGTAAGTTACTTAACATCTCTAATGGCAAGAATGATGATTTCCCTCAAAATTTTTATTTTAACCTCTGTAAATAATATTAACCTAATTGTGATTTTAAAAGCTAGTCCAAATGTGACCATTTGGTAGATTTAATCATAGAGGAAATTTCTTAAGATTCTGGTTGTGATGCCTTCTTCTTGGGAATTAAGTAAAGGAGATCAAGTACCTGCTTGCATATTAATAGCAAATATTGTGATTAGAATGAAAAAGTAATGACCTTATCTTATTCTGTATCTGAAGACCACAAAATAGTTCAGTGTATTAGGCACTAATAGACTCTGATTTGTTAAATAAAATAATTGAGCCAATAAGTACTAGAACCCTGCTTCTAATGAGTGGGTCTTCAGAGTAACTAAGCCAATGAAAAGACTCTTCTCTTGTTGCATAAAACCTTGGAGTCATGAGGCAAGGAGGATTATATCCCCTGCTTCTGACATTAGTGGAGAAGGGTAGCTGAACCTTTGGTACAGGCTGGTGCTACCTGAGTGGAAATCTTGCTCGTTTGGAAGATATATTTGATCCCTGCTTAGTTCTTTGTGTCATCCAATTAATAACATTGATATCATCCTCCAGGAGACACAATGTTCACATTGATTGAGAACCATAGGATTTCAAAGAAGGTAACCTGGACTGTAAATGTGTCCTGCCTTAGGGACAACGGTGGTGTGCTGGAGAGACCTACGACTGGTGCTACTGCATCCTTGTTTGTCCACCTCATCCGAAGTCCTTCCTTTTGTAAGAGGCTAACTTCAAACGCTTGATGAGTTGGGTCTAAATGGGAATGTTATGGATAATTCAGCTAGGCTGTTATATTCTGATGTAGGAAACCCATGCAAACTGCAATATATTAATAGCAGCAGTTTTTGTAATGTGTTAAAGTGAGTAGGTCTAGAGCATTGGCTCTCAACCTTTATTTCTCACCCCCAGAGATTGCTGTTGTGGCACTGGTGTTAGGTATTAGATAGGTCGTCTTGAAACCATACTTTAAGAAATGCTGCTATGAAAAACAGCAGGCAAATTTGGTGGCTGTAATTATCTAGGTAAAGGCCACCCAGGCCTAGACTGCAATGATGTTGGGCGTGGGAGGAGCGAGGCAGATGTGTTTTTGGTGTTTGTTAGCTTAGGTTTTCCTTTTGAGGCAAAAATGTTTGTGTCACTCAGTATAGATATTCAGCAGAAAAAAATATCCTCTCTCCCCCTCAATCTGTTTCAGCTCTGAGAGGCTGCATTTTATCATTTAGAGGTAGAACATCAGAGAATTCTATAATACGAGGTAACAACATAATGTAACCAAATGGCATAATAACAACTCCCTTAACGTATATTTGCTGGATTACTTATATCTATGTTCAGTTGGGGTAAAAAAAAAGTCACTAAACTCATACAGAGACTTCTCAGCTTACAAAATGGCAACAAACTACAAATTCTTCAGAAATAACTATAATGACAAAAAAAAGAAATTAGCTTATTTTGAAAAGTAAGCATTTTTGTTCATCAACTAGGGTAGGATTAAAAAGGTTCTAGGTTATTCTTTGTATTTCCCTCAGCAAGAAAATTTCCACCTTGAATAGACCTTGAGAAGGTCGGATAGTTTATATTGGAAGAAAAAATAAAAGTAGGACTCACCTGTGGCAAGGAGCACTGTGAAAACTCTAGGGTACATACTCCCACTCCCTAAGCCCAAGTTTAATATTTGCCTTGGCAAGAGGGCTCTTTTCTGGTAGTAGAGAGAGCTGCTCTGTTTCTCAGAGACCCAGCTATTATGGCATCTGACCGAGGCTGGATCAGGAGGTTCATCACAGAACTACCAAGGGACCTTCTGTCAGCCTGTCAGTGAACAGTCCCTTCTGGAGCTGCTGGCATCTTGGTGGTTGGTAAGGCCATTCGTGAAGAAGGACAGGGGTCAGGAGAATCCAGGGATCCTGGTCCTTGACTCAGGGGGATCACTGTTAAGCAACTTTGACCTCGTTAGGTAACCTCCCTATACCACACTTTCTTCAACTGGCAATTAAAGCAGCCGGCTTAGATGAGAGTTATAGACACTACCACATCTGCCCTTTCGTGACTCTTCCATTTAAAGCTAAAGTTTAAATGTTGGAAATCAGAATAATAAAGAATCAGGGTACAGAAATATTAGAATGAAATCCCAAAATCCCCATATGACCTGTCTCTGCCTACCCAGCCAGCTCATTTCTAGACATTCCCCTTCTTGCTCAATACATTCTCCATGATCCCAATTTTTCCACAATGTAGTCTTTGCATTTTCCGTTTCCTGCTTCTGTGAGATTCTTGCACAGTTCTTAGCCTGCCTTTCCTTCCTGTCTCAACACAAATACCACTTTCTCAGGGATGAATTAGCTTCCCAGTAAATATTCCTTTCTATAACACTTCTTTCTCTTTATACCATCATTGAAGATTTTTATTTATACCTAGCTGTGTTTTATTTGTTAAGTGTCTTTTTCTTCTAGAAGACTGTAGGATCCCTAAGGATAGGGATGGTGTCCACCAAGTTCAGTACTGGGTCTGTTGCACAGTGCTTGCAACATAGTGAGCCATCTTAAATAGCTGACAAGTAAATCAGTCAATCAATCAGTCACTGCAATTCCTTCCCCTACTCCAACATATGAAACAAAATGCCCCTGCCTCCATTAATGAATGAGATATGTACCTATTTGTCTTTTATCTCTGCCCATATGTGTGTTCTAGGACCTCAATTCCTTTGATGACTTTCTCATCATCCATTCCTCTCTATCCAGGCCTCTGCCTCCCTATAATTTACACACAGCAGGTTTCTCTTCCTCTTTTAACCCCTGGGAATTAATAAAGGAGATGTGCCTCTTTTATACTCTGCTTACATGTGTCACAAACAAATAATATTCCTTGCTGGATCAGCTTCCTATTGCTGTTGTAACAAATTATCATAAACTTAGTGGCTTAAATAACACAAAATTATCATATTACAGTTCTGGAGGACAAAAGCCCAAAATGTAGCACAAGGAGCTAACATGAAGGTGTCAGCTAGCTTGTGTTCCTTTTGTAGGGCTAGGAGAGAATCTGTTTCACTGCCTTTATCCAGCTTCTAGAAACTGCCTGCATTCCTTGGCTTGTGGGCTTCCTCCTCCATGCTCAAAGCCAGCAGAGGCAGATTGAGTTCTTCTCACATCATATCACTCTGACCTTCACTGCTGTAGTTACATCCCATGCAAGGTGGCATTCACAGATTCTGGAGATTAGGGTATGTACTTCTTTTTATGAGGGGTTGGGGGACATTATTTTACAAACCACACCTGCACTTTCTCCCACTTTACCTTCCAGTACAAAATATTCATACCTGACTGAACCCTCCTAAGTCTCATTTCTCCTCCTTTTCTTTCTCTCCACCATGAGACTTTCACTAGAATGTTAATCCACCATGAAGGAGACTATGCAATAGTCACTTAACATTTATAGATGTGACTTTCATAGTTTTAACTATTTGCTAAAAAAAATCTGGAAAGTCCGTGGCATTTTGCATCATAATTTTGCTGAGGCACAAATTTGAATCACAAAACTTGTTAATAAGATTCTTAGTGAGAGAGTGAACCTACCTGGTCCACTCCATATTCAATGTCTACATTTAATATGTGGTTCTTTGAACACGTAGTATAATGTAATATATGGCAAAATTACATTCTGTAGTATAACCATGTTTGCTGAAAGTCTGTTATTTATGAATATCAAGAATGTAGTGAACAAAAATTCACATTTGATCTTGTCGTTTATCTTCACTGCGATCCTGCTAGAAAAGTTTTACAGACAAGAAAAAGATCCAAAGTCCTTCCACAGTCTACCCAATGGCCAATGTCTAATAAAGGGTGGAACCAGTATTTGAAACAATTTGATACAACAATCAAGCTTTTTCCACTACTCCAAATAACCAAATGTATTTATGTGGTTTCCTTTTGTTAATTTTGTCATGTAAAACCGCTGCAGCTTCCAGGTGGCAGAAGCTCTCCGCTCAGCAGATTGGGTCCTAATTAAGGCCTATTGTGTGTTGACAGTCTTCCTCTGGAGACCCAGAAAAAGGCTTCAGACAGCTTCAAAACCTGTCCATACATGGAAAAATAGGGGCTTTTTTTTCACAGCAAAAGGAATCTTCCATCTTAGCAAAATGTATTTTTCTTGAGACACCAGGATGAAAGGAAGGCAGAATATAGAAAATACATCCAATTTTAATTGAGCATCAGTTTAGAGTTAGGAAGAAAAGCATTCCCTCCATCCTCACAATAAGACACCTTCAGAGCATAACATGTAGAATAGTTAGCTGAGTAGGCAGGAGAGCTCAATTGGCACTAAAGAACTGCAGAATCTATTTAGAAATGATTTCTCTGCGGTCCCAGAAATGATCAGGCTACATAAGCTGATGGAGTACTTACACCCTTTCTGTGAAAGACAGAGATGAATTAACTTCAAATATGAAGTTTTCCAAAGTTATCCATTCTAGCTATTCCCCCAAGCAGTTATTAAAATATAATTTTCAAAAGGTTTAAAAGCTTAACCAACATGCACGTATAAAATGTACATGTGTCAAAAATGTTAAGTAATGAAAAAAAGCAGCAAGAAATCAGTTCAAAATACATTTCAGGAGCTAGGGATTTACAGGCAATTTAACAAGGAATTGTAAGGATAAGATTGCAATGTTGGATACAAAACCAGTTAATGTCCAATAGGGCACTAAACTGTGACTTTGGAGTTATCTTTTCTACTCGTAAGAAAATTTTTTTCACTTCTATTGGACAAAAGTTTTTAAGTTAACCTCTCTCCCTAGATCAGATTCTCAACATGGCACTATTTGACATTTTGTTGTGGTGGACTATCTTGTACATTATAGGGTGTATAGAAGCATTCTCAGCCAATGGCACACCTTTCACAGTTGTGACAATCAAAAATGTCTTCAGATATTACCATATGTCTCTTGAGGGGCAAGCAGAAATTGTTTTACAGAGTCCAGGCCATTAAAATTTACCCCAAAACTTGGCAATATACAAAAGAGACTACTGGGTCTTCTTTCTGTGTAACATGGGGCTTGTACCTTTGAGTTTGACTGGGCTATTTTATTTAACTCTCTAAGGTGGTGGTTCTTTTTTTGTTTTATTTCAGCATATTATGGGGGTATATGAATGTTAAGGTTACATATATTTCCCTTGCCACCCCTCCGGCTTGAGTCAGAGCTTCAAGCGTGTCCATCCCCCAGTTGGTGAGCATCACACTCATTATATATATATTTATACCCATCCCCTCCCCCCCACCTGCTCGACACCCGATAAATGTTATTCCTATATGTCCACTTAGCTGTTGATCAGTTAATACCAATTTGCTAGTGAGTACATGTGGTGCTTGTTTGTCCATTCTTGGGATACTTCACTTAGTAGAATTGGCTCCTGCTCTATTCAGGAAAATACAAGAGTTGCTATATCACTTTTGTTTCTTAGAGCTGAATAGTACTCCATGGTATACATATACCACATTGTATTAATCCACTCATGTATTGATGGGCACTTGGGTTGTTTCCACAACTTTGCAATTGTGAATTGTGCTGCTATAAACATTCGAGTGCAGGTGTCTTTTTTGCAGAGTGTCATTTGATCTTTTGGGTAGATGCCCAGTAATGGGATTGCTGGATCAAATGGTAGATCTACTTGTATTGCTTTAACGTATCTCCATATTGCTTTCCACAGAGGCTGAACTAATTTGCAGTCCCACAGTGTAGGAGATAGATGGTGGTTCTTAATTAGGAACAATTTAGAGATGTACTTTACATACCCACACTGCTAACTTTCTGTTCAGTTCTGCTCCTTAATGTGTTCTATCATCAATTGGGTAGGAAACATTATTTTGACTATAACTTTACCAAAAATGGATGCAGTAAATTATGAATAATCATTTTTATAACAGTTCTCTCTTTTAATATTGTAAATATGTTTCTGTCTTTAATCCTGTTCTAGACATTTGGGTCAGAATGTGCACATGTTAGGCAAGGAGTGGAATTAAATTCATTGTTAACTGTTCACCTCTCACTTATTGGAACACCAATTTCCCAATAGAACTACGTTCTCTCTAATCTCTCCCTTCTGTGTAATGAGAAAAGATTATTAGCTTTGTGACCTGTGGTGATAGTAATTATAAACAAGGTACAGGTCAACCATTCCCTGTCTAAAACCCTTGCAGAGAAGTGGGCTTCAAAATTCAGAATTTTTCAAATTTTAGAAAGGCCATGTGGTACATTTCCATTGAGGTCTGGGGCAGCATCCCATAACCACACACTTTAGTATTTCTACATCCAAACAAATGGACACATGTACCAAATGAAACAAAAGAAGTCTCTAAATAGCCTCGTATGATTTGGAGTCAGGCTTTGCTCCTGTATCAGTTTCTGTCAAACTTAAGAAAATATTTTTGTTTCCAGAGCCTTTGGATTTCAGAATTTTTAATCAGGAATTATGGATCTAGAATAATAAAAATAACAACAATAGCGACAATAACATCTGATATTTAAAAGTACTTACTATGGGCTGGGCCTTGTGTCAAATTACATATTTTAGATTATTTTAATCCTCTCACAACCTGCCAAGTATCTTTATTGTCCTCTCTATTCTACAGATGAGGTTTGGAGAGTTAGGCACTTGGTCAAGATCACAAGAGTTAGACCTAGGAAATTTAATACAGGGCCCAGACTCTAAAGTTAGATCATATGCTGAAGCTTAACAATTCTACCTCCATTTAGTGTTCAGCCTTTCTTTTTTACTCTGACTATGCATATGTTTACCAAAGATGGATCAAGAACATCATGTGTGTT
This sequence comes from Cheirogaleus medius, assembly GCA_008086735.1. Lineage (NCBI taxonomy): Eukaryota > Metazoa > Chordata > Mammalia > Primates > Cheirogaleidae > Cheirogaleus > Cheirogaleus medius. The sequence goes on along the minus strand of VBSM01001044.1, from coordinate 7,924,883 downwards.
GTTTTTTTAATTTTTTTTTAATTTCAGCATATTATGGGAGTACAAATGTTTAGGTTATGTATATTGCCTTTGCCCCACCCCAGTCAGAGCTTCGAGCGTGTCCATCCCCCAGACGATGCACACTGTACCCATTAGGTATTTATATACCCATCCCCTCCTCCCCCTCCCATCTGCCCAAGACCCGATGATTGTTATTATTATATGTGCTGTTAAGTGTTGGTCAGTTAATACCAATTTGATGGTGAGTACATGTGGTGCTTGTTTTTCCATTCTTGTGATACCTCAGTTAGTAGAATGGGTTCCAGCTCTATCCAGGATAATACAAGAGGTGCTAGATCACCATTGTTTTTTGTGGCTGAGTAAAACTCTATAGTATACATATCCCACATTGTATTAACCCACTCACGTATTGATGTGCACTTGGGTTGTTTCCACATCTTTGCAGTTGTGAATCGTGCTGCTATAAACATTTGAGTGCAGATGTCTTTTTCATAGAATTTCTTTTGTTCTTTTGGGTAGATGCCCAGTAATGGGATTGCTGGATCAAATGGTAGTTCTACTTGTAGCTCTTTGAGGTATCTCCATATTACTTTCCATAGAAGTTGTATTAGTTTGCGGTCCCACCAGCAGTGTAGGAGTGTTCCTGTTTCTCCACATTCAAGTCAGCATTTATTGTTCTGGGCCTTCTAGAAAACCTCAAAGAACATCATGTTTGTAAATAAAGAACACATAATATTGTGTTCCTTCTACATTACCTATTTTCTAGAAAATAAGACTTAAATAGTTATAACTGATTCTTTCTACTTAGATTCACAGGCTTACTTTGCCAGGTTATTTAATTTATTTTAAACTTTTCTATCAAGAGTTTTAAAAGCACAAATAGAACACTCAGTATGTATATATTGGAAAACTGGCAGTCAATATTTCAGCTGTTTCCAAATGTATTTCTCCTGCTGATACAGGCTTGGGGAGAATTATAATCCACATGACACCTTCACGAAATGCTGCCCAAATGATTTCATTAAAATTTGTTTGTGGGAGAAGTCTACTAAAGTATTGACTCAAAAACTAGTGACTATGATATGAGCCTTCTCCTTCTGGAACATTTATAAGCAGCCCTTTTATATGCACTATTTTGGGAATTACAAATATGCATTTTGTCTGTCACTATGCTCATGATTTTCAAGTGCTTTAAAAATCAGTTGAGAAGTGTTTTGTACTCTAACTAGGCAATGCATCAGCACCGGTTCTATGACTACAGATCTATCAGTTAGCAATGTAATTTTACCTCTGTGTTCGTCTTCAGCCCTCCCTTTTAAGACTCAAGTAGTCTTACATTTAGGTCTATGAAGTAGGTTACTTCGCGGTTTCTCTTTTTTCATCTTTTTACTTTGAACCTATTTGTATCTTTTGTATCTAATGTATTTCTCCCGTAGACAGCATATGGTTGGATCTTGTTTTTAATATAATACAATCTGACAAACTCTGCCTCTTGACTAGATTGTTTAATCCATTTACATTTTTTAAATAGCCTTATTGAGCTATAATTCACATACATATTGCTTACCCTTTTAAAGTTTAAACTTGAATGGTTTTAGTATATTTATAAGGTTTTATAAACATCAATACTATCTAACTTCAGTACATTTCCATCACTCTAAAAAGAAACTCCTACCCTTAACCCCACTTGTGACAATCATTAATCTACCTTCTGTCTATATGGATTTACTTGTTCTGAACATTTCATATAATAATACAACATATGACCCTTTGTGCCTGGCTTCTTTCACTTAGCATATTTTTTCAAGGATTCATCCATCCTGTGGCATGTGTAAGTACTTCATTTCTTTTTGTGGCTGAATAATATTCCCTTGCAAGGATGAGCCATTTTGCTTATTCTTTTATCAGTTTATAGACATTTGGATTGTTTCCACCGGTTGGCTGCAATATATACCACTGCTTGGAACATTTGTGTACAAGTTTTTTATGAAAATAGGTTTTCGATGCTACTGAATATATGTCTAATTTGGGAATTGCTGGGTCATGTGAAATTCCATGTTTAATATTTTAAAGACCTGCCCAAATTTGTTTCCCAAGTGGCTACACATTTTACATTCCTGGCAGCACTGCATGTGTATTTGGATTTCTCCACATCACTGGCAATGCTTATTATTGTCCGTCTTCTTGACTGAACACATCTTAGGAGGTGTAAAGTGTTATTTCATTTTGGTATTAATTTGCATTTCCATAAAACTAATATTATTGAGCATCTTTTTTTTATGTGCTTATTAATGTTCATTATTCTTCATTGGGGAAATGTCTATTCAAATGCTTTGCCCAAGTACTATTTGTGTTTGTGTCTTTTTATTGTTAACTTATAAGGCTTCTTTAAGTATGGGTTTGAGTCCCTTATATTATAGCACATAGGATTTGCAAATATTCTCACATTTTGGGAGTTTTGTTTTTACTATATTGACAGTTGTCTTTATAACAAGAAAGCTTTTTTAATTTCAATAAATTCCAATTTATTTATTTTTATTTGTTGCATGAGCTTTTGTTATCATATTTAAGAAACCATTCCATAATCCAAGCCCATGGAGATCTATTTCTATGTTTGCTTTCAAGTTCTATAGTTAAAACTTTTTAAATTTGTCTTTCTAATGTGTTTTGAGTTAAATTTTGTACATAGTTTGAGGTAGAAGTCCAATTTCATTCTTTTTTGGATATCTAGTATTCCTGGCACCATTTATTAAAAACTCTATACTTTCTCCACTAAATATCTAACCACCTTTATTGAAATCCAATGACCATAAGGTAAGGGTTTATTTCAGGACAGTCAGTTATACTCTTGTCTACTTTCATATCTGTAAGCCAGTCCCACACTATTATGTATTGAGTATTGTATCTTTGTAGTAAGTTTTTTATTTGCTTGTTTTCTGAGACAAGAGTCCCACTCTGTCACCCAGACTGGAGTGCAATGACACCATCACAGCTCACTGTAGCCTTGAACTCCTGCGCTCAAGCAATTCCCCCACCTTGGCCTCCTAAAATGCTAGGATTATAGGCATGAACTACCACACCCAGGTATAGTAAGTTTTGAAGTAAAGAAGTGTGAGTCCTCCAAATTTGTTCTTTCTTTCCAAGATCATTTTGACTATTCTGGGTCTCTTGCATTTCCACATGAATTTAGAATTTGCTTGTCCACTACTGCTAACAAAGGCAGTAGGCATCTTGATAGGGATTGCAGATTCTCTACATCAATTTGGGGAGTATTGCCATTCTAAAATATTTAATCTTTCAAACCATGAACATAGCCTATCTTTCCAATTATTTTGTTCTTATTTAATTTCTTTGAGCAATGTTTTATAATTACCAATGTAAACTCCTGCAGTAGTTTTTAAATTTATTCCTAAATATTTATTATGTTTTATAATAGTGTAAATGGAATTATTTTCTCAATATTGTTTTTGGAGCATTCAGTTCTGCCGGTTTTGCCTCCTGTATTTGAGACTTTGTTGTTAGAGGTGTTTATGTTTATAATTGCTATGCCCATTTTATGGTTTGGCCATTTTACTATCAAAAAATTCTTTCTTTCTAGAAAAAATACATCTTAGAGTCTATTTGTCTTAATATAGCCAGTCCAACTCTCTTTGAGTACTGTTTGCGTAGTATATTTTTTCTTCCTTTCTCTTTCAACCTATTTGTGTCTCTGAATCTAAAGTCTTTTTCTTATAGACAGCATATACTTTAATCATACTGTTTTATTTAATCCATGCTTTCAATCTCTGTTTTGATTGAAGGGTTTAGTTCATTTACATTAATGTAATTACTGGTAAGATTTGTATCTGCCATCTTGTTATTGTGTCTGTGTGCCTTAAGTCTTTTTTGATCCTCTATTCTTTTATCACTGCCTCCTGTTGTGTCAAAGAGATATGTTCTATTATACTATTTTAATTCTTTTATTTCTTGTATCTTTTACTATATGTTTTTGAGCTATTAATATTTTCTGTTGATTGGCTTGCAGATCATAACTAACATCTTTTCTTAAAATAATACCAGCTTAATTTCAATGGTTTATAAAACCTTTGTTCCAATATAGCTCTGTTCCTGCATCTCTTCTTTGTGCTATCATTTGACATAAATTACATATTTACATATTATAAGCCTGTATAGCCTCTAATATAACTCACAGCTATTGCTCAATGAAGTTACTGTTTTGAAAAGATTGGAGAAGAAACAAGTTACAAAATTTACATGTAGAGTATCTTTAATATTTACTTTATATGTTCACCCTTACTGGTGTCCTTTATTTCTTCCTGTGGTTGCGAGTTTCTATTGATTAACCTTTATTTCAACCTGGAAGACTTTCTTTATTATTTCTTATAGCGCAGTGCAGCACAGCACTGCTAATGACAAATTGTCTTTTATTTTTGTGTTTGTCTGAAAATGTCTTACTTTTAACTTTGTTTTTGATGAATAGTTGTGCTGGCTATAAAATTCTTGGTAAACAGTCTTTATTTCATGATTTTCAATACATCAACCTATTGATTCTCTCCTCCATTTCTGAAGAAAAGTCAGTTGCTAATTTTATTGGAAAACAATGGTACATGATGAGGCATTTTTCTCTTGCTGTTTCAAGATTCCCTTTTTTGCTTTGGTTTTTGACAACTTCGCTATGATGCATTGAGTTCTCAATCTCTTTGAGTTTATCCTACTTAGAGTTTGTTGAGCTTCTTGGGTATGTGTATTAAAGGTTTTTTCTCAAATTTATAACATTTTTTGCCATTATTTCTTCAAATCCTTTTTCTGTCCTTTATCTTTCTCTTTCATTGTATATTTCATCCATGTTGCAGCATATGTTAGAATTTTAGTCTTTTTTATGGCTGAATAATATTCCATGTGTTATATATACCATGTTTTGTTTTTCCATTCATCAGTTGATGAGCATATAGGTTGTTTCTACTTTTTTGGCTATTATGAATAATGCTGTTATAAATATTTATGTACAAGTTTTTATGTGAACAAATGTTATCAGTTCTCTTGGGTACATACCTAGAAATGGAAAAGCTGAGTCATGTAAACTTTTCTGAGGATTCCATCAGAAGTCATATATTTTATGAGATCTTTCTATTCTGTGTGGTGCTAGCAGGAGCTATTCTTTAAACGTATAAACTGCAAAAATTGTGTGATCCCTTGCCTTTCAGTGTTTCAGTGCTTTTTTTTTTTTCCTGGGACATTGAGTAATTTCTTCCCATGCATGCACAAATCCATACTAAGCCAAAGACATGAGGGACCTCTCTGTATCTTTCCAATGTTATCATTATGTGTGAAGTCCTTCATTTTAGTACACAACCCTATAAACTTGAACTTTTTTGCCTAACATCTAGTCTCTTTCTTCTATACTCAACAAGTGTGTTAAGCTTTGTTTGGGTTCCTCCATTCTGTACTTTCTCCTAGGGTCTGCCTCCAGGCAGTAATCTGGGGAAAATACAGGGCTCACCTTTTTTATTTGTATTCCTCTTTTAGGAATCATAGTCCTCTGCTGTCTGCAGGTAAGAAGTATAAACCTCTGATTTTTACAAATTATATTTTAAACAGTAGACTGAAACTCAAAAAATGTACTCATCATTCATCACATCCTTATTGATTACCAAAAGTTTTGCCAAATGCTGAAATTTAACAAAATACAAGATTCTGTTCATGACTTCAATTCACGAACCTAGAGAAATATAAAAAAGTTAAAATATCAGATGGACCTTAAAGAGGAGTCTTTAACATAAAAAACTATTACTTTTTTCAATGTCATTGTTCTTCAACCTTTACTTTTCCTTTCTCCCAAATATATCTAAGGAATATCTTAACCTTTTGTGAATGCTAGTGATTAGTATAATAATTGTAGTGATTTTCAAATAGCTGAAAAAATGATTTTTCTCCTCCCAGTGAGAGAGGGAGTGTTTCTCAGAATCAATGGAAGAGAATCAATTTATTTCAAAAAAAAAAAAAAACCTATTCATGTACTTCTGAAATGCCCCTTACCCAAATGAGTACAACATACTTCCCCCAGCCCTGGACATAGATATGACCACAGAGAATCACTGCTCTGTGGTATAGCTAGCATCTCAGTGGTGTATTTAACAAGCAACCAGAAGCTCCATGTACTGTGTAAAATGGAGGAGTATAGGTAGGAGTAGGGTGTGACAATAAAGGAAGAGTACAAGTGTAGTTTTTGGAGAAATGGACTTTTTCTGTGTCCTGATTGCATTGATGGTAACATTCATGCATTAAAATTCATAGAATAGTTAACCAAAAATGAGTACATAAATAAAAGTCACTTTTATTTTATCATAATTTGAAAAATAAAAATAATTTAAAGGAGCATAATCAGCTCTGCTAGAAAATTCCATTGATAAGCAGCCTTATTATTACATAGCCACCAACATAAGGTTTTAATAAATTAGAGGGACATAAAATAATCATCAATGAACAAAACTCCTTCCCTACTGGATTGAAAATATTTTCATTCAACAAAGGAAATTTTTCAAGAAGAATGCTAGACTCAATTCTATGTTCAGATTGAACAAGCCATTTCTAGCAATATATGAATTTGAATGATATATCATATCGTGACTTCGTGACATCTAAATAGTTTAGATGGTCCATGTAGTTCAATATGAAAGTATTCAAACTGTAAATACATGATTCTCTTATAATCAGTTTTACTTACACTGAGAACTTAAAGTAAATGCCTAGTATCATGATGTTATAAGACAATGATCTATTGAGCCATAAGAAAGGTGATTCCGTACTTGTCCTGAACAAAAACATACTTCATACCCTTCTTGAAAGGCTATATTATCTTTGCCCAATGTCTTTAAAAAGCCTGGTCCCAACATGTGTATTTGTTATGCTGGCCTTCCCTATAAAGGAGCTCCCGGAGGCTTGTAACTGAAAATCATTCATCACAATGGCCTTTCTGTTCATGTTTTCCAAATGTTATTAACATTCTATCCATAAAATCTTGTAGTTCATTAAGCTTTATGAGTATTATTCTGAATTATCTGTCAGTCACTTCATAGGTTTCTATTTCTTTGGGTTTTATTGTTGAAACTTTATTAGTTTCTTTCAGAAGTGGCATGATTCCCTGATGCTTTATAATCCTTTTGTTCTTGCATTGTCGTTTGTGCATTTGAGGAAACTGCCTTCTCTTCTGGCCCTTTTAGGTGTTCTTTGAAAGAGATAGATCTTCACTATGTAATCTGACCTGTGCTTCTGGAAGGGACAGCCGGTCATAACCCCAAGTAGGCAGAGCTTCTTGTGAGTTCTCCAGTTGGCTGGGCCACTGCCCTTTCTCTAATGTGAGTGAAGCTACTGGCTGGGCTTCAGTGTCAGGTAAGAACACTGGCTAGGCTCTGCTATCACATGGCGCTGCTGGTGAGGTACTGTGATGGCTTTTGGCCAGCCAAGTTAAAGGATGTATTCTCTGGTTGGGTAATTCTGATATTTGAGATCTGCAGTTGGGAAGGGATGCAGTCTGGGCTCCAAAATTAAGCAGAGTCACTGATTGGGACAGGCGGAATCAGACATTATGCTCCTTAAAAATGCAGAATTGAAGATTATCTCCCTGTTAGGGTGGAGCCATGGGGTGGGCTTTTGGCTTAGTTAAGGGGCTGTTTGACCTCCTGGAGCAAGAAGGTCTAACATCCACATTTCTTCAAAATCCACAGAAATAGGAGTCTCCCTGCCTGGAAAGTGTTGTTGGGAGGGGTTTTTGGCTGAATGGAGCCTCTGCTTGACTTCTTGGGTCAAGCCTGTCTAGCCCTTTTGCTTCTATGAAATGCTTGGAGGTAGGAGCACCAAATATAAAAATATACTTAGCCACTCTCTCTCCAGAAAGCCTAGAACTTCAAACCCAACTGATCAACTTTTATAGGGCACAACTTAAATAGTATTCAACTAATATTGTTACTTATTAGCTTTTATTTTGATCAATTCTTGGCAACATCCAAAATTTTGGAAGGCGCAGGTACAGATTTCCCATTTCCCCCCTGGAGGAATTCTTTGGTTTCTGTCTTGCTTAGTTATTAAATATTTAATTATATGAACCTTATGTAAGTTTGCTTTCTTTTTCTTTTTACAACAGGATGTCACTCTGTTGCCCAAGCTAGAGTACAGTGGTATCATAATATTAATAGCTCACTGCAGCCTCGAATTCCTGGGCTCAGGTGATCCTCCTACCTCAGCCTCTCAAGTGGCGGAGACTGCAGGCACATACCTCCATATGAATCTAATTTTCCTATTTTTTAAAGAGAAGGGGTCTTGGTATGTTGCTCAAGCTGGGGTAGAGCTCCTGGCCTCAAGTGAACCTCCCAAAGTGCTGAGATTATAAGCATAAGTCACCATGCTGGGCCAGTTGTCTTTGTCTTATAAAATATCCATGTTAATTATTTTATATATCCAGCTTCCACTATCTTTAATTCAAATAAAAATTGCTGAGGTTTAATATTGAACATCAGGAGTCTTTTCACCTATCATACAAAATTAATGAAATAGTTTTGTCTTCATCTCAGAATGTCAATAGTCATACACTTTATCCAACAGACATTTCCATGAGAAGTCCAGGATCAAGGCACCAGCAGATTCAGTGTCTAATAAGGGCCGATCTTCTGCTTCCAAGATAACACTTTTTGCTACATCCTCACATAGCAAAAGGAGCAGAAAGGCAAACAGGGCAAAAGGAATTAACAGATTCCCTCAAGCCTTTTTACAAGGATACTAATTCCATTCAAGAGGGCAGAGTCCTCATGATCTAATAACCACCTAAAGACCCCACCTTTTAACACTATTGCATTGGGAATCAAGTTTCTATATGAATTTTGGAGAGACACAAACATTGAAATCATAGTTTAATTTAGTTTATTTAGTCTTCTTAACTACCGACATAAAAGTTACCTACTATAGACTGTGACGTCAAAACTTGTTTCCTAGACTATAAAAATTCTGAGGGACACCATTAACTTAACATTTATGAAGATCTAATTTATCTTGTTCCTCTAGGATAGTCAGTTTCCAGATAATCTAGATTAAATGGTATATATCCAAAAATTTAAACTTTTTTTCTCTATTTTCTTTATTTACTGTACTGTCTTTGTCTTTTATCAGTGTGTGAGTATGTGTATTTGATCATTTTCTTAGATTAAAAATGCTTGCCACAGTTGGGCATGAATATATTTAAAGTGAGATCTTCAACTAGCTTATTAATAGTTTGTGTATTTCGTCACATGACCTTGTAGAAATAGCATGGATTTGGAAGCCAGAGAGTTTCTCATGCAAATGTCAGTTCTACCCCTTCTAAGTTATCTGACTTATATCTGAATCTGTCTCCTTCTACGAAAATCAGGTACCAAATTATGTGCACCACAAAGTGTTATAGAGAGTGAAAAATTATGATAGGTGATGTGATTATTATAGAAACAGGCAAGGATGAATTGCTCAATAAGTAGTAGTTATGAAAATTGTCAACATCTGGGAAAGGTACAACACTCCTTCAATAGAACACATGTTGTGGTTTTTGGGTCGCTGAATCTGGTCACAACGTGGGTAAGTCTTACTTTAGCAACTCTCTAGAGATCTGGAAGGCACACCATTAGCAGACTAAGTGAGGAATGATTATGTTGGCAGGTCTCTACACACATAAAACATAATAACACTTCACAGGACATTATGTTCCACCTGCTTCTTTCACATCCTCTGTAATATGCAGAGACATGGTGTGATTCATAGGGGAGCACACAATTCTGATCAAGACCACTGCTTGATAACAGATACCTTGATAATGCCTTCTCACCTCTAGAACCCCACATAAATTATTAAGGGATTAAAAATGGAGAAAATTTTGAAGACCTCCCTCAACATATCCCTCAAAAAGCAACTCAGTGAAATATTGGCTGAACCCAACTGACAAGGCCTTGTTTTACAGGGGGAGGCCTGAATAAAGTTTGGAAGCAGAATTCATCACTTAGAAGCATGTTGGCAGCTGGATATTTGTACCAGTTGAGACTACCTCCTTGTCTGTGAGGTCCCTGATTTTGAGAAGTCACTATCCCAAGTGAAAAGCTATCATCTTCTTGTGGTAATGGGGATTTCCTTGGCATGTTGGCACTGTTGCCAGGAAGAAATCCAGACACAGCCATGGAGCAAGTCTGTTCAAAATCTACATCACACAGAAGGATGTCGAGCAATAGCCAGCCCAGGAACAGTGCTATCTTCCAATAGAAAAAAAAAATTAAAGTTTACAATAGAAAATACTCTAAAAATGTTCATGGTGTGATGTTCATGTTATTTTATAATCCCCTTCTACTGGCACCTTTGGTCCAGAATGGTAATTAGAAATGAAAACAGAGACATAATGGCAAATTTTTAGAAGATATTAAATATAAATCTGCTCTCAATTTAAAAAAAAGATTTTTTTTAAATTTCAGAATACTATGGAGCTACATTTTGATTACATAAATTGCTTTTGTACCATTTGAGTCAAAGTTATACGTGCGCCCATTCCCCTGATAGTGTATATTATACCCATTAGGTGTGAATTTACCAATCCCTTCCTCCCCACGCCCACCTGAAGATTTCCAATGAATGTTATTTCCATATGTGCACATAATTGTTTATCAGATTAGTTCCAATTTAATGGTGAGTACCTGTGGTGTTTGTTTTTCCATTCTTGTGATACTTTACTTAGAAGAATGGTCTTCAGTTCCATCCAGGATAATACAAGAGGTATTAGTTCACCATATTTTGTGGCTGGGTAGTACTCCCTGGTATACATATACCACATTTTATTAATCCACTCATGTATTGATGGGCACTTGGTTTGTTTCCATATCTTTGCAATTGTGAATTGTGCCACTATAAACATTCAAGTGCAGTTATCTTTTTTACGGAATGTCTTTTTTTCCTTGTGATTGCTGGATCAAATGGAGTTCTACTTTTAGTTCTCTGAGGTATATACATACTGCTTTCCATAGAAGTTGAAGTCCCACCAGCAGGGTATGAGTGTTCCTATCTCTCTACATCCTCACCAGCATTTGTTGTTTTGGGACATTTTGATAAAAGCCCTTCTCACTGGAGTTAGGTGATATCTCACTGTGGTTTTGATTTGCATTTCCCTGATGATTAGAGATGTTGAACATTTTTTCAAATGTTTCTTGGCCATTAGTCTATTTTCTTTTGAAAAGTTTCTGTTCATGTCTTTTGCCCACTTTTTAATGGAGTTGAGAGATTATTTAATGACATTGGACAAAGTCGATAACATAAGATTAGTGAAAAGGAAAAAGATCCAAATAGTTTATTTAGTTTAATCCTAATTTAGAAAAAAAAATCAAAGTCATCACCAAAAAACCTGAAAGCATATAAAAATTTAATGATGTAAGATAATGGGTTAATTTCATTTTGTCACTTTCAAGTTCTGCATTATTATTCTTTTAATATATGTGTTATATATGCTACATATGTGTTTTCCTGAGAAGGAAAAACAACAAATGCTATTCTAAAAATCAAATGAAATCAATAGAAAATCCTATAACATTCCACAATGTGAAAATAAATATATTTTGAGCCCTTTTCCAACTGCATTCATCTTTACTTTCCACAGTGTTCTATTCCTTTCCTTTTCTTTTAAATTACTCTAACATTTTTATGTTATCACGTCCCTTGATAGACACATGCCAAGGTAAGCTGAAACGTGCCAGAGACTAACTGAGGGAAGCACCTGTGAAAGATGAAGAGGAGGGGCAGGGGTTGGCAAAGAGACCTCCACTCCAGGCTGAGGTGCAGGTTTGACACCTGGAAAGTTGAGGCCAGGAAGGAGTGTCGGGTGGGAAGGGTTTCAGACTGCAGCACAGTTCTAAGGATATTTCCGCTAACGAGGGAATCAAATCAACATGGCCTGTTAGAGGCAGCCCCCTCCTGTAGGAATGGACACCACCAGTTCCCTGCCTGCCATGCTCAGTCACTGGCTGGGAACATCAAGAGAAAAGCATGGCTGCTCTGAAAGCTCAGAGGTAGATTCCGGAAGGGGCTGTTGGACCACTTTGTTCTCCTCAGAAGGGTCCGGGGCAGCACAGCACATTTCCATGACCTCCAGAGTCTTAGTATGAGACTAACCTTCATATCACTTTCAAAGATTGTTCAGGAAATTTGTTCCTCAAACTGTGAAATCTCTCTTGAAATGTCTCTATTACTTCTACCTTGTGAACTGCCTTTCCCTTAAAATTATCAGAGAAGAAAAAAATGTTAGTATATGTCTTTCATCTGTGAATTGGGCAATGGAAAGGGGCTCGGGAGTGGGACAGACCCGAGGCTCATACAAGTTTTGCCACGTGGGCTGTACGTTAAATAACTCACGTAAACTCTCATCCCGTTTCCTCAAGAAAAGACCTTACTAGAACAGTATGGTAGAAACGTTCAAGCATCGTTTCTCAAGGAAGAGAGACTTTCACGGAAACTCCGCACACATGCCACTGTGCTCCTAGTATGTGATCCTGCATGCTGAAAGCATATGGCGTGGATACCTGATTCACACTGTGCCAAGGAGAGTATTTCTTCAGAAATTTTGGATTAGGTTACACATATCAGTGTCTAATTAACATTTGAACTTGAAAGACAAGCAAATTTTTAAATCAAGGTTGTCACTGTAGGGTGGTCAGTTTTCATCATGTGCATAGCAAATCACAGGCACAAAAAGAGAACCTGAATACAAGAGGCGAAAGCAAGAGATAATTAGTAAGAGGTAAAGCAAGACGAGCAGATTGAGAATATCTGCCTTGGTGTCTGATTTTTCTGTTTCCTCTTATCAGTCCTGGTGTAACCAGGTACACTTCTTCCCTTAGGTCCCAGGACATAGTACCTTGTTCTTATAATAAATTCTCTTCTGTACATAAGTTAGTTTAAGTGAACTTCTGTTGCTTTTTACCGAAGAAATTTTTAATCAAATTGACAGAGTCCTGATTAATAGATGCTTTTTAGAATAAATGCATTTACTTTAACCTTAGCTTTCCTGGAGTCAGCTATTTTCTGAAACCCATTTTTCTTGAACTTTCATTTAGCTCACTCTGGCCAGATTATATTAACCGATTACAACAAAGTTAGGCAACATGATCAGGACTCCTATGCACCTATTCTTTAGTAGAGCTAAGTTTAAAGCAGAATAAAAGAAAAATTAAAAATGCACTCCTAAGAGTGCATTATTAGCCAATGAATTTCAGAAGGTTGGCAAAGTATGATCAGCCTCAGGTTTCCTTGCATAGTGTTAGTATAACAGTTGAGGATTCAACTTCAAAAATGATCTAACCAGTACAAAGGCATCCTCTATTCCACAAGGGTCATTTAATTGGATACTGTTCTTAAAATATAATATTGATTAGCAAATTATGGCCCTCTTTCACGTTTAGAAAACTCCAATGAAGTCATGATGACACTGTGAGCCGTGTAATTATAAATGACTATAATTAGGTTGATATAGTGTTGTCAATACAGCAGGACGAATGGAATCATCAAGCCAGTGAGTAAACTTGCGTCCTTCACACAGAAAACTGTGGCTACTATCCCCAAATTACCAGAAGGTGATCTTTGTGTTGTTTTCCAGAAACAGAGATAGATTTATGCTGTCTCATTGTAACTAGAAGCATCCTTTGCCAAAGGGATTGCTAAGATTAGGCTGCTGGTTGCTGAACACAGCAAAATTAACTGATCCATACACAGACTAATCCTCCAATGTAATCCCATCCCTACTGCTTTGGAGGTCTTCATCTTGTGTCAAAATATGAGAAATCCTTCCCTTCCATGCATTCACTCAGTTAGAAATCTCCTCTCCCGTCCCTATATTTGCAAAACAACTTGTTTGTTCCTTTATTGCAGCTCTCATCGCAGTTTGCCGCATATTTTAGTTAATTTTATGTTTCCCCTTGATTACATGCTTTTAAAGAACTCCTTCTATATCTTAACTGTCGTCGCATCTTCCACAGAATCTACCAGTACTCACACACAGTAGGCAAACAATTTTTTTAAAAAATGAACAATAAGTGGCTAATGAACTTGATACCCCTTTAAGAGAAGGAACTAAAGCACTTGGAACTTTGGAGGTCAGAAGATTCTAGCTACTTACAAAAATAAGTTTCAGTATAACTTGCTGGATTTGTCTAGACTTATTCTTTAAAAATTAATCCTTTAAAATCACAGAAATTTTGAAAATATTAGAGCAAAGACTATATGCACACTGATAAGGAGGTTAAAAAGTGCATAATTGGACATGAAATGAGTCAAAGTCTTCTCACTTTAAATATGACTTTAAGTATACTAATTAATGGAAGCATTTTATATAAGAATCTGCTTGGGTCTCCAGACAAGGTGGATTATACCTCAAAGATAATGCTCAGAAAGGAGGGATCTGTTTAAATGTCACAGGAGAGGAAGTTATATTACAGCTTTAATAGCCTTTAGTGCTCAGAATCTGATTATAGTAATTATAGCCTGATAATTCAGAGAACAGAGAATATTTGCTTTTCAGAGTTACATTAGAAAGATACAAATTCCAGATAAGATATTGAGTAGAAACGTTTGATAATATTAAAATATCTTGACATGTACTAAGAGAGAAGTCTTAACATAGTAGTTTCTTCTTTTTATAAAACACTGCATATTTGGCATGAATTATTATTTTTACTATCTTAATATTTTTTAGACAAAGAAAAATATTTCCTTAGGACAGATAAAGATGGTGTACAGATATCTTATCATGAATTTTTAAGTATATTTATTCCCTACTAAATAAAAATAATGATGTTGATGGAATATAATAAAGCTAAGAATAACTATCATGCTCTTTGTGCCAGGCTCAGTATTGAGGTTTTACATTAACTACTAGATTTAATCCCAAGGTAGCAAAAAAATGTAATTCTTTATTATAAACCCCATATTCTTTGATTCAGGTTTAATATCTGAAAACTATTATTCTCCCTGCTAGTCAAATCATTACTACAAACCTTTAATTATCAGTTGTTAGTGAAATCTCTTGGGAGTATATGAGAGCCATGGAAAAACATGTTTTGGAGTTGCTTGGTCAGCTAGAAGATTATCAGACAAAGAAGAATGGTGGGAACCCTCCTTTCCCATTTACACCTCTTCCTCTATTGTAATATCTATATATTGTAGCCATAAATGTTTTTGCTCGGTTAAGTTGCTAGCAGTCCCAATTAAAATATATGCACTACAAAATTTTAATTTTATTTCTCATGGAATATAATATTAATAAGTATCTAATTACTTTTTGTGGATCAACTGTGTTAAATCCAACAAATGCAAATTGCAATAAGTAGCTAGTAAGTCCTTGTTAAACAGAAAGTTATCAGGGAATTCTATTATACATGCTGTTGCATAAGTCAGCATCTTTTCTCTTTTCCTTTTAGAAATTATATTAAAATTCTCTCAGGGACAAAGAATCAGAAACTTTATTTTTGGAGAAATTCTGAGACATATTTTATCTACAGATTACAAATGCATGGCAGTGTGGAGAATGGACAAAGCCATTGTGCAGAAATGAAGAGATAATATGCAGAGGTTAGTCCCCTGGTGGCAAACCTCAGAAAACCCCAGGAAAAAATACATTTCTTGAAAATGAAGCTCTCACTTTGGATTGCAAAGCCTTATTCTCTCATTGTAACAATAGAGGAAGATTGAGAAGGACTCACAGCAAAAGCTGTCAGTTCCTTTTCATTGAGAAAAGCAGAAGAAGAGAGTTTACAGATGTAGGTTGTTAAAAAGCCATATTTGAAGGAAGATTTTTGTTTTTGTGATAGTAAGGAAGGATGGACCCCTTTTGGAGGTGAAGCCTGAAAGGCTTCCTATAAATAGAAACTTCCAAATATCATTTTTCCAGACATGTATCATTTATTCAATGATGAGTAATAAAAATAAACTGTTACAGTACTAACAAAAAGATATTTTAAGAAAAACATATGGAAAGAGCATCAGAATTTAAAAACAAAGAAAAATATTTCTGTGGCACAGATAAAAATTGTGTGCAAATATCCTATCATGAATTTTTAAGCATTTTTATAAAAATAATTGCTTCTATGAAAAAAAGCTGCAACTAACAAAGAAAATCAATTTAGAGATAATAGGGCAAGACAATTGCGTATGGAAAATGTAACTTGGCCATATTCAAGAAAGAAGTCAAAAAATTCATCATACAAAGGAAGACAAAATCGTAAAGAAGAAAAAAGATAATATCTTATGGGAAACCTGGAGGATCAAATTATACAAAGGTACCGAGTAAAATGGAAATAAAGATTTTTAAAAGATTAGATAAAAATGATAAATGCAAAAAAATAACATTAAAAATAAAATCATTAAGTTATAAAAATATAAACATTCAAAGTTTTTTTTTAAGCTTTCCTGAAAAAATTTAAAAAGGCTGAGTATTCATATTGAATGTTAAGACCTTGAAGGGATATGTTAGATAAAATCAACATAGAACATTTAACAGCAAGACATATCCTCGTAGGCTTTTTTAATTTAAAGGGATAAAAAGAAATCTTTTGGTTAATTAAGCAGAGAGTCAAGTCACTTCTTAGGGAAAAAGATATCAAGCTGCCTTCAGATTTTCCCCCTGCAAT
This sequence comes from Cheirogaleus medius, assembly GCA_008086735.1. Classification (NCBI taxonomy): domain Eukaryota; kingdom Metazoa; phylum Chordata; class Mammalia; order Primates; family Cheirogaleidae; genus Cheirogaleus; species Cheirogaleus medius. The sequence continues at coordinate 7,908,213 of VBSM01001044.1, read as the reverse complement.
ATTCAATGCCAGAAAATAATGGGGAGATACTTACATGACACTTAATAAAAGAAAGTGTGAACCAAGTATTTTATATTCAACCAAGCCAACCTTCAGATAGACAGACAAAAGGAAAAGTGTGTTAAATTTGCCACAAATCAGGGACTATTTTTCCTATGAGTTCTTCCTTGAGGAAATTTTTGGAGAATGAACTTCAGAAAACTAATGAAGACTTTCAAAGCTACGAGACGGGTGGCATGGATAAATGATATTTAACTTTAGAACAATGAGTAAAATAAATGGGAATATTAGAATGAAAGGAGTGGAATATTAATAAAAGTGATATATGCCTGACACCTTAGAAATTGTATAACCAATCAATATTTAGGACGAGGTAAAGAAGGCGGGACATAGAATAAGCTGCTAATTGCCACTTCTGCAGCGTTTCACAGTCAAGAGAGTATCCATCAAAGCTGACAAACACTATCAGAGAAGTTTACACATAATTTATAGTACCAAGGTGAACACTAAGAAAGGCTATAATATAGATTAAAATTGGTGGACAGAGATGTAAGAAAGACAAGCTTATAAATGTTATCACCCATTATAAGAGGAAAGCAATAACCATAATCTGTAGACATATGTTGTTACTTGCTACTTAACGATATATTATAAATGTTTCACATCACTGACTGAAACATCTTTTTTATTGGCTGAATAACATTACAGTTTATAAATATATATGATTCTTTTAAATGAATCCGTATTATTGCAGATGTATTTCCAAAATGTTAATATTATAATATTAGTGCTGTGAACTTTTTAACATATGTTTTATGTATTTGTGTGATTACTTTTTAAGTTCAATTCTTATTAATAGTAATAGAATTCTTGAGTTAATAGGCTGGCAAATTTTGGAGGCTTTTGAATTATATTGCCAAGCTATCTTTTAAAACAAAGAGTGGCGATTATTTCTCTTGACCCTTGCTAACACTAGGTATTATTATTCTTTTATAAATCTACAGAATTTCTGAGCAATGTTATCTCATGTTTAAATTTGTATTTATTTCACTATTCATAAACAAACATGAATTCATTATATATTGACTATTTTTATCTATCTTTTGTCAAAACATCTTTTAGTACCCTTGTTCGTATTCCATTGAGGTTTGCGCTGTTTTCCTACTGATCTGTAAGTGTTCATTGTATATTAAGACAATAATTGTTTGTCATATTTGTTCCCCCTTTTAAAGTCTTACTTATGGCATTCTTAAAAACATCATTAATTTTGTGTTGAAATCTATTTTTCTTTTTCTCCGTAGCTTCATACTTAGAAAAAAAATTTTGATACCAATTTTGCATAAACTCCTTTTAATTTAGACTTTCTACTTCCCTTACCAGAAGCATGAGGGGATTTTTCTCCAGTCTTCAACATGAGAACTTGGTGGAGCTCCTGGAAGTAAAACCTGGGACAGTGTGGGGATCCCCCTAAGACGGAGGCCTCACACCGAACCTCCACACATTCAACATTTGCAGCTGAAGTGTTCCTGCCCATACTAGCTCCAACATCTGTCTTGGGCTCCTGGGATTCTGCTCCAAGTCAACTGTGATTCTCGGTACCTACCTATCTGTCTGTCCAGTTTTCAGGACAGCACTTTGCTCTGCAGCCCCAATTTCTCAATAGATCTAAGAAGAACTGTTGATTTCTGTTTTTTTCTTCTTGAGAGGATGGGAAGTGATCATTTCCAAGCTCTTTACACGTTGGAGCAGAAACTAGAAGTCCAATTTATTTTTTAAATTACAAGAACATTTGAACTTGTTTTTTTTTCAATAAAGCAAATTAAAGCACTGACAGTTTTCCAAATGATTAGCCAGCTGTTGACAGAAATTATTATTTGTTATTCATTATTTTCTGCTTTATAATGTCATATTAGGTAAGCTTTTAGAAGGGAGTTAGAATTAAATTGTTAAGTATGGACAATTTTCTCAGGTATTACTGCAGCTGTGCAAGCAAAAGCAATGTGGTTTCTTGAAAATTATTTCCCCAATAAGTCCTCTTATTACTTAAGAGATATATAGTAAAAGAGGGAGGCGGGGGAGAATAGTCTATCGTTTTGGAGTATTTTAAGCAGGTCTTTTACAATCTGAATGCATTGCTAACTAATATCTTCAAAAGTCGGTTGAATACTGTCCAAGTAATACCTCTTTGCTGTATTTTACACTTCCTTTATCCCCTTGTGCAAGTTCAAAGTATCATTTACAAGCGAAAATACATACATAATGAGTTGAATGGTGTTTTCTTAATTAGGCTGTTCTTTCTGTTGGCTGGAAACTAAAGCTCCAATTAGTACAGAGTCAAAGGAGCAAATTACCTGCATAAGTTATTGTCACAGTGACATCAGCTTATTCTCATGAACAGTTTTAGAAAAGAAGGCCTTTGGCCTACTAGCAGTCTGTCAAAACTTTATGGCGTATATCTAAAGGGAAAATTGATGACATTTGGAAAGGGGATGGAACTGTAAACAAGGTGTGGGAGTTATTTTTAACACAAAGAGGCACTGATATACAAGACGCAAGGGAGAGAAAACAAGGTCCACAAAATACAATAACGTATATGTGAGATATTACCGCAGTCGTTCTTCCAAATTATCGGTTTTGATAGCTCAGGCTCCAAATCTCCAAACTTTAACATAGTACCATGAAAAAAATTATTTCTGCATTTATTTATTCAATCAATAAATATGTATGTATCCAGTACTGTATCAGGCTCAGAGGATAGAAGGTGAATACAGATCCCTTGCCCTCAAGGTGCATATTAGTCAAGGTGGTTCTCCAGAGAAATAGAACCAAGAGGTTCTGTTCATTCATTCATTTGTTCATTATAGGAATTGGCTCACACAATTACGTGAAGCTGAAAAGTTCCATGATCCGCCCTCTGCAAGCCAGAGAGCCAGTGATGTCATTCAGTCCAGGTTGAAAGGCCTGAGAACCAGGAAGGTGCACTGATGTCCCAGAGCAGGAGAAGATGGATATCCCAGCTTAAACAGATACAGCAAATTTCCCATTCTTCCACCTTTTTGTTCTATTTGAATCCTCATGGAATTGGATGATGCCCACTCCCATTGGTGAGGGCAATCTTTTTTTACTCAGTCTACTGACTTAAGTACTAATGTCTTCTGGAAACATCCTCACAGACAAACCTAGAAATCATATTTTTGTAGTTTTTCTGAGCATACTTTAGCCCAGTCAAGTTCACACATAAAATCAAACATCACAAAGGGCTTAGATCTAACACATTAAAGAGATATAAACAAATCAGTGTAATAAAGGGTTAAAGAGGCTCTCATAGTGGCACATTTAACTTGGGTTTTTAACCTTGGGCTCATGTATAAACTCGGGGTCCATGCTCAAGAATAATTTCCATAACTTTTATCAGACATCCACATATGTCACTGGAAAAATGTTATTGCCTCAGTTGTACAATTTTAAATTAAGTATAAAGGAGGTGGTGGTAAAATCCACTCCTGGCTTAAGGAGTGGATTTTTCATAGAGGAAGTGATATTTGAGCTAATTTTGGAAGACAAGTAGGTGTTGATCTGATGATGAGGAAGAATGAATGGGTCTTACATTTCAGGTGGAATAAATAATGCCGGTAAATTTACATGCATGAGAAAACTCTTGATGTGTTAAAAGGAAAAAATAAAAACCGCAAGCTGTTCCACATGGTTGGAGCATATCATTAAACTGTGGGTTTGAAAATAAGTAAAGTACCATACAGTTAGATACAAGCCTTAAAACCAGAAAGAAGTCTAGGCAAGAGATGCAGATTTGAGATTCATCAATATATTGATGAAAAAATTGGAGCCACAGGAACTATTGGGGTTGCTTAGGAATAGGGTGAAGAGATGGGTGTCAAATGTATAGCCCATGTGCATGCAATTATTGGTTGCCAACATTAAAATTTCAAGAGATTTCACTCAACAAGTACAGATATCTAGTGTCTCTTGAAAAGACAATCTCCACTTCGGGTCTACATCCCAGCATGGAAACAACTGACTGGAGCTGAACAAGTCGTCCCTTTAGATAGGACAGAATCTCTTTGTAACTGTCCCAGTCCCTGCTGTCAAAGACTTGCTTACTTTACATGTTTTTATACTCACCTGTTTTTAGGTTTCAACTTCTTACAGAGTCTTGAATATGTCAATGGCTATGACTTCGTTACAGGAAGAGGAACCAGCAAAAGAGACTGGGAAGGAAATGGAGACAAGAGGGCTGATTTGATTGTGGCATCAAATGGTTCTGGAGAGCAGGACATGATCAGATCAACATGGGAAAAGAAACAGAAAATCTCATGGAATAGGGCCAAAGCCAACTTGCACCACTTAAGAATGCTTAGAACCGTTTTTAATCTTGGTATCTTAGATTGAAATAGGTTGTGCTATTTAATTGAATTATTTAAAAATGATGTTTCTAAGGGTTATTAAAATATCTGTGATGCATTAAAATACACTTATCAATTTTTTGGCATTTTTAACTTATTTATATCTTCTTAAGCTATTGGGATAATTTTATAATTTTAATGGAGAAGTGAAGGCTGAGAGCAAGCACTTCTAAAATAGCATACATTTTAATATATGAATAGAAGTGTAGGTATAGGACATATAAATTATTCTAGTTCCTGTAATGGCTCTAAAGCAAGTCAATCTAATTTAGGGTGTAAGAATCCTGATCCTTTGGCCTTCCTTTGTTACTCATATTTGATATTAATAATTTTTTGTTTTAGAACAATTTTAGACTTACACAAAAGTTGCAGGGATAATACAGAGTTTCCATCTACCCCACACCAGTTTCTCCTGTTATTAAAACCTCACATTACTATGTCACATTTTTATGACTAATGAACCAATATTGAAAAATTATAATTAAATGGAGTTCTTAATAGGTATAATCTTATTTAGATTATCTATTTCTCCTGTTAGAGTTAGTTGGTTGTGTCTTTCAAGGAATTCTTCCATTTCATCTAAGTTTTCAGACATACAGATAAATATATTCAAAGCATTTATTTATTGTCATTTTAATGTCCTTGGGTATCAGTGTTAATGTCTCCTGCTATGGACTAAATTATGTCCCCTCCAAATTTATATGTTGAAGTCCTTACCTCCAAAGGGACTGTATTTGGAGATGGCTTTTAAGAGGTAATTAAGATTAAAAGAGATCATGAGGATGGAATCCTAATTCGATAGAATTGGTGGCTTTATAAGAAGAGTAAGAGAGAGAAGTGAGAGAGAAAGAGATCTCTTTGCATGTACACAAAGCAGAGGTGTCATGTGAGGACACAGCAAGAAGATGGCCATCTGGAAGCCAAAAAGAGAGCCCTCGTCAGTAACCAAATTGCAGCACCTCAATCTTGGATTTCTAGCTTCCAGAATTGAGAGAAATAATTTCTGTTGTTTAAGCCACCCAGTATATGGTATTTTGTGATGGTAGCCCAAGCATATTTCTGATACTGTTAAAGGTAATTTGTGTCGTTTCTCTCTTCTATTATTTAGCCTAGCTAGAAGGTTCACAATTTAATTTATTTTTTCAAAAAACTAGCCTTTTTTCTTTGTTGATTTTGTCTACTGTTTGTTTTCAATTTCATTGATTTCTGCTCTAAATTTTATTTGTTTTCTTCTGCTTGCTTGAAGTTTATGTTACTTTTTTTTGTACAATCCAAGGCAGAAGTTTAAGTTATTGAGATTATATCTTTACTCTTTTCTAATATATGCATTTAATGCTATAACTTACCCTTTAAGCCTGGTTTTTACTACATCCCACAAATTTTATATAATGTATTTCTATTTTCATTTATGTCAAAATATTTAATAATATCTCTTGCAACTTCTTTGATCCATATAGTATCTAAGAGTATAAAACTTTACTAATTTCTGATTTAATTGCATGTGTTCTGAGAACATATTTTGTATGATCTGTTCTTATAGATTTATCAACGTGTATTTTAGGGCTCAGAACATGGACTATCATGGTGAATGTTCCATATAAACTTAAGAATGTGTTTTCTGCTGTTTTTGGACAGAATATTTTATATATTAGATCCAGTTGATTGATGGTGCTGTTCAGTTCCACTATTCCCTTACAGATTTTCTGCCAGCCAGATCTGTCAATTACTAATAGAAGGGTGTTGACATCCCTAACTATGATAGTGGATTTGTCTATTTGCCCTTCCAATTCTACCGGTTTTTGACTCAAATACCTTGATGTTCTTTTGTTAGGTACATACATGTTTAGTAGCATATGTTTTCTTGGAGAACTGGTCACTTTATTATTGTATAATTTCTCCCTTTATAGATAATTTTTCTTTTTCTAAAGTCTTCTTTTTCTGAAATTAAAACAGCTAGTCTAGATTCTTTTTGAATAAGGTTATCATGGCATATCTTTCTCAATTATTTTTTTAATTTCTCTTAGTCTTTAACATGGTTTTATATAAATGGCGTATAGCTGGGTCTTTTTTTATCTAGTATGATAATCAGTTTTAAATTCATTATTTCAATAATTCACATGAATTACTGTCTACCATGTTTGTAACTGTTTTATATGTATTGTATTTGTTCTTAATTTCTCTTTTTTTTTCTTTCTCTGGTTTTAGTTAAGCATTTTAAAATAATGGGAAATACAGTCTGGTTTGCATTTTGGCTGATTTGTAAGAATAGACTACTGATGCCAGGAGAGAGATGCCTCCAATTGTAATTACTGAAATGTCATTCTGGATAACTGAGATTTTAATAATGTGGGAATAAAGTCAGTATGATCAGCCTCCAAGAAAAACACTGTGATAAATACCTAGAAAATATGAGAGCACCTACCCTTGAGAAAAAAAATGTAGATAATCTAGACTTGATCTTACAGATGTATTGGCTATAGTGTTAAAATTATTAGATTTCTCTTCACAATAGATGCTACTGGTAAGAAATACATATTATATTGCCAATTATAATTGTTAGCATTTACCGAATACTTACTATGGGTGGGTACTCTAATAATAACTTTAATACAAACATTTTAAATATGATGGTCACTCAATATTCTATGGATAAAATATAGAAAAAATAAGTGATGATAATGAATTGAGAGAATAAAATGGTTCCTTCAGTAAGTGCCTTAAATATTATATCCTTGAGGGCAGTGATTATGTATTGATCCTGTTTCCCTATTACCTAATCCAATGTTTGAATCATAGTAGATAATAAATGTCAGCCAAATGAATTGGAATTCTTACATTTTCAAGAAACAATTTAAAAGAATTTAAAGGATTTAACTATGAAAGTAAGAAATTACCTCAATGCAAATATCTTTAAAATGTGATGCTGGATATGGAACCTATGGGTAGGCCTTATATAGAAGTCTCTTTTGATAATTATAAGGAAGATGACAAGAAAAAGGAGTAAAAAATAGATCTTAAAAAATATTCAATGAATGAGTCCAAAATTATAATAGAAACTTAAATGCAGCTTTTTTCATTTGCTTAGTTCCAGACATTGAATGATTTAAGCATGCCAAAAGGAAATATATTAGGGAATGCCCTGGGTTAAGTAGTAATCAAACTTTCATAAGTTTGACAGTTCAAATGGTGTCACTCTTTCTTAGTTGTGCACAAGCTTACAAAATTGTCATTCTCTTTTTCTCCCTCTTCTTCCAATATACTTTCATTCCATTATCTGTTCTTTCACTGGCTGTCTTTGTAAATTGGCAACTTTCAAGTGTTCTAGTAAAATTCCTCTATCATTACTTTTTCCTACTCTTAATGTATTCTGGCATCTGCCATAGTAGATTATATAAGAAGGGAAGAAATATTTCCCTGAACAGTTTAAAAATCTATCCTAAATGTATCATTGTATATTTTATATGACTCTTTTCTCTATTTTTTCTGCCACAGCTGTGGATTCATCCATATGGCACCTTCTCAAGAATGCAGCCAATTTTCCTGTATCATTGTCTAATGTGGAAGTATTATTGCTTTTGTTTTTTTAAAGTTCTTATACTTCTTAAATCATGTGTTTGGGGATTCTATTTCTGCGATTACGGTCATTGATCTCTTTAAAAAATGCATTGTTTATAATTATATATGAGGCTGGAAACAAGAAAGCATAACTGGATTTGACCAAAAGAGATAAAAAAAATGATCATCACTACTTTCTCTAATTGGTTAAGTGATACACGTATTTCAGTAATCATTCTCAAATACCTCTAAACCTAAACTGAGTGATTGATTCAAACTATCTTTTGACCTGGTTTCCTCTATAAAGTGGAAAAAGTATAACCATAGACAGACATGGGTTCAATTCAAACTTCATAGCTTAGATTTTACATTTCAAAGGAAGTGATCAATCATATATAAATTTTTCAAAGACTAAAATAGCTTAGCAACTTTTGAGCAGTACATTCACATCAAGATTATAGGAACATTGTAATGTTTCAGATTGGGTGTGGTGGAGGGGGGTGTATAGGGGATTCTTATGAGAGTATTTTGGATAAAGCTGCCACTGTGCTCTTAATACCTCTCCCCACCCCATCCTCAACATATATACACACACCCAGACAAGAGATGAGGTAGTTATCTATTTTTCTCCTTAAGCCTAGTGAGAGAGTATTCAACAGGACAATTCAGAGTGTGGTATGTGTCCTAAGTATTTATAAGGAACACTAAATTAGCATCTTGCTCCTACCTAGGAAATCTACGGCATAAAAATGAGCAAGCTAGTAGCGTTGATGGCAATTTAAAGGAGAGCTACTGATGCATTAGGATCAGCTTAGAGTTGACAGAGCTAATGATAAGTTAAATGACTGGCTTCCGTGGGACTGAAGAAAAAATAAGTGACCTCCAGAATAGAGTGCACTTGCCCAGATTGAGGAAATTGTAGCTACGTAAACATCAGCAATGATATTTAGAGGTGATGGAGATGAATGCCAAAGTCTCCATGAAAGTGCCAGACCAGAGAAGGGACTTTAAATCTCTCCCAGGCTAGAGAACAGAAAGCCAATTTACAACAGTACCTGCCAAAAAATAATTCTCCTCTACCCTTTGACTTTCCTCCCTTGCCTTGTTTCTTATTACCTTGAAAGGATCAAAGCTGTAGCTACACAGTGTGAAAGGAAATGAGCGAGAGAAATGAGGCTGACCACAGCCCGTTCTCTTAGGCAATTGGCTCTAGCCAGAGGATGTGGAAACAAGCTTTACCTTTCGTCAAGCTAGAAGCTTGATGATTATACTGGAAATGGGCGTTTTAGATTTAAAAATTAAACTGTTTTTAAAACAAATTGACCTGGACTGTCTACTCTTGTGGCTGTTCAGGGACAATGAAAGGACTATATCCGCTGAGATGGTTTAAACGGACAATATGAAATAGAAATAAAATTGCTTTTATGTTTAATCTCCATAAGTCTTGCTTGATTAATTCCATTAGCTTTATGGCCTTGAGCAAGTTACTTAAACTCTCAGTTCTTCATGTGTAAAGTTAACTATTAGAACTTCATAATATTGCTCTAAAGATTCAAACATTTTTTAGAAAGAAGGACCATTATTATTTAAATGATCTAACACTGTGTCTGGTTAATAATAACAATTAAATAGTATCTACTAGGCATTTCTTAGTTTACTTGGACCTTTCACCTACGATCAAGAAATATTTTGCAATGTTCACTAGACTTGAATGCAGATACCATATTCACACTGCTTGACATCAAATATTTATTGAGTATTTCCTTTTCACAAGGCATTATACTAAATAATTTTTCGTATATTTTTCATTTACCATTGGAAAAAAACCCATATAAAGTTATTGGCATTTGTGCCATTATATAATACATTTTGAGGGTTAGAGATGTTAAGAAATTTGCTCAAGTCACAGAGCTAGTAAGAAGCAAAGCCATAATTCTAATCCTTTTCCCTATACTACATGACCAGGACATTTTTCCAATATCTCAAGCTATTAATAACTATCTTAATGGATGCTCTGTCCAAGTGCCTGATAACAAAGGACAGAAGACAGATGCAACTGTTTTCTGCATAATTACAGGATAAAATAACGTACTTTCATGTGTTATAAGCACCTCTTATGCCTCTAGGAATATCTTCTTTTTCAATAAATGCATTAGGATTCTGAGCCCCTGGCCCTAAACACAGCATTTTGAATGATCAAAAAAGGTATGAGGTTTCTGCCCTTAAGTGATTTAGCCCCTTCTTAGAAAAAGAAGATGAGACATAACTGGATAAAATCAACTGCACTCCGATATAAAAATTAGTGACAGAGACAGTGATTGACAGGGAAGGAAAAGCCGAAGAAAGACTTGTCTGAGGCAGAATTTTAGCTGGAAAGACAAGTAGAAGAAGGTGGGTTTGAAGTGGGCCTGAGAGAATGTGCATGCTCAGAGAGCTCAAAAGCACTCATGGATGAGACAAACAGAAAAGGATCAGATATATTTTGGGTTAAAGTTTGTGATGGCTCCAGGTTTTTTCCTTCCAAATCTAATCTGGGAAGCCAATATGGTTAAATTATAAAAACAATCATTCTATGGAATAATTGAGATAATAGATTAGACACTTGGCATCATAAGGGATAATATAAACTTTTATCTGAATAAAGCTGAATTGTGTTTAAAAAAAAAAAAACTATGTAGATATAGGGCCAAATCTTGTTTTAGCTATAATGCAAGGTAACTAGTTAAGAGTGTTCATTCCATTCAAGAAAAATAAATATTGTATTTAGAGTCAAATAATTAAAATACTGAGAATAATGCTACCCAGATATTTTTTAATTCATGTTTATCTGTAACTAATAAGATTTTATAAATATGATATTTTTGAATAAAATGTTTCATCAGCTTTTGCACACATGTTTTCTTTAAGTAAAGCCACAATTTAAAAGTACATAACATCTGCAGGTCTGAGTTATAATAATAGCCTCTAGTAAGCTCTTAGGGGCAGTGTGAAAACAGTTGAGAGGAATGTTTCTCAAATTTTTAAACAAATAAATCAGAATAGGAGAGAGTGGGAAGATGAAAGAAGGAGAAAAAGAAAAGATACTGTGATTGGTAGAAAAAAAAATAAAGCACACAGTAAAGTCTGTTGAATTTTCAGGAATTTTTCAATAGTTTCAACTCCCAATTATCTCCTAAATTCTATTCAATGATGCATTAAAATATTAACATTAACATTTCATTTCTTTGTGTTTATAATCATGCCTCTGCTACACACAGCCTCACACACATGCAATCTGCTTAACATGCAAATTACTTGGTAGAGCTCTACTTTAAGCCTCTAGTTCCTACGTCTAACTCTGTTTTTTATTGACTTAAAGCTCCAATACAATCAAAATTTAGTATTGGAGAAGGAAAAAGGACCTGAAAAGATCTAACCTTGAAATAGCCTTGACCTTGCATGAAGTGTTTCAATTTCTGTTCATGCCTCCTTGACGAACAAATTTATAAAAACAAAACAAAAAAACATGATAACAACATACATGTGGTAACAAATGGCATGACTTACTGAAAAGTGTATGGGGATTCATATGTTGCTAAACCAAGCTAGATTTGAAAGCAGACTCTGCCACTTATTAACTATGAGACCTACGAGAGTGACTGTCAAAGTTGGGTGCATACCAATCTTTTGGAGGTTTGGTTAAAATAGGAGTTCTAGGTCAACAGGTGTGTGCAGGTTTCTGAGGTCCTAACAAGCTCCCAGATGATGCCCATGCTGCTAGTGCAAGGGCCATCTGCCTAGCTGCAAAGTCCTGCAGCAAAACACAGAAGATTGCCAAGCTCCTTCTCACTCTCCGAGGAAGACAGCACAACACCCTTTATGCTCGAAAGAAGTGAATGTGGTCATTCAATTAAAGCACCAGTGTCTAGTGTGCAGTAGATCCTCAATAAATGCCTTTGGTGAAACAGGGATCTTTTAAACATCTTTCTACCATCTTTTATATAGTTTTTCTTGGGGCAAGTTTGCTTAAATCTATGTCTTCCTTTTTGAGGAGTAGTTTTGACAGTTGTTAGCAAATTCTATAAAATATTCCAAGTAATTGTGATTAAGGCATTGCAAATTCTTTGCCTGCATTAAAGGGTTAATTAACAATTCAGAGCTTCACGCATTACTAAGGCCCTCACCTTGGACTATTAATAAAATGACCTTGAGGCAACCAGCTGTCACATAGACAAAATGCCTTATAAGGCCTGAAATAATGACACAACATTGTATCACAGCCAAATCTGCATTTCAAAACCAGCCAAACACAGCTGTCTGTCAGCCTGTCTGAAATCATTCAGCTCCAACCTAAATGTGTTTTTACGCTTTTCACCACAAATTTTAACAGTGACAAATGGAGCGATGGCTTCTTTAACCTAATGAAACTCTCACCGCCTCTGAGAAAGTCCCCCCTTCTCTTAAATGTTTCCTGAAACAAGATGTACAATGTCTGTGTCACATAGGATGTCAGGGCTCATTAGTCCTCGAACTTCGCACCCTGGGCAGCCTGGTACCCACGCGGGAGGAGAACAGCTCTCTAAGCTGGCGAATCCCAACTCTTTGAAAGTGTGTTTCATTGTATAACTCTACTTAAGATATTTTCAGCTTTTCCATTCCAAGGTAAATCTTTAACTACTATATTAATAATCATGAAGGGATGCCTCCCTTGAGAAATGAACAAATACATATTTTGTCATGAGCCTGAATTCATCGGCTCCCCTTTAATATTAATGCCTCTAAATTTGTTTATTGAGTGTCACTTTAACGTACCTTTTTTAAACTAAAGAAAGACTATTAATAATATAATTCATGAATGAAATGCTTAATATTTTACACTATCTCCTAGCTGTTCCCAGTCTAATATATTAATATAGATGCATCATTATGCTAAAGGAAATGCCTCATGATGTTAGAAAATGTTATGGACCCAAAGGAGCAATGTCTAGTTAATTACAAAAGAGTAATCTCCATCTGGTAGATTCTGTCTTCCCTGGCTTATTCTCTGATAGGTCTCTAGATGATCTCTGAAACAGTCTCCTTAAGCACGCAAAGGTTTCAGAGGTTATTAGTAATAATTGTGTTGCATAACTGAGGGGATTTTGTTAAGCGTGATGGAAGCAGCAATGTCATTATTAGTTGATTAGTGTGAACAATCTTTGACAACATGTAGCACCAACTATGACTCCGACTGGTGGCAGCTCATTATTCTGATTGCTATTTGATTTGCAGTATTACCAACCACAAAGTGAGGGACATGGACCAGGGAAGAAAAGTAATGATCAGAGGAAATTTTTATGAGCATAGGCCAATGGGAGACATGAAGTTTTCATTGTTTAGGCAAATGCATCTGCCTTAAGCAGTGGAGATTGGGGGTTGGCGTTAGAAGTTAGAATTTTAGTAAAATAATGCATAAAACTTACTATCATTCACCCTACCTTTAGGATATATATCACAGGGTCAGATATGTTTTGTCAAATTAAATACAAAGTAGAAAAGGCACTGTGGTAGATTTCGGCAAGGGACAGCAAAACTAGGCAAGAACACAAGAGAAACGGATTGCTATGAGGAGGAAGAACTGCTAGGAGAAGTTTGCAAATTAAGTACTAGACAAGTCTCTGAGAGAGAAAATATATTTTCTTGGTGGACAAAAGCAACACCCTTGGAAGAATCTAAACAGAAATATCTTATGTTAAGCTTATAAGGCGAATGTTTTCACATGAATTACGATGCTTATATCACCAATAATAAGAGGGGTTTTGTTTTGAGACTTTTGGTTTGCTCTCAATAATAACACATGATGATTATAACATTTTTTAAATTACAGATATAAAAAGAGCAAACATATCTGGAGTCTGTCAAAGAAAAATTACACCATACAGGGTTAAATACACAAGGAAGACTTTATTCAAGACTGTTACAATAGGGGGAAGGCTACTGTTGTAGTGGAGATTGAACTCAAGTTCATTGAGACAGGAGAGGAAGCTTTTAAGCACTGGAGGGGAGCAGCTAGAAAGGTGCAAGAGGACATGGGGGTGGGGAGGTGGCAGATGTGACTGGGCCATCTGCCTTGGCTAATTATACTTACAGAAGTTAGGCTCCTGCCTTCCCACAGAGCCTGGGAGACAGGGTCCTCCTCTTTCTTGATTATCTTTTAAAGGGATGACTCCCAGTTCCTTGAGAAAGACATTTTCTGAGTTGTAAAACTGGCTGGAGGCTGGGAGGAGGTTTACATCTCAGTAGGTCAGAGAAAAAAATTATCATTGCAAGTTTTCTAAAGTAAATATTCCAAGCAAAGGGAGATCAGGCCTCTAGTCAGGAAGATCCCTCTCTAAGGTATAGTCAAGCTGAGGGGGACATTAAGGACATCCTAGTCAAGTCCCACTATTGGACACATCTAGACACACCTATCATTAAACTTTTGAGAACATTCATCCAAACCTGAAATGTTTTTTGTGCGTAAATACACATTGGATATGCAGTGTAAATAAATCCAAAGGTATGTATTTTTTTAAATAAATGTGATTATACACAGAGTGGTATTTTTGAATCTATTCATTTTATTTGACACTTTATTATGGAAATACTTTTGTTTTAAACATACATACACAGCATTCTTTTTAATTACTTTATTGTATTCAATCCCATGATGTAACCTATGAAGTCTTAATCCATTTAGCTTAATCTCCTTACCTCCTCTGAACACCCAGAGCATATGTATGTGCCCTTTTATAGCATTTTCTCCCCACTATGTGTTATTATCTATTTATTATGCCTTTTCTTTTATATTTGGCTGAAAGTTCCTACAGAGTAGGAACTTTGTCTCTATTTCTCATCTGTCTCTATATTTGGTCCAAATCCATAGGAGTGCTTTGATAAAAATAGATATTATTAATATTTGTGCTGAATGCCTGACTATTCCAAGAAAGAACAAAGAATATCAACCAAACTAATTATAATATTGCTTTAAGCTATTGAGTTTCTGAAAGTAGAGTAGGTTCTGTAGAGATTCAAAATAAAAAATTCTCCTTTTCTTTCTTCCTTCCATCTTCTCTCCTTTTCCCAAGCAAACTCAGCTATTGAGTATCTGAGAAAACAAAGAGACACCTTTAGGAGTGGTTGGGATGTAAAAGAGCCACAGTGGATCAACACAGGAAAAAATGGGTCTGCAGTTTTATTTGCAGTGGCGAATCCCTCTGTCACTCTCATCCTTCCCCCAGGTCTCCTACTGAAATTAAACTTCACATGACTTTGATGCTATCCTTTTAGAAAGAAAATTTGCATCATTTACCTTTGACTTCAAAATTTTCCAAAAAAGAAAAAAAAATCTCTACCAGAAATAATGACCATATGTTATTGCAAATACATTGTTCTTAGCTAATTATTTTGTGGATTTTAAATTTTATTTTTTTCTTAGTTTATTCTTGATTTTAATATTGACATTAAATTATTCAAAACTTAATCTTTGGACAGGATAATTATCTAATTCATGAGTTGTGCATCTATTTACATGTCTATTTTCAAAGCTAGATTTGAAAGACATATTTGAAGTTCTAAGTTAATTTGCTGTGGAGCTAAGACCATGTTGACTCACCTGCTAAGACTGATCCTGGTTGTCAGGTGCACTCTATAAAATTGAAGAAGGTTTGTGAAATGCACACATATGAATTCTAATAATAGGCTTAAGGGAGAAGGTTTTTCAAGTTTTTTCAACAATAGTTTAAATAAAAGAACTTCAGGGAAAAAAGATTTTTTTTTCAAATAGTTCAAGATCAATATTGTCTTTCTTTCACAACTCTCTATTTTCATCCTATTGTTTGTTTTCTAACAGGCTGTAGACACCATGGACTTGTTGTAGGACACTTAAAAGATATTTTCATGTGGAATTGGAGGAGATTGAAAAAAAACAACAAAACACAGCTGGGTCTTCCTCTCTCTCATGCTGTTATTAATATTAATGCTATGAAAAATATTAGTGAACATCAGAAATAAAACAGGCATCATTTCCAGTATTTGCAGAAAGCTTATCGTACAGAAAAGTTTCATTAGTTTGCTTTTTTAAAAGATTGAGGCATATTCAATTGAGCATTCAGGTTAGAAATAGCTCTTTAGTTTGGTCCTCCAGGATGTTAGGGTCACATCAATGGAATCCAGCCAGGCCTCTTTTCTGACCGGCCACTTTGGTTTGCCAGTATGAATTCCTTTCAGCAGTAATAATGTGAAACCCTCCATTCTGCACAGGAAAGTTATTGTTGTGCTCCTTGGGGGGCAAAGCCTTCCTGACTTCTATTTTTTCATGTATCTTTGTTATTCCCTGAGAGTCACATTCACCACCACTTTATCAAACTTTATTGATGAAATAGAGCATGGAAATTGAAAAAAAAAAAAAAAGATTTGAAAAATCAATAGCCACGTAAATCAACAAAACTATACTTGGTTTAGGCACATTGTACCATTTACCAGCTGCAATCAATGCACTATTAGAAGTGCAGGAGAAGAAACAGGGAAAAACACACAGTGCATTCATAGCTGGGAATTCAGACAAGCGTGGTAGTGAAGATGGTCCATTTTCCAAATAATTAAAGGCAGTTTGGAGAAGGCAAGCTGAGATAAGATATTACACAGTAGAGCAACCCTCAGGTTTGCTGGAAGACCAAGAAGCTAAAACACAGAAGTCTGCATAAGCACTATTTGTTCCCTAAACATATTTTAACTTTTCAAAAATTTAAAATTAATTAGAATCCCCAAGATAGAACATTTCAGCAAATACAGAGATTTGTATAGTGTAAGAAAGATCTTATTTCTTGAGTGATTTCTTCCAAGTACAACATTAAGTGTTAGCATCTTTACTGATGTTCAGTTTTTCCATGTCCTCCTCAGGATGATAGAACCATCGAGTTCAGGTAATGAAATTTAATCTATGTGGATGTGATTTCTGGATCCGCCAGTTCTAGTTGATAAGCAATGCATTTAGCCTCTCTCTGAGCATGGGTTTCACATGATAAAATTGGGCTAATAATCACACATTTCACTTGGTCATAAGATGGAGATGCATGTAAGAAATTTATGCTAGGGCCCAGCTTAAAAAAAAACAGCTCTATACATATAAGCAACAATAATAATTGTTATTAGTATTGTTATCACTATTACTAGCAGTAATGATTTTTATCAGAGCATTACTATACTAAACTATTTTTGATGACATTTTTAAGTGGAGATTTCAAATGAGTTGGAGAAAATCAAATACAAAGTTGATTATTGCCAGACATAGTATATAGAGGACTCTAGACCTTAATGTGGGAAGGAGTTAAGTAAAATGGGGACAGGGAGAATCTTGAAAGTTGGCCCTCTGGAAAGTACTTGTTAGTTCATTGGGAGGCATAGAGAGATGCTTTCTAAAGACAATTGGAAGGAAACATCCTAAAAGTAGCTTCCAACAGGTTTCCTAAACTGAAAAATAAAGTTATAGAGTGACATGGTGATGAGGTAAAATATATTCATAAATAAAAAGCAGGATGAGAGATTATATGGAATCTAGAAAATGTCTAAAAGTTGCAACATCTTAGTGTACATCTAATACACTAAGGACGGAGGGAGGAGAGAGCCACGTAGTGTAGGTGGTATATTTTCTAGTCAGAACCTTCTTGCTGATGTATAGTTTCAATAGTCAGAGTCCTCTAATTTTAAAGAAGTTTCACAGAGTTAATGAGTAGTTTTCCCTGGCACCTCAGCCTGAGCCAGGTGGCCTTTCTATGTGTGCCCCTGGTACCCTGTATATTCCTATATTCTTATAAATATTTATAGCACTGTAAGATTTTTTAATCTACTAGTATTTATTAAGCAGTGCTTATAGAACATTTCTCTGAATTTAAATGACTCAGGACTTTCACTCAAATGAAGATGTACATTAACTTGGTCCAAATTCTGCGTTTCAACAGGCTCCTCCCAGGTAATGCAGATGCTGCAAGTCTGGGGACCACACTTTGAGCGTCAAGGCCTGCATCCAACGCCAAATTCACAAAGGTAAAAACGAAGGCTGTCTTGATCACCCTTGTAGCACTATCCTCTAGTAAGGTGGCTGGCACAGAGTAGATGCTCAAGACGTATAAAGTGTGCCAGTATAAGAACAAATAACTACACAATTCATGCTCTATACAAGACTGGCTGTTGAAATGAAATTGAGGATCAATATTAATTTTTTGAAGTATTTAGAGACCATCTCCTGATCATGGCTATATGAGAAGAATCTGTTCTACTTTGTTTGTGATGTAGGTGAAACCATTTTTTGGTTCTACCAATGGAACAATGGCTGCTGCTTGCATGTCTGCAGCAATATAATACATCATAAACTGCTTTTCTGGACTCAGGTGGCCATCGTTTCTTCTTAACCACACATAAGTGATGTAGGTAACCTAATTAAGGGGTGAAAAGTGGACAGATGGTATGTGTGTTTCACATACATCTATGAATCATAAAGTTTGTTAATCTCTACAACAGGGACACCTGCACTCGAATGTTTATAGCAGCACAGTTCACAATTGCAAAGTTGTGGAAACAACCCAGGTGCCCATCAATACATGAGTGGATTAATAAAATGTGGAATATGTATACCATGGAGTACTATTCAGCTTTAAGAAACAATGGTGATATAGCACCTCTTGTATTTTCCTGGACAGAGCTGGAACCCATTCTACTAAGTGAAGTATCTCAAGAATTCTGATTCTCTTAAGAGAAGAACAAACCTGTATTTGTCGCAAATGTTCTTAAGGATCTCAAATGTCAATGTTATTATCATCTGCACATGTTAAAGTTGACTGTATCTGAGAAAAATAATATATTGAATAATGACATAAATAAAAAATAGCTTTTTAAAAATGAATAATTATGTCTTGTGTAAGCTCCAACGAGAGGCCGCCATTATGCCTGCACTCTCACTTGCCTTCTTATATTTAGAATCACTTCATTCCTATTCTCAGTACCATTTTAAAATCACTTCCCTAATTATCTATTCTTCCAAACTTTTTAATCCTCTACTTTGGGTCCCCAGGCTACTGAACTCTGCCAGCGAATTACACACTGTTCAGAGAATATTTGCTAGCTGTATACACATGACTTCACAGAGATCTCTCCATTAACTCAGTGTTGGTACCAAGTAAATGTTCCAACATTGTGAGAAGCAAATTTTGTCTTCTTGGCTCCAGTCCCAACCTCATCATGTCCACAAATTTGCTTCCTAATTTAAAGAAGTCAATTTATTTTCTCTCCCGTCCTTTTAAAACCTCTCCCTATTTCCCTTTCTATATTTTTCTCACTTGGTTTTTAAGGTAAAACTGTCTATTTTTCTCACCCAGACTAAATCCTCCATTGGCATCTTTGGCCTCCTGTTCTCTCATCAGTTATGAGACTATAGTTTATCAATTATCTATTAGCATTTATGTGTGCAATTAGTACACACTGTAGACCATACAGAAGTACCTATAAACATTCTAGCATTTTCAATATCCTAATAAATAACATAGATCATATGATACCATATTATCTCATATATTTTAATAAAGTTTGCCTACTTAAGCTTCTTAAACAGTCTTCTCATCTTCCCCCCTTGCTTTATTTATAGGCATGCCTTAGTCCCAGATTCTCCTCCTATCCTCATTTGTATCTGGTGTGCTGTCCATGAGAATTTGCTTTGCACACCTTCAACTACATGGAACATAACTAATCAAGAGCCCTGGCTGCTGGGCTCTGAAACCCATGTCACAGTTGCTTAAAGACCAAGTTTCCTACAAGGTGCTCTTAGGCAATGACTGAGTGCAACAGAGGTGCTAAGACAGGCTCATTCCTGGGGGCCAGAGGATTCCTCTGATGGCCAATTTTGCCTAAAAGATGCCCCGAGAGGCTTTGCTGAACCTCCATTAGACTTCACAGGAGTCTGAGAACTTCCACTCTCCTGGCCTTCCTCTCTCCTTTCCTTGGGTAAGACTTGCACACTGCCTCATGACTCCTCCAGCTTTCTCCTTCTCCCTCCTCATTACCTCTCACGGACATTTCCTCTGATGTGAATGTTTAATCCTGTCTTGGTGTCTACTTCTTGGAGGACCTGGACTAAAACCCCTGGTAATCTTGATCTTTACTGTTTATTGTTCCAAAGAAGATTATCTCTCTAAGATCACCAATAACTCTCAGGAGCCAAACTGACCCCTCATGTTTTCGACCAGGGATGGGGAAACTTTTCATGTTGGAAGGCCGCATTAATGTAGTGGTAATCAAATAAGGCCACATTCAAGAAACTTCAATTAGATATACTTAAAAATGTACATTATTTTGTAAAACTCTAACTACTATGTACTTAATAATTTAAAAAATGAAAACTGCTCATTTTAAAGTTAATTAACCTTTTAGTGACTTTGTTGTGTCTGCTCTTTGTTGGAAAGCATTTGAATATTTGGTTGCAGCATGGAGGTCTGCAGTTTCAGTTGATCATTTAAATGGGTATCAGTCATTTGTGACCTTAAGGGTATCTTGATTTGGATTAAGTAGGAGAATGTAGATTTTCAGCAATAAGTGTTTGAAAAGCAACATACCATTTTCCGGGCATGTTGCTCAAGGCACGGGTAGTCTGCATTTTTCCATATTTCAGTTGTATCGTTCTTAGCATCAAACAATGACTTTAAAATGTAATCTACTGAGAGCTCAATCAATTCCATCTGTACTTCTTTAGGTTACTTGGTGATATCAACTAGGTGAGGCTGAAATGCTAATTTGAGTATGATGTCATGATTCTTAAAGTTAGTGAATCTTTTGTTGTGTTCTCTAATCAATAGGTCCATAACAGGTACATATTCTTCAAATGATCTGCATATATAATTCTGCTCATCAATGACCTTTGCTAATTGAAGAAAATGTTAATCTGAAATTTCCCATTGAAGAAGCATTTTGAAAAAAGATAGCTTTTCTTGAAATGCTTGGATTTTTTGCCACATATCATATATAGATTTAGTTTTACCTTCCAAAAAATATATTCAAGTTGTTTTGATTTGACATGATATCACACAGAAATGCTGCATTCCTATAGAAATCTTTCAATAATACACAGTGCTGATTCTGTTCTTCATAAAATTTAACTATCTGTTCTCGCAGTGATAAAATTTTGACTAACAATTGTCTCTGAGCTAGCCAATGCATTTTAGAATGATATGGCAAATCCACACCGAATATTTCATCATTCAGCTTTAGCACATTATGAAATTGATGATGCCGTGTTGCATTTGCATGAATATAGTTAACAATACTTATAACTTGTTGTAAAGTGTCACTTAAAATAGTGGCACTTTTTAAAATATCACAAAGATTTTGCTGATGCAAGATACAATGAAAATAAGAGCATCTGATCTATTAATACTTTATCTGTGCAATAAACCCTTCATGTTTTCCTGTCATGGAAGGTGTACCATCTGTACAAACACTAAATTGACCAAATTCAGTCCAGCATCATGACATTTATCTCAAAAGTTGTTGAAGATATCTATTTCCCGTGTTCTGTTTGCAAGAGTGCCCATAGTGAGTAACTCTTTGTAGCAAAAAAAAATCTTTGGTTATGACCCGAATGAAGTATAAAACCTGTGCTGTGTCAGTAGTATCAGTTGATTCATCCAAAGCAATTGAATAATATATATTTTGCTTTTGAAGTGTTACATGAAGTTGTTCTGTTAAGTTGAAGTCTAATTCATGCTGCCGATCAGTTATGGTTCTCCTTGAAAAAGGCAGTTGTTTGTACTTGAAAAGTTATCAGGCTCTAAGCATCCTACAACTTCGACAGTGCATTCTTTCACAATTGCTACATCACTGAATGGCTTCCCTTTTTCCCCTAAGTATATAAGCTACTTTATAAGTTGCTTCAGTGGTATTATTTCCAGGTCTTATTGCTGCTTAAAAGAACTGTCTGTGTTTTGCTTTTCATCTTTTAATTTCTTCAATACAACCTTTTGTGCTCTTCCTCTAATTTAAAATATCTGTGGTTCGTATGAGTGTTAAAATGCTAATGAGCACTGCATTTCTTTAATGTTGATATTGCAGTATCACAAAGCAAGCAAATCATCTTGTCTTTAGCAGAAACAAGATAATATTGTAATTCCAAATACTCATTAGAAAATCTATTTTATTTGCTAAAATTTTATTTAGGATTTTTGCATCTGTATTCATGAGGGATATTGGTCTGTAATTTTCTTTTTTTGTTGTGTCATTTCCTGGCTTTGGTATCAAGGTGATATTGGCTTCATAGAATGAGTTCAGGAGGATACCTTCCTTTTCAATGGTGTGGAATAGTTTCTGTAGTATAGGTATGAGTTCATCTTTGTATGTTTGGTAGAACTCTGAAGCGTAGCCATCTGGCCCAGGAATTTTCCGTTTGGGGAGGTTTTTAATTACTGCTCCAATTTCTGAGCAACACATCAAAAAAATAATTCACCATAACCAGGTGGGCTTTATTCCAGAGATGCAAGGATGGTTCAACATATGCAAGTCTATAAATGCAATTCACTTCATAAATAAAATCAAGAACAAAAACCATATGATTTTGTCAATAGATGCAGAAAAAGCATTTGACAAAGTCCAACACAACTTTATGATAAAAACTCTTAACAAAATAAGCATAGAAGGTCCATACCTTAAATTTATCAAATCTATCTATGAGAAACCCACTGCTAATATATTCTAAATGGGGAAAAATTGAAATCTTTCCCTCTTAGAACTGGAACTAGACAAGGATGCCCACTATCTCCTCTACTATTCAACATAGTGCTTGAAGTCCTAGCGATAGCAATCAGGCAAGAGAGGGGTATTAAGGGCATTCAAGTGGGGGCAGATGAAATCAAACACTTTTTGCTGATGATATGATATTATACCTAGAAAACCCCATGGACTCTTCCAAGAAACTCCTA
>VBSM01001044.1:7873238-7885183 GCA_008086735.1 Cheirogaleus medius | reverse complement strand
ATATTTGTACCCCCATTATATGATGAAATAAAAGGAAAAAAAAATAAAAGAAAAAAAAAAGAAAATCTATTTTATTCCTTCAGCATTCTCTTGATCTTCTTTGACACGATGGGCTGTTAAGTGGACAGAATACTATAGCTCAAAATACTATTGAGCTATGCAACTATTACAAATTACACTTCAAACAGAAACACAGTGCACCGTTGTCAAAAGCTGATAGCAGGCTGGTGTCCTCGGCCCCCATAAACTCTCACCAACCAGCCTCATGAGGTAGTGGAGTCAGTCAGGCAGGGGAAGCTAAATCACGAATGTAGCAGCCATCAATTTAGCCCTTATGGGTCAATAATGTTCTAACTGTGCCAATCAATCTGGGAGGATTATTTTGTTGAAACTTATTTTATTCTTTGGTATTTTAAATATGCTCACTTTTAAAATATAATAAAAATATTAAAAATGAACAAAAATGTATTACTAAAAATAAAAGGATCTGTTCTGTAAAGTTTGAATTCTGTAAAAAGGCCACCTTTAAGGACCTAGAAGGCCACCTGTGGCCTTAAGGCTGCAGGTTCCCCACCCTTGGTTTTGACCACTCTATTCCATTTGCATTTTGAACCATTTATCCATCCTAGAATGCTGCCCTCTGTTGGTTTGAGGGCACCCCAAATTTAGTCTCAAGTAATAGGAGATATAGTGGATATTTTAATTTTTGATCACAGTTGTTGAACATCTTTCCTATATTTTAGTAAGCTGTGTATATTATGAGTTCTGCTTTCAGAGACAGAAGTAAGGAAACTCATGTCCCCATACATCCTTCTGTGTGGTCATGTCAGCTGGGCTCTGCCAATCCCAGGCATTTCTCCGGGGCTTGGATTCAAAGGTGAGGAAATCACAGAGGCAGTTGCATGCGTAGGGATGTAAGAGAATTTGAATCTCTCCCTTCATGGACTCTGTTCCAACCAAAGAATACTCACCACCCATTTAATGCACCCTGTCATGCCTCTCTGCACTGTTAAGTCCACTCACCAGTCTTGTCCTCTCAAGCATCTCCACCTTCAAACATGTTAGCCATCCCTCAAGACGCTTGATTATCCACTCTTTAAAGTGTTGCCCATTTTTTCCATCATCATTTCCCCACTTGCTATGTACCTCTCTGCACTGACACTGAAACTGCCCTTACAGTAATCACCATTGATATTTTTGTTGTTAATCAAATGACAACTTTGCTCTTATCATTACAGAAACTTTTACTAGAATTGAGCATTGTTGATTATTCTTTCCTGGTATTTCCTTAGCATTTGTGACTCTACATACTTCTATGTTTTCTTTATGGGGCATTCTTCTTAAGCCAGCCTCTTAAACCTTGATGTTCTTCACAGTTTCTTCCTTCTCAATACATGCTTTATCTCAGAAGAACCATGTTCATTTCCATGGTCCTGATTTCCAAAGCTATATTTCCATTTTAGTTCTAATTCTGAACCCCTGACCCTAATATGTAATTGCTCTTGGACATTACTTCCGGATTATTACATTGTTACTAAAAGCTCAAATTGGTTATAATTTCCCCATTCATCCTTACATTCTCTTTCCTATCTCATTGAATCATTTCACCAACTATCATTACGCTGCCAAAATAAGTGTTAATGTTTTCTTCTACTGCAACCTGTGCATTTCATAAGCCACCAATTTTTATATCCTTTATGTCTTGGTTCATCCATTCAATTCATCTTGCCATTACCAGAACTGTATTCCATATCATTCTTTGCTCAGATTTCTGTAGTAACCTCCTAACGGGTATCACTGTTTTTCCCCACCCCGTAGTCAACCACTCATATTGTGTACAAAGTGATTCTTCTAAATTATTAATCTGATCATGGACCTTCTTTGCTTAAAATGTGTCTAGTTCCCAACTGCCTTAGGACAAATTCTAACATGGAATGCAAGGCCCTGAAACCATTTGGCTTTCCTCTTTACCACACTTCTTCATATTATGTGTTCTCACCATCTTTGCTAAATTTTATTTTGGAGGCATGTGCTATCCTCTCTTATCTCTAAATAAATGCCTTCTCTGCCCACTTCTTCCACTTAATAAATGCTAGCATCTTCTGTCTGGGCACTTTCTCTGGTTCTCTCAGGAGAAATTATAAATTATGTGCTCCTCCTATACTTCCACAGAATTTGGTCTTTCCCCTTGTAGACCTTAGCCTTCCGTGTTTCTTTTCACTTTTTAGTGACCCCTTCCATACTGTACAGCATGTGAATTTGCCATTAAATGCCCCTCCTAGCTCCCTTATTTCCAGACATATTACATGCAATCCACATTTGTGGAATGAATGAACATGTGAATGAATGTTGAAGTATTTCTAATCCCACATTTGACTTTATATATCTTCTTCTTTTGAATCTTTCTAGCAATTTCTGCATCCACTTTATTTATTTTATTATACTTTGAATTTATCATTTGTGTACTGAACGTACTGTTACTAATATCACCTGTGCAAAGTAAGTTACATCCCAGAAGAATGCAATTCCATTGAGCTGTTGTGTGAATTTTTGCAAACAGATCTTTTCCCAATCAATATCAGAATTAATGAAATTCTACAGGGAAGGCAAAAGGTCAAGCACTGATCACACATTACTTATCACAGCATCTGCTGATGTTTCTCTAGAATTTAAATCTGTAGACGAAAACCACCTTCTTGCTATTAACATGCTTGAGAGGATGTGAAAAAAAAATTTCACAATCATGTTTGGAAAGCCAAATACAATCTTTTAAGAAATCTTCACAAGGCAGAATGGAAACAGGATATTTCTGCAGTTGTGCTTATGTTTGTATAATACATATCTATTTAGGTACGTAACAGCTGAAATTTGAAATGTCAGTTTTTATTAATGAAAGAGATGGAGTAGCAGACTTGATGAAGGCTGACCTGATGTGCACTTCAAATGACTGGTTAGGTACACAGAAAGGAATTCATTCCACAAATGCAATCAATTCTGAAGATGGCTCTGGTTCCTCTGAGGTATTACAGAGGAATATTGAGGTTTTGTTTAAGATGTGAGTCAGTTATTAAGAGTCCCAATCTCTGAACTGAGTGTAATAGCAGACTAGTTAAAGCTCATTTTAGAGAACCAGAAA
The DNA here is from genome assembly GCA_008086735.1 of Cheirogaleus medius. NCBI lineage: Eukaryota > Metazoa > Chordata > Mammalia > Primates > Cheirogaleidae > Cheirogaleus > Cheirogaleus medius. The sequence continues at coordinate 7,882,047 of VBSM01001044.1, read as the reverse complement.
GAAATTGGCCATAAAGAGGAAGTAATTACTCTTCTCAGGTATATTGCCCATTTGCATTTCAAATGTTTAACTAAAGATTGTCAGACCAATGCTCCCCTGGCTACATACCTATGATTTAAATGCTACGTAACAATTGTTCAAATGGGGCACCCTTGGAAACATAATACGAACTGACATACTTTTTGATTATATTCTTTTTTTTTTTGTTCAAAATATTGAGGAGGTACAAATGGTTTTTGTTACATGGATACCTTGTATAATGCTTAAGTCAGGGCTTTTAGTGTGCCCATCATTAGAATAGTATTCTTGTACCCAATAAGTAAGTTTTACGCCTCACCCCTCCCACACTACACCTTCTCAGATTCTAATGACCTTTATATCTCCTCATGTCTGTGTGTGCCCATCATTTAGCTCCCAATTATTGCAGAGTACATGTGGCATTTGCTTTTCCATTCTTGAGATACTTTGCTTAGGATAATGTTCTCCAGTTGCATACAAGTTTCTGCAGAAGATATAAAATATTCTCTTGATTTTAGAGAAGCAAGGATTTAGAAATTTGGATGAAAAGCAAAGGGAAAATAACTAAATAGGATCTCTATAGCATATTGGACAAATCATAAAAAGCATTTACTATAATTATATGTACATATTTCTATCTTCTACTAGACTTAACGGTTTCTTAAAGGCAAATAGTGAAACTCCTTTTTATTTACTTGAGATCCTGTTTGCTCAAGGACTGAGGAGTAAATCAACTAAACATATACCCTTATTAAGACTGTGTTAAAATAACAGAAAATAGTAATTTATAATCACTTATGAGAGGAAATGGGGATATCTTTGACTATCCCATATGTAGCATGACAAAGTTACCCTTTCAAAAGAAACATACCATAATGTCATTCCACAAATGATCCAAGACTGGCTAGATGTGAGATTAAGCAAGTATAGAAATTTTTGAGTTTTAAATAATTGAATGAAAATTAGATTATCCTTTTCATTTAGTACAGATAGCAGTCTGGCACAATACATTACTTAATTCAATCCCATATTTACAGAACACATTAAGGCAATACAAGAATGGTATCTGAATGTAAGATATAAGTTAACAGAACTTAGTTCCAGCTTTAGTGTACCATTGCATGGGCTAGCCTTGGTTTTTATGATTAAAAGAAAAGTGAAATTGAAAATGCCCTTATCCCAAACAGCACCAACCAAAAAGACTATATTTTTCTCTTATCTCAGTTCTTGTTTATTGATTCAGTCCTTCACTCATGAGAAATTGAGAAAGAGAGAGATGTTGATTAATCATGTCTGTCTTTTATGGACCAAATAATCCCATTGCTTTTAACTTATTATTATGAAATTCTGATAAATGAATGTGACTACACAAAAATGAAGGCTTACACCATGGCACTACATATTTAAAAAATCACCAGCAATGCCGGAAAGACATTAATCAACTGAGAACAACATATTCCGAACATAATGATCACACTTTGAAGGCTGATAATTCAAGTGATTTTCTGTCATTCTTTTAATTTCAAGCTTCCAAATTCTCCCATATAGGACAACAAATCACATTACCAATACTAAGTCCCAGGGAAATCATTAGGTTGCCTTTTATTCTTGAATCGGGGACACACTAGAGAACCTCACTGTGAATCTCTATAGTGAATGGCGAATGGCGATCGTATCTATTGACCTAGTCACCTCTTAATCCTCATTATCTTCCCTTGGAATGGGTACTTTCTGAAGAAAGATTATTATAGGATTTGGAAGACAGAAGAGTTGCTAAATAACAAAGGCTTTAAACCAACTTGTATGTAAAATGCTTACATATGTGTATATACAAAGCAGGGGGTAGGAGGAAGTATTCAGAATTTTAAGCCCATTTTCGAACTTCACAACTCACAAAAAAAATATTAAGAACTAGTTATTTGAGGACATAGAAAGAACCCACAGCCTTTCACATTGCTTATATAATACGAAGAAGAAAATGGTGCAGGGCAGGAAAGTGCACCTGCCATTTGTTGAGCACCTACAATATGCCAGGTTAGGTATTATACATACAATGCCTCCTATTAGTATAACAATATATAATAAATACTGTTATTTTTATTTTATGTTTGGGGAAATAGGGCACAGGCCCGTTAGGTAATTTGCCTGATGTCACGCAACTTGTAAATGATGGCGCCAAGGCTCAAATATATATGTTTCCACATAAATATATACACTGTATGCTCTTTCCACTATGCAGTACAGCCAAACTGTGCCATTGGCTATGGCGAGAGGAGGCCGATAGAGTCACTCAACTCTTCTATTTAGGCCATTATGCATCATGTTTCACAAACTTCTTTTTTAGGTCATTTATAACCAAAAGACACAAACTGCTACCCATATGTATCTATTTAAGAAGCTTCTATGTTTTACTTCAAGTTAGATCACTTTTTAAGTTTGACTATTGATTTTCTTTAAAGGCAAACAATACCATCAGAACAGTCTTTCTTTTTCAGAGAGTGGGTCTTTGGGGGAATAAAGTGCTGGCACTACACATAGACCATATCAAAGGGGACACATAAAAGTTGATATTTTCTTTTTATTACTTGAGAAAAGTGCACAGTGGCAATTAAAGTGCTGGAATCTCTGAGCTCAAATCTATTTATTGTGGCTGATAATGGGCACAATGAGAAGATGTGCTCTATTCCAAGAGCAGAGAAGGCTTTAATAGCTTTTTAAGTGAAAACAAATAGTAAGAAAAGGCATGCAGGAGAGTTCCTCTTTGGAGGTACAGGGGATGTACAAATCTCATTATTTGCTAATAGGGTTTGTGCCACTGCCTCCCCCTCATCACTTTGAACTGCTTGCAGCTTCCCACATATTGCTTAAAAGCGAGCCTCCTGGGTGGCTGTCAGCAGGACATCCATCTGTTTCATGACTTTTCTTTAAACAGAGTCAAAAAGATCACATAAAATGCTACTGGGAACTTCCAGTCAATATGAAGGAATAAAATGAATATTACATCATCATGATCTATATTTCAACCTTGCTTTATGCATTAGCTGCTATCTGGAAAAGTTGATTGCAATGGGCTTATCTATACAGTTGGGTAAAAACAAAGATTTATTTAGGAAATCCACGCAACGCTGAATTCCAAGCTGTCTGCTATTGTTGTGTTCTCTTTATCTGTGTAACTCAGCATGACCCTGATGGCAGGAGAGTGGGATGAGTGAAGGAGTGGACAGAAATGGCTAATAGATGGAGGAAAGGCAATTTGGCAGATGTGCTCTGTTAGCCTCTGCGTTCACATAGATTTGCAAAGATGGCAGCTACTTCATTAAGAGGAAATCAGAGAACTGCTTCTAATGTCAGGCAAACAGAACCAACAATTCAGAAATGAGTTATTGGTTACTGTTGGCCTTGTATCCAGCTCCTATTCAGTGGTTCTCAGTCTCAGCTGAATATTAGAATTATTGCGGGAATTTTTAAAAACACTGAGTTCTAGGGCACACTGACAACAATTCCATCAGAATCACTGGGGATGGAACCCAGGCATCAGTATCTTTCGGGTTCCTAAATGATTCTAATTAACAGTCAAGACTGAGACCCACTGAGCCAAGACCCAATTGTCAGCAGCACCAATGTGGACAATCTCTTATGTAAATCTGAAGAAATCTGGGCCCATGTGATTTAGTCTAGAACAATACTGTATTCAAGAAAAATATATCATCAGCCAGAAGTAATTAAAAAAAAAACATTCAGCCAGGCACGGTGGCTCACACCTGTAATCCCAGCACTTTGGGAAGCCAAGGAAGGAGGATTGCTTGAGGCCAGGAGTTCAAGACCAGCCTTGTCAATATAGCGAGACCCCCATCTCTACAAAAAGGTAAAAAATTAACCAGGCATGGTGGCATATGCCTGTAGTTTCAGCTACTTGGGAGGCTGAGAGGGGAGAATCACTTAAGCCCAGAAATTCTAGGCTGCAGTGAGCTATGACCACACCACTGCACTCCAGCCTGAAACAGAGTGCGATTCCATCTCTAAAAATGTTTCAATGTTTATGCATATATCTAAAGGTCATTAAGGGGGATTTAAATACATAGTTTTTTAAAAACAATTGTTGAAACATACTTTTCCTCTCCTATATATTCCCTCACATCCAAATTTTTTCAGTAGCATTTTCACACACACACAACGAAATTACCCCTTCTCTCCTTAGGATTCCTGGTTTTCTGTTTCATTTCTGCCTCTTCCATCTTCATTCCTCACCATTTTTTTCTGTTTAGTATTTTATTACGTAGATTGGCATATCCTTCAAAAAGGAATACTTCCTCCTTGGGAGTAAGGAGTGGAGAATAGGATAAAAATAGGCTGGCAATTCTATTTTTATGGTGGTTTGAAGTAAGACCCCATTTTAACCCTTCCATGTGGCCAGTGCCATTGCCAGTTTCTCTAGCACATTCTTGTCCATTCCAATGCTTTTCCCTCAAGAGATGTGATCTGTAATTCTGTTTCCTAAGATAGTCCTTTCATTCGGAGCTCTAGTCACATTCAGCATCCCCCTCTCAGGGGCCTCTAGATAGGCCTGCAGGAGCTTTCACATGAAACCTGGTGACTTCATTTCAGTTCATCTACCGCATCTTGGGGCTGAGAAAGTAATGCTTTCCTGGGATGCAAAATCAGCAGCATGAGCCTGCAAACAAACAATGGTAAACTGTACCTAAGCCCTGTGCTCCTGGAAAGAAGCTATGGCTAAGAAAGCTCCCCACCCTGATGTGTTCTGAGAAGCAGCTCACCCAAAGGACCACCCTACCCTCACATGTTCAGAGGTAAGACTTTCCTCCACCCTTCAGATAAGGCTTAATGTCCATTCTTCTTCATGACTCCCTTGTTCACCTGCCTCTGTAAAACTCCACATCCTTTTTCCTTTCTTTGAGACATTCCTCTGCATGGATGAGCATCCTCCAAGTTGTAATAACCTTAACAAATTCATCTTCTTAATTGTCTATTGGATTTTGTCTTTCATATTCCTCACTCTATAAATATCTATTGGGAGATAAGGAGAAGTGTGCACAGGGACAATGTTTCACTAGATACCCCCTTTTTTGCCTTTGTTGAAATAAGAATAAATCTATTTTCTTAAAAAAAATAAGCTTTTTACTTTAGAACAATTGCCGCTTTACAAAATATTCATAAAGTTGGTACAGAGAGTTCCTGTACACCCCTCATCTACAGTCTCCCATTGTTCACATCTTACATTACCAAAGCACATTTGTCAAAACTAAAATAACTGCCATTGATGCAGTACTATCAATATCAACTACACTCCAGGCTTTATTCGGATTTCACCAGTTTCCACTAAGAAACCGCCTGCCATGGCAGCCTCCCCTCACTGAAGATCATAATGACAGTTTGACCACAGAAAAAAAGAAAAAAAAAAAAAGCAGCATCCCATCAACATGCACTTGCTCCAGGCCATGGCCAGTCCCAGAAACCCTCCATCTCTAATGCTGAACAACCCTTTAACTTTTGAAACGTCCTCAAACTGCTTGCTTGCCTCCTTGCCGCAAACAAGGGTAATCAAATGTAACTGAAGACCAATTAGAAAGTCACTTCATTTCCAAAATTTCACCTTAATAAAATGCTCGTCTGCCTGCCAATTCATGATTGTCTCATTATTTCCTCTTTTCTTTCTATGAATTCTTTTCTGCTTTCTAAAATTTTTGAATTCATGCTAAAATGGAAATGGTGTCAGATACATCCCTCTGCCACAACTTCATAAATAAAGTTTGTGTTAATTTTGTCTCAGACTGAGTTTTGGCTTTGGTACCATCAACGTCCTTTGTGTATTTATGTTGCTTGGGGTTTGCTGTGTTTCTTGCATATGAGAGCTGATATATTTCATTAATTATGAAGATATTTTATATTATATTTGTACATTTTTTCTCCTTCATTCTTTTTCTTTTTCTGGGATATTTATTAAACATGATTCATAACATTCATTGTTTTCCCACATCTCGGATACTTTTACTATTTCTCTTTCATCTCTCTTATGTGCTTCAGTTTGCACCATTTCAGTTGACTAATATGTTTTCTGCTGTGCCCCGGCAGCCTCTAAGTGCTTTCAGTAAATTCTTTATTTCAGAGTTTAAATTTTCAGTTCTAGAATTTCTATTTATTTCTTTTCTAAAGCTTCATTTTTCTGCCTAAATTGACTATTTACATTTTGCACACTTTTTTCTTCTATATATTTAACTCATATAAAAGTGTTTTAAAGTCTTTTAAAGTCCTGCTAACTCCAACATCTGAGTTATCTGTGGGACTGCTTTATTGCCTTTCCTTTTTGTAGATAAAGAGTCACATTTTTTAGCTTATTTGAATATCTTTTAAATTTTGATTGCATGTTGGACAGTATGAAAAATACTTTGTAGAGTTTCTTCTTGATTATCTTATCTTGTTCTAAAGTATTTTGAGTTTTATTCCGGCAGACGGTTCTATTACTGGAGAGTATTCCTGATTTTGTTGGGGTTTGGTTTATGGACTTTCCTGATTTTACCCTTAGTTCTGTGACATAACTCTTACTCTAAGGTGTGGTCCTTACTCTACTGCATGGTCTTTCTGGAGCCTAAACTGAATGCCTAATGCCTGGATGGTTGAGGAAATTCTCTGTCTTTTTTCTTTCTTTTTGACAGAGTCTCGGTCTGTTGCCTGGGTTAGAGTGCCGTGGCATCAGCCTAGCTCACAACAACCTCAAATTCTTGGGCTCAATCCATCTTCCTGCCTCAGCCTCACAGAGTGCTAGAATTGCAGGCGCGAGCCATAGCCATCTGGCCAAAAATCTCTCTTTTCTATCTAGATTTAAACTCTAACATCTCTCCAGCAATCTGTATCCCCTCAAATTTCTTTCAGTTTAAGCCCTCCAGAAATTGCCATTTGCTAGAAATCAGGGAGTCTTTCCCTGCAATCATATAGCTTAGGGTTCAGATTTTAAGAGCGCTTTCTTTTGTAGTAGCCCCACAAATTCCAATTGCATTTTCTGACCCACATTTCAGCTTCTTCCTCTGTCTAAGCTATGTTTCTTTTGCCAAATGCAATCAATGGTCTTTCTTGGATTCAATCTCTCTGCTCCATGGTTTGGGATCACCTCCAGGAAGAAAACAAGGTTGAATGTAGAACACAAATTTAGGCTTTCTCTCTCGTGAATATCAGTCTTGATCTTTCTGCTATGCAATACCAAAAAACAGTGGCATCAGATACTTTGTCAAGTTTCATACATGTATATGGTATGAGGGTAAATCCAATACCATGATGGCTAAAATCAAAGTTTCCTATCTTTACATGTTAATGCAATATTATCTTGCATATATGTTATGCTATTATAAGTGTTTTGTGATTTTTTTTATCTAATATGCATGTAAAGGTCTTTTTTTTATCTACCTAATATACATGTAAAGGTATTTTTTTTATTTTTATTTTTATTTTTTATTTTATTTTATTTTATTTTTTATTTTTATTTTATTTTTATTTTTATTTTTATTTTTTTTATTTTTATTTGTTTTTTTATCTCCTGTAATAGTGTTCTCTCTTCAAATCCTTCTTTATCTGAAATTAATCTTGAAAAATGTGTTTTGTTTCCCTGTATGCATTGATTTATTTTAATACGTTGGACACTACTTTAGCTTCATACAATTTTCTTTAAATATATCTTTATCTATAATCTTTTCAATTATTCAAGTTTCTATTTTTTTGTGATGAACCATAATTTTTATGCTTGTTCTCTTTTAGTATCTTCCTTATGTGTTATCTTCTCTCATTATTTCTTGAATCTTAGGGGATTTTTAAATTATCATACATTTCCCTGATCTGACTTCCAGGATTATCAATTCTTTTCCTAACTTATTCCATAATGGATTTTAATTTTGTTTTGAAATTTAAGTTTTTCTATAGCACTGTATTCTTATCAACTCTCTTCTTTTTGTGCTTTTGCTTGATCTTAGATTTTCTTTTATGAATGTCTACCCTATTTTTGAGAAGCCACATTTTGACATCAACTGAAGATAGAAATGATAAAAATTGTTTATTGTCATCATTTCTAATGTAAATTATTCCTAGAGTATGATTTCTCTGTGAGTTTTAAAAATGTTTTCTTTTCCTCAAATTGAAGTAATTTGCACATATCACATCGTGCTTTGTACAATGTTGCTTCTCCACTTCTGTGTTACCTTCCTAGAGCCACCGTAACAAAGTACCACAGATTGGTTGGCTTGAAAGAACAGAATTTTTTTTTTCTCACAATTGTGAAGTTTAGAAGTATGAAATCAAAATATCAGCAAGGTCATGTTCTCTCTGACACTAAGTACAATTCTTTCTTGCCTCTTCCTAGTTTCTGTCGGTTGTTGGCAACACTTGGTGTTCCTTGGCTTGCAGCCGTCTCACCCCAGTCTCTACCTCTGTTGTCACATGATGCTCTTTCCATGTGTCTCTGTCTGTGTCTTCACATAGTCTTCTTCTAAGAACATAGACACGTTGGATTAGGGGCCCATACTACTCCAGTATGACTCATCTCGGCTAATTACATCTGCAATGACACTACCGTGTTTCCCCGAAAATAAAACCTACCCATAAAATAAACCCTAGCAGGATTTCTAAGCATTTGCACAATATAAGCCCTACCCCAAAATAAGACCTAGTGATGGGCGTGGCTACGCAGCGTATCTGCACAACCCATGCATTTCCTCACGGAGAAGTAAAGAAGACAGCAGCCCTTCTCATCTGCCCCATGAGAGCTCTATTGCCAGACATGAGAGATTGG
>VBSM01001044.1:7804480-7873138 GCA_008086735.1 Cheirogaleus medius | reverse complement strand
TCTTAAGGAAAAATAAATATAAGACCCTGTCTTATTTTCAAGGAAACACGGTATTTACAAGTAAGCTCATATTCTGCTTGGGTTAGGACTTCAATGTATCTTTTCAGGGGGACACAATTCAACCCATAACAACTTCAAAAAGAGGATATATTTATCAATGTATGGTTTTTTAAGAGAAAGGGTAAGTCACATATATCCTTGTACTTGATCACAGGTCACTTGGACTAGTTACCACATGGTTTAAAACAAACAGAATAATCACATATTCATTCATTTATCCAGCAAATCAGTGCACTTCTGTATAACATAAGCTGATAAATAAAGAGGAAAGCTTGCAAATATGTCATAGAATAACATGTTCTTATTGTTCAAACATCTCACTTAATAGATTTTTATGTTTAAAATACTGACAACCAATAACCCCATAGCTTGGGGTTGCCAGAGTTTTTCAAATCTTTGCCTGGGGGAGAGCAAGGTGATGAGTACAGCTTGTTCTTAGATCAATTGTCAGCACGTAGCAGGCATTCGTCTAGCGCAGCAACTCTTCATTGAGGCATAGTTTTTTCCCTGCCCTTCTGTGTTCGAACTGTTGGTGTAGAGCGTTAATAACTATTAACTCCAGAAAGCATTATTTGTGCAGCTCTCTCTCTGCCTGCCTCTACAACACCTGATATGTTAGCAGTACCCCTACAGCATCGAGTGTGTCCCCACAATTCCCTATGGTTTCTGTCTTTTTGTGTATATGAGTTTCAGTCTTTTACTCTATGAAAGTGATGTATTGTATAGAGAAGGATATCTCCAGATACTGCTAAAAGTCTTTCTCAGTTTTCTTAGATACTTTAATGAAAATTTTATTGCTAAGCAAATTCCATGAATAAGATGGAATATATATATTTATATATATGTGTGTGTGTGCATGTATATATTCTAATTTTTATATACATCCATAATTATATATATATAACTATATAAATAACTTTAAATTTAAAAATATACAATTTTTACTATCTCATATAAGGCTCATTAAATACATTTACAGATTCATTAAGCAATCTATTTAAATATCACATAAACTTTTTCTTTTTTGTTAAAGGATGTCTGATCAGCTCTAAAGGATTTGGCAGGCTAATTGCTGAAACTGGTAGCTTCCCTTTCAAGGTATTCAACAGAACTCTGTAGTTGAATAAGAAATTTAGATAATTTATGTGGCTTTTTACATAAAATATTACTATTACAATATAATATAATACTATTTATTAATATTTACTTAACATGTTAATATTATTAATATTACATATTATTACTTCTAATTAGCTAAAGGCTGTATTAACTCTCCCGAAGATTTCTGATGCATTTTTGAGCACCTAGCTCATTAAAAAGGCACTAATCTCAAAGCATAAGGTTGGAAAAATACTTCTAATATCAATTGATTAACAAACACCTTTGATTCTCTATGGTTGGTATTATTGCTGCTATCAGTATTACTGCTTTCTATTTTCTTTGAAATTTCTAAAAACATTCAGGTATGTGATACTAAAGGGACAACATTTGGTCAGAAAAATCTGCTTTGTCAGCTGTCTTTGATTGTTACTAGCTGGGTGAACTTGTGAGGAAGTAAATTCGCTAAACTGGATTTCCTCTTTGAAAAGAAGCTTAATATCACTATGATACAGAGTTGTTAAGAATCAAAATGGCATGGTGTATGTGCAAGTTCTTTGTAAATTGTAAAGAGTAGATAAATGTAGGAAATTTTGCTTCTTATTGTAATGATGATGATAATCAGACAACTACATTTATTAAGCATATAAAACAAAAATTTTATGACTTAAATATATTTACAGGTTAAGTGAAGTTGATTTGCATGAATTTCCTTGAAGTATATAACAAAAGGCTCTAGTACCACTGAAGATGGCATAAGCATCTTCAATCTTAAGCACTAAATGCCTCTCAACACCCTGGACATAATGCATGAAGTAGCTATCTCTGAACTCTGAAAAAAAATATGGTACTATGTATGCTGGGGAAGGAAATTAGAACTTGTAGCAAAATGAAACCAATGGTGACTATCTTTCTTTTGCTCCAGTACCTCTCATCCTGCATTCAGAGTAACATGAAACCCAGATTTCTTTATTGGATGCAGACGGAAAGAGTTCCAAGGGAAACAAATCTTTTTACTCTGAATAACAGAAAAGTGGGATCTTAAAGGTCAGAAAGAATGGAGGAAATCCTCTGGGCTTTGTTCTTGTTGTTTTGTTCTCTCCTACTTCAGCCTCCAGCAAATCCCAAGGTGGTAGCAGCAGCAGCAACAAAATGATGGCAGTGGCAATAGGTCAAGGGTCTACAACTCGGAGAGAGGATATTTCTTCTCTATGAGCACAGCAACTGTGGTCTGAGAGCATGCAGAGAATTCACACTGTGTTTCTCTCTCGTTCTCTCTGCTCTTGTGTCTTGGCCCTAGAGGCAAATACAATAGTAAGAAATGCATGAATGAGTAGAAAAACCGAGGGCCAGGTTTTATTAAATATAACCAGTAGATCAAGAAGGGGGACCCTGGAAGCTGGCAAATGTCAGGAACATCATACAGAGGAGGGATTTTAGGGAATAGATCCCATAATGCTGTATATAAACCTCTGAGCTCACCCTCAAATTTCACATGGCTTACACAGCATGTCAAAGGCTTTCAGAATGGTAACAAGGTGTACATGATGACTCATATCCCTGACTGGACATCGAATCATTCACAGGTGTTACAGACATAAATAAAAAGGCAAATGCTAAGAAAATAGAACTGCCAAAATGTGGCCCAGAACTTGTGGATTGATCATCATTGAGTTCTTTGCAGGAAAAATCAAACATGCTCCTTAGCAATTAAGCAATATGAAGAATGTCATAGCAAAATATTCAGATGTTCAAGATGCAATCCAAACTTATATGGCAAATAAAGAACTAGAAAAGTCTTAATAACTCTCAAAGGAAAAGACAACCAAGAAAGTAAAGTCACATCTTGACATAACCAAGCTGTTGTAATTATCAAAGACTTTAAAGCTGCTATCATGATTAATTATGCTCATAAGTAAGGAAGAATGCTCTTGAAATAGATAGAAATAGAGAAAGTATCATCAGGGAACTAAGTGATATTACAAAAACCAAAAACCAAAAAATAGAAGGAGCAGCTATATTTGTATTAGATAAAATAAACTTCAAGTCATAGATCATAAAAGGAGACAAAGAAAATCACTACATAATGATAAAAGGTTCAATTTAGCAAATGGATATAATAATTGTAAATATATATGCAACCAACACTGGAATACCCACATATATATATAAAGCAATCATTAATAGATCTAAAGGGAGATATATACTGCAATACTATATTAGTAGGGGATTTCAACACTCCACTTTCAGTAATGGACAGATTATCCAGAGAAAAAAGTCAACAAAGAAATACTGGAGTTAAACTACACTATAGACTAAATGGACCTAATTGGCATTTACAGAACGTTTCATTTAAATGCTTTATAATAAATATTCTTCTCAACAGCACATGGGATACTCTCCAAAATAGACCATATGTTGAAGGAAATTCAGAAATTTCTCAAAAATAATGAAAATAAAAGCACAACATAGCCAAGAGAGTAAATACGCTGATATCACTCTTCTCTCTCCCTCTGATTTCCTGCAGGTGATCCTCTTCTCATGGCCCTTGATAAAATCCAGCTGCAATCTAGAAAGCAAAGGAACCTATTTATGTCATCCATGCAGGTCAGCATTGAGTGGGGTGAAAATGAATGGAAAGGAGATCTGATAATGAAAGATAACCAGTACAATGGACCTTCTTTATGTTTTAAGAAATATTGTAAATCTACTCTCAGAATTATTCTTCCTATCAGTACAAGGATGCATCGTTTGGTTTTACCATGTATAGAAGTAACAATATCTTTCTTGTCTCACAACTTTTGTAAAGTTTTCTTTTCTAATTAATTCTTAACATATTCATGTGTATCAAGTATCTAGTCTCCTTTGCTGATATTATGTATAGGTGTTTTTTTTTTAAAGGTAATCATCTCTTCGATCTAGGGAGCAAAAGACAGTAACTCTGGAAGTCATCCCATATCTTCTTAAAATATGGTGTTTTCTTCAACTCTGAACTATGGATAGTTGTGCTCATGCTATACTACAAAAGATACATTGCTTTTCATTTCATCCCATGTCTAGGCCAAGAGCAATTTCATTGTTTCTGTAATGGTTTTATAATATTGAAATATTACTAAGGATATATACTTGAAATAATCTTTAATACAGTGTTTATTTGTTTTCCTTTGCTCATTAACATTAGTAGAGTATTTCATATTAAAACACTTTTAAATGAACACAGGCTAGACTAGAAATCTGTATCCATAGGCTATAAAGAGCACGATTGATTGTGTTAATTATTTTTCCTCGGAAAAAGGGATACATTTTTAGTAAGCACCTTCACAAGTATTTTCAGTGGTAAGGTAAGGCAGCCTCAGGTTTACTTGTCTTTCTCCTCTTCATAATCTTATCCAGATTCTCTTTAATAGAGAAATCCATGTCTTTTATTCTGATATTCCCTTATGTATAAATAGTGTGTCCTGGCAAATGAGGGTTCTGCTCAATTGTTGGCAGAGAAATCTTTTTTCCTATCTCATCCATCTAAATGAGCTGGTGCCACAGTGCAAGGTATGCATTAAACAATAGAAAATGGAAAGATTCTTGGTATTCATATTTCTTAAGAAATCATAAAAATTATTAAAATTTTGCATTGGTATAAAATGCTGGTAAAAAACAGAATTTTTGAAAAGGAAACATGTTTGAATAAAGTTATGTTTCCTTTCCAAGAATTTGGTTTTATCAAAGCTAATAGTTTAGCCAGACATTGAGCTAATCAAGAAAAATACGTGCATTAAGAAAAATGACAATTGAAATTAAGACTCTAGGAGAATAAATACCTAATTTCATGAATTCTATAATTTATAAGTCAATAAAGGCATCAGTGAGTACTTGGAAGATAGGTACCCAGGAGGTAAGAGAGTAATCACAAAATACAATAGCACTGAAAAAACTGACAGCGTGTTTCTCACTAGAGGCTCTGCTTTTCTACTGTATATTTTATTTTTCCATTCAAAGCTAAATTTAAGTAAATTACTTATTAAAGTGGTCTTTAGCTACTAAATTTAAAACTTCTAGGACCAGGCCATAGCAGACCCCAAATCTACAAAATTTATTTTTAAAATCTAGCCAGGTGTGATGGAACATGCCTGCAGTCCTAGCTACTCGGGAGAGCTGAGGCGGGAGGGTTGCCTGAGCCTAGGGCAGCACCACTGCACTCCAGCCTGGGTGACAGAGAGAGAATTGTCTCTTTTAGAAAAATAATGAATAAATAAATAAATAAAACTTCTGATGATAGTCAATAAATCTGTACCTTATTAGCTTTTCATTAGGATGACAGAAAAAAATAAATGGTTCTGAAAACTTGTACATAATTTTAAAATTCCTGAAAAGTAAAGTTGGTCTCATTTGTATGAAAGTTGAATGGAGTAATTGTATAGGTATTATTAGTGTACAGAAAGTTAACAATGGTCATATAAATATGTCAATGAAAACTTCCAATTAAAATAATCATAACAAAAGAAATTGAAAATAGTTTAGATATTCAAAAGGCTTAACAGAAATAGGCATTAAAAATGACTAACAGAAAATAGAATAATGAAATGAGTTTACATACATAGGAGTATGTCAATGATTCTAATAAATAATATAAATGACGTAAATCAACTATCAAAAATGCAAAAATGTGGTATCATATTGAATTTAACCAAACAACACCAAAATGCAAAAATATACTATATACAAAAATCAAAGGTACCCAAAATTTAAAAAAATTAAAACAATTTCAAATTTAAACAAATGTTAGTCATGTTGTTATATTTTATAATAAAAAGAACATCTGATTTACAAAGGCACGAAAAATAGATGCCAATGACATAAAACATGAAGAAAACAAAACGCTTTTGGAAATATCATGAGGAAACATCCTAGTAAGGAATTACTCTCTTACTATTTTCTACCTAATATCTATCTAGTAAGTAAAAATTAAGTGAAGACAAAATAAACTGAAAAATAATATTAATGAGATGAAACTAGCATATTCAATATCATATATCAAAGAAATTATACTTTATAATGTACTTAATTTAGATACAACTTGTTCACAAGGTAAGCTATAACAAATTTCTACATATTCATAAGATCTAAAATAAGATACATTATTGACCCAGTAGAATATAAATACTGTAAATTCAAACCAACTGTAACAAAATATTAGGAAAATAGGAAAAAATCTAAATAAAAACTGAGTAGTCAGACTTAGTTAAAAACACAATAACAAAAAATTTAGAAAACAATGAAAATGCAAACACTATATATAAAAACCAAAGGAACAGGATCAAAGAAGATCTTAGGAGAAAGCCATAAATTTGATTGCCTCATTAATAAAAACAATTAAGTAAATAGAGCAAATGCATTAAGGATTTTAATTAAAATCTAAGGATAAAACAGCAGAAGAGGAAAAAGTAATAAAGAAAAAATGAAAATTAAAACATTTTCTGGTCTTTCTATTAGGTGACTACTCCTTTCTAGAAAACCAAAGCACAATCTAAGGGAATGAAATCTTCTAGATAATTCTGATCTCCAATCTCAGCTTCACCTTTAAGGCCACCCTTCCACATGATTCCATTAAGTTATCTTTCATTATGTGCATGTTTAACTGTAGGTATTTTAACAAAATTTTGAGATCAAAAACTATACATATTCTGCAAAGAGGTTCTTGGATGAAATATTTACATTATACAGAGTTGAAGTCATCCAAAATTAATCTATTAATAAAGTCCAATGTCAATCAAAAGTATATGTCTGAGAGAAGAACTTCTGGTTACAGTGGTAAGAGGTCAGTGATTCTGCCAAAACAATAAACAGTTAAATAGGTCAAAATATTCAAAATAAATTATTTCAGGTTATGAGAAATTGAACACAAGCAATCAACAAATCAGAAAACATTTATTCTTGAAAAATCACAGGAGCTTTAAGTCAGAATAGTGGGACCCCGTCACCTTTTGACTGAGGCAGCTCTCATCCGACCCCAGCTCTCCCCAGCCTTTCCCAGCTTGGCTGGTGAGAATGGTAATTTTACCTGCATGTATTTTGCCACAAAACCTAGGAATTTTTTTGCCAGTGAGGCAGGCTGAAATCTGGAGGTTAAGAGGCAAAAGCACATGACTTTGCTATGTAAATATAGTGGAATAGATTGGTATCCAACTGTAAAAACATGTACCTGGGTATCCTAAAGCTTCAGTGACTGTTAAGGAGAACAGCAGGCCAGACAGATATTTTTTAATGGCTACAACTAGAAATCAAAAAAGCCATAGAAGGGTGAGATAAGCTCTCCACACATCCCAGGCTGATCTGAAAACTATGCATGCACAAGAATGAACCAAGCATGTGTAGTGAAAACTGAAAGCAAAGGAGATATGAAAATTGGCTGCAACTCTCACTGCATTCCCCAACCCATACAAAGGTCACTTGGTAGAGTAAAGAAGACTTATGGGGTCCAGGGTGTTGTGCACAATCTTTACCAAGATCGTTGTCAGATCATTAATTTCTGCAGATACATGAATGACCCCTAGGAAGCCAGGTTAAAAAGTAAAAATAAGAATTTAAAAAAAAAAAAGAAGCAAATGAGCAGAGACATCAGGAGCTGCACACCAGAGAGGAGACAGGTTCCAAAGTTGGAGTCCAGGCAGTTACTAAAACAAAACCAACACTCCTCAGAAAAATAAAACACAATCCAGTGTTGTTATAATATATTACCTAAAATGTCTATTTTCAACAATAACAACATAATACTACAGATGCAAAGAAACAGAAAAGTATGACACATACTTATGAAATATTATAAAAAGAAGCTAATAGAAACTGACTGAATTAAAGTAAAAAATATAAAAATGACAATAAGAAGGAGATAATATTAAAAGATAATCTATAAAAAAAGGTCATGTGGAAATTCTAGAGTTGAAAACTATAACAAACAAAATAAAAAAATTAGTAGATAGACTCAAAAGATTTTAGATGTCAGAAGAAATAATCAATGAATTTGAAGATAAAACAATACAATGTTTCCAATCCATAAAATAGAGAAGAACAACAGAAAGAACCCTGTCATACTGTCATAAGCATTTCAACATACATATAGATTTCCAGCATACTCTTATTACAAAAGTAATGAAAGGCGGCTGCAAAAAACTATTTGAAGGAACAATGGCTAAAAACTTCAAAAATTTGATTTAAAAAAAATTATCCTATTGATTCAAGAAGCTGAAAGGATCCCTAGTAAGGTAAACACAAAGGGAACTCCATTTAGACAAATCGGAGACAAGCTACTAAAAGTCAAAGACAAACAGAAAGTCATTAATCTAAGTTTCCATCTCAAAAAACTTTGAAAAGGAAATGAAACTCAAAAGAGAATAAGAAAATAAGAATACAGCATAAATCAATGAAATAGAGATGAAAGAAAATCATTAAAAACAAAAGGTTTTTCTAGAACATCACTAAAATTGTTAATCCTTTAGGTAGCCAGACCATGGAAAAAAGAGAAAAGGCACAAATTACCATCAGGAAAGAGAGATGGGGCATCTCTATAGACTCTTCTAAAACTACAAGACTGGAAGGAAATATTATGAACCACTTTAAGCCAACACATTACAACTTAGATGAAATGGACAGATTATTAGAAAAACACACATTACTCAAAGTAATTAATTGTTAAAGTGCTGCAGATAACAAGTAATTTCAATGTATTTATTGTGTAGATTATAGAGTTCATTGATACACAATAGAAAGACAAAAACAGAAAGTAATATTTTAATGATTTACCATGTGTTAATTGCTGTATTTGGTGCTGTAGATATGAATTTTTAATTTTCACAAAACTCTATGTAGCAGCTATTAGCTCCCTTAATGGTTGAGAAAACTGCAATGTATCTTGTAAAATATTGCACAACTTGCAATTCATAGACTTAGATTTCTCTGCTTCTAAAGTCATTTTTTTTCAAATGCAACTAACTGCCACTCCAACACAATACAAACCATGTCCTTATGTGTTAACAGAACTCCACGGGATTTGGATTTAGAGAATAATTCCAGAGGTGAAACTTGGACTTCAAATGAGGTGAAAATAGTTAATGGGCATAAATAAACAGAAAAAGTATCAGATCAAAGATAAGTAAATAGAACTAGCCAGTTCTTCTTGGGGCAGAGAACGTATGTTTATGAGGAACTATAATGGAACTAGACAAATATGTGGAGATTAATTAGAAGTTGAAGTAAGTAAAGGAGAAGGAAGTTTATAGCGAAAATGGGGCATTGTAAACTCATGCCTTGGAGATGTGTGGATAATAATCATGGAATATGAACACTGAATAATTAAGTTCAAGCAAATTATTCTTGCCTTACTGAAGATCGCATTGTTCTTTGTGAGTATTTTTCTTCTTCAGTGCAGTGGGAAAGATACTCATTTCAAAAGTCGACCGTAAGGATGTTTTAATGCCTTATAAAATGTCTTTGCTGTTCAATTACTACAGTTGATGAAAAACAAAAACAGAAACAATAACAAACCTACAAAGAATACTCCTATTGCTGAATTAAATGTTTAAGAAATAACCAGAACAGGCTGTAATACCCTGCCGCAAGACCACAGGGATTTTGTTAGCAGTGATAATATAGAGATGTGACTGAAGACTTAATTCAAGTGACTCCATTTTACATTTCCATGAGCTAAGACTCTCCTTGAATACTTAAGGATATAGTAATGTCCATTGTTGTTACTAGTTAACTAGTCTCACATGAACATACATTGGAGAAGAGTGGGGGAACCTGAAAGAGTGCATATTTTTGGGTAACCAAGCCTCAATATCTAATTACTTAAAGACTTAAAATTCAGAAGAACTATAAAAGAACCTTAACTTTAACATATAAAAGAACCTTAACTTTAACATTTAAAAAATCCATTACTCAAAAGACACCAGGATTTGCTACCAGTGGTAAAAGAGTTAAAATGAAA
This sequence comes from Cheirogaleus medius, assembly GCA_008086735.1. Taxonomy (NCBI): domain Eukaryota; kingdom Metazoa; phylum Chordata; class Mammalia; order Primates; family Cheirogaleidae; genus Cheirogaleus; species Cheirogaleus medius. Next base: position 7,863,000 of record VBSM01001044.1, on the reverse strand, counting down.
AAACTTCACTAATAACATTACAGCACAATGAATGAGAAAGAATTTCTCCTTCAACTGGAAGGAATCAGATAGTGAAAAAAACTTAAGAAAGTTACAATTGTTCCAAGTCTCAAACCTTTGTATCTCTTAGGATGAATATTCCTGAGAGATAAAAATATTCTTTGTTTCCTAGAGTAATTGAAGATAAAAAAAAAAGAAAAGAAATAGCAACTGGCTAAAAATGGCTTTTATCTTTTAGATAAAAGATATTTAGATATTTCTGAAATGTATGTTTCGCATTACCCTCATATATATTTATTATTTTACAAGGATTTTGCTATATAAAGACATTAAAATATGTTTAAAAGATTATTTGGAGTAGCAAAGAAATTTCTATGGGATGAATTTAAACCACTGTAAGAAAATGCTTTAAGTTTGAAAAAGAAATATACTAATTAGGTCACCTGAGGAAAGAGTATTTGAAAAATGAATGTCCTTTGTAAAGACTTACCGTTTGCAATCTTGTTCAAAACTATACATATATTGGTTCCAAAAAAATGGTAGTTAGTACATGAAAAACCGAGACTACAATTATTTTGTAAATGGCAATTTGCTCTTGAGTATTAAGTGCAGGACCAGCTTCTTGAGCATGCAAGCTGGGCAGTCACAAAGAACCCTATATTTAGAATGTCCCACACCTGGTTTAATGCTCTGCTGTTGCTGTCTTAACATTCTTTGTAACTTTTGAACAAAGGTGCCACATTCCACATTTTCATATTTGTTCTGGGTTCACACATTATTTACCTGATCCTGATTTTTAAGTGAGTTATTGTGATCCACCATGACCAACACAACCACCAATATTATCCCTCTTCCATGAAGTCCCTTTATCTCTTTCTCACATTTATGGAGCCACTACTGTTCAAAAATAATTCCAAAAAGCAGCAACCCTATTCATCTTCTTAAAGTAATTAAAGATTTAAGTGAACTTTTTAACTTCCTGCTGCTGCTGAAATAGAAATGATTAGATGATGGATTCCCGGCTTACACCATCAGTGGAAACCCATAGATCCTTTTTTAAATTGAAAGATGGTATGATGATTAGAGAATAAAATGAATTTGTTATTATCCAAGTGTATACTTTTTAAATTTTCTTAGCTATATGCTTTATTATATAATCAGATTATACTGTGAATTGTCTATACACCTCATAGCCACCAGGGGTGTTTATTAACACTGCAGAATTCTGGGACTTGTCTCCTGAATATTTTATTCAGGAGCTCTAGATGGTGAAGACGGTAGCCTCTATTTTTAGTAAGTGCTCCCAAGTAAATTGAACCCTAGGTGAAACTCATCATTTGCTAACAGATACCACATGTTCCCGCTTACAAGTCGGAGCTAAATGAAGAGCAGTAATGGACATTGGGAACTAAGAAGTGGGGAGGTTGGAGGGAGGTGAGTGATAAAAATCTACCTATTGAGTATAACGTACACTATTCTGGCGATAAGTACAGTGAAAGCCCGACTTCAGCATGGTACAATTTATCCATGTAACAAAAATATTTTTTCCTCCTAAATTTTTTTAAATATTTAAAGTATTTAAGAAAATAAATTAATAATTTTCTATTTTGCTTTGTTTACTTAATGTTATAACAGTTTTTCCATGTAATAACATTGTATTCAAAATGTTTTAATGACATTATGATATCCTATAATGTAGCAATGCCATAATTTATTAAGTTTTTATTGTATATTATGCTTCTAGAATATTAAATATAACTGATTAAAAATCATCACAAATTGCAAGGTAATCTGATGAAGTAGATGAATACAGAATAAATATGCAGGAATTAATACTCTTCATTAAGACCAATAATAATCAGTGGATAAAATGGAATGAGAAAGTCATAAAAATACAAATTACACAGGAATAAACATAACACATCTGTCAAATGTATATGAGTCAAAATCTAAAACATTCCAAATGTTCCTAAGAGGTATAAAATATTAGCATAATTGAAAAGATTTAACACATCCTTTGAAAAGAGTAATTATCTTTAAAATATCAACTCAGACACTCCATCAAAAAAAAATGATACAGTCATGCCATTACATATACACCCTGATATGTTGCAACCAGAAGGTACATCACCTTTGAGGTTTATTGCTCGAAACCCATAACCACAGTCTACTCGTCAAGAAGCCTATACACATCCTAATTAAAAGATATTTTACAAAATGCCTGAGGACACACAGGCATGTCCTATGTGACTCTATTGAGAAAAGATTCTTGGAAGCTTGCACCTGAATTACTTTGCTCCATGAAGCTTTATCCTTTGCTGATTTTTGGTTTATATTCTTTCACTGTAATAAACCTTAGTCATGAATACAACTAAAAAAATTGTCAAGGTCATGAAAAGGAAGAAAAGACTGAAAATTCTGAATTCTACTTCTGAGTTCTCTCTTTTATGTCATTGATTCACTTGTCTTTTCACCAATGTCAAACTCTTTTGATTATTTTAGCTCTATGAAAAGACTTGAGTTCTAGTAGTAAATAACCATGAATTTTATTGTTGTATTTTAAAGTTGTTTTCGCTATTGTAGATCTTTTGCATTTATAGGAAAATTTCGAATCAGTTTGTCAATTTTTACAAAAAACCTTTTGGGATTTTGTTTGGGATTTTGTGGATCCCAGATTGATCTATAGCTCAATTTGGAGAAATTTGACATCTTAAGTATATTAAAATTTATAATTAATTGTCATGACATAACACTCTACTTATTTGAGTCCTATTTAATTTCAATCAGCAAAGTCCTTATTTTTAGTGTATAAGACATCTTTTTCTCAAATGTATCCTATGATATTTCATATTTTTGATGCTATTCTAAATGGTATCATCTTATAATTTCAATTTCCAATTTTTTTCTATTGGTATATAAAAAATAAAATTGACTTTTGTATACCGGTCTTGAATTCTTCAACCTTGCTAAATGTGTTTATTAGTGTTAGTAGCTTCCTCCGCCCCCACATACACACACACTCTTTAGGATGTTCCACATAGAAATCTTATAATGTTGAAATAAAGATAGTTTCACTTCTTTCCTTTGAATCTTTTTTTTATTTTCTCTCCTTACTATGCTAACTACAATGTCAGTGACAATATTGAGTGGAAGCGGTGAGTATGGACACTATTGATTTGTTCCTGATCTTACTGGGAAAGAATTAAGTCTTTTAACAGTAAATATGGTATTTGATGTAGGTTATTGATAGATTTCCTTTATCATATTGAGGAAATTTCTTTAAAGAACTGTAAAGCAACTGACATATTGTTTTATTTGCATGCTAGCAAGTTATCCTGCCACAGTTTAATGGATAATGGAAGGCCAAGACTTCTGATTCAAAGACAAAAGATTTTAAATAACATTGATAATTGTTGCCAAAGCATTTTCTTGCATCAGTTCCTTGAGCCGTAATTTCTACCATGTGATGCAAAGAAAGCCAAGTTATATCTGCGTATTTAGTGGGTTTTGTTACTGAAGAGGAACTCTAATCTTAGGGTACCCAAATATTTTATAATGGCCAGTACGTATGCTTCACTTTTACTCCAGAGAGACATTATTTTTATTTTAAGTGTAAGGAGGAGTATTGTTTATTCTGAATGGAGACACTTTCTCTGTTTTTCAAGGCATACTATATATACACACACTATATATACCAGAACTGGGGAAATAATCATAGGTTTGTCTGTGATCCCAATTGGACCCACACTGAGATGGACTCTGGTCAAAACCTTTTCTATCATGTAGTATCTATAAGCCACTGTTTGATCAGTGGCCATGGGGTTGCATGGAAAAGTGGTGAGGTTAGGAACTAGTTTTGACTCAAATTCACTACCTAATAACCTCCAGAGAGCCAGAAAATTTCCCTTTTCCAGTGCACACACCTAGGAAATGGCCACACATCTTGCAGGCTTGAAGAAAGAGTTGCATCATGCACTTATGGCCACATTGCCAAGGGATCAGTCTCCTCCTCAATCAAGAAGCTCTAGGTCTGAAAACTGAGTAGGGCTATGAATCACCACTATGGTGACTTGAGTCATGTTTCTTCCTACTACACCTAGAATTTATCTGTTTATATAAGTCTAGACAGCCCCTCTATTTCATTCCTAGATTTTCCTCCCTTGATTGATTGATTCCTCACCCACACAGAAGCCTGGAAATCAAAACACTCCAAGTTCCAATCTATTAATTACCTATGAGAATAAGGTCCACCTGTGCTGAAGTGCTACCACCTGTCCTCTGCTACTGTGAGATTCATTTATTTCTACTATAACTGGGTGTCTAACTACATGCTGGCATCATCTATGACCATCTCAGGCCTTCAGAGGGCAGGCTGCAAACAGCATTTTCTTTCTTTCTTTCTTTCTTTCTTTCTTTCTTTCTTTCTTTCTTTCTTTCTTTCTTTCTTTCTTTCTTTCTTTCTTTCTTTCTTTCTTTCTTTCTATAAAGGGATTATTTGCTAGGTTTTCCTAGAGTTAGAAAGTGGCTGTGCAGGTTACATATAATAGTTTCACACCAACATTCCCATCTCCTTGAGTTTTCAAAACTCTTCCTTTTGATTATGCTTGGGAGGTGCCACCATGTCTATTCCCTGTAGGTCACCTTTAAGACCAGGCCTTCAGTCTTGTGCTTGAGCCAACATTATAAATCACAAATTCCAGATGAGTTCACTCATACCAATGACATAGGCTTGGTCCAACTTTCTATTAACTTTGTCAGCTTTTGTCCAAGACCCTTAGCAATCATTTCCATGCATGATCCTTCAGCTCTTGCAGATACAAATTGGCAAGATTCTGCACTATTTAGGTACCTATGTTATATCCTCCTTGAAAAGACATTGTACTTCACTGGGGCTCTGCTGGAAAATAGCTATAGTAATTGGTCTGGGGGCCAATAATGGATGGTGATTGTGGGCCTGAAGACAATCTGCATCTCCTTATGAAGCCAGATCCCCATTTGAAGTTCTTGAAAAACTTTCACACAAAGGAACTCTGGTTTCCCCATTTAGGCAGGAGAGGGGCTGCTTTCACAGGTAAGGAAGATTTTACAGTTATTTCCAGTTTAAAATTCTCAGCCATATTTTAGTGTGCCTAAATTTGTCCCCATCCCATGTCTCAGGATCCCATTATTTCCTGTTTATTTTATTTTAGCATAAGAAGCCTGGCAAGGATGATTTAAATGATTCTATAATACTGTGACTTGCACAATCATGCTCTGGATCTGATCCTCCAGCACATCTGCCTTGCAGCTACAAACGAGATAAGAGAGTCCTATAACAACCATCTAGAGGCATTCTGATTCTGCAACCATGACCTGAACTGACAGTGCAAGGCCTTAGCTTAGCATTGTCATGTTAGGAGCTCTCCATGGCAGTTGCAAGCAGTTACCTAAACCCACAGTCTTCGTCATCACCCTCGTCAGTAAAGCACCATATCCTATGATTGCCCCATGCCTTACTATTCACTGACACTTCATCTTCCACCAACATGTGTAATGACTTGACCAATTGTATTACCACTCGGTCCCCAAAGAACTTCTGTCCCCTCTATATCAGTGTCCTCAGGAAAGTGATAAGATCTCCTAAGGGGCAGCTGTACCAAGTTTCCAACATCAGCAGATATCCTTCTAGTGTCTAACAGGTGGCATTTGGAATCAAAGAGCTGCAAGAATAAAGCGGATTCTGGGAGATTGGGCAAGAAATCCACGGCAATCATTGTGAAGTGCAGGTTGATTCAAAGTCTAACCTTATTTTAGAAGTTTTACTGTCATTTTCTGCCCAGATACTAGTACAACCATGGGATAGAGTGGAATACCAATAACAACTGCACGATTGAGGCTGGATGTCCAATTTATATTGATGGAAAATATCACAAAATTGCATATTTTTTGTAGCCCCTAGGGCCTTAAACTAATACACAGAACATATCTAAGCATTTTATGTATTTTAGTAAAAAGATGTTAAATTCATTTTTTCCTGATGTGTTTTGAGCATGTTCCCAAAGACTGAAAACACTACAAAACAATGCAGGACAGGCTAAAAACTTGTGAGACCAGTTTTTGTCTTCTAATTCATTCCCCACCCCCCCTCTCAGTTACAAAATGGAACTGCATAGGAAGGCAAAGTGACTAGAGCAGAAGGAGACAGTGAGAACCAAATGGCAGGAAGCCAGCAAGTGAGGGGAAAGCTGATACGGCTAGACTGAGTCAAATGTTCCCACTACTGAACATGGCCGCTAAAATCCCCCTGTGTTTTTCAGGTAAAAAAGCGTCAGCATTTGACATTCAACATACAGAATACCCCATTAACAAAGCATTAGCACACAAGACTATGCCCACCCTCCCCTTACCAAGACTGAAGGAGCAAAGCAGCCAGTAACAAGTAGACTAAGAGGTATATCCAGATGGAACAGGGAGACCTAATACACCTGTATTCCCAGCTACAAGCTTACAAGTCAACAGTGCAGCTATAGCAATTTGGGGGCGGGGTGGAGATACGGCAGTTGGGTGGGTGAAAAAGCTACAAATCAGGAAGAAGTAACTGTAGTGCTAGATGTCTTTATTTTTTAATGCCTCAAAAACATAACTACTAATTAATTACTTCAGAGTGATCAGAAACCCCAATGCAGTGGTTGTCAAAGTGTAGTACCCCCACACTTCCCAGCAAGAGCAACAGCATCTGGGGACTTGTTAGGAATACAAATCCTCAGGGCCACCCTAGACCTACTGAATGTGAAACTGAAGGAGTAGGGCCTAGCAATCTGGTTTTAACAAGCCCTCCATGTGATTCTGATGTAAGCTAGAGTTTGAGAACCACTGCCAGAGTGGGAGTTGCCTATGATTTCATAGAGGTGTGTGGGAGAAAAATCAGCAGAAATTGTTTAATGCACAGTAGTAGGAAAGAGTTTCTTTTAACATGAGATTTTTAGGGTCCTCCAGGCCCTATAAAACAGTTACCTATAGCAGCTTGCTGATGTTTCAATGCGGTGAATTTACAGATTTCTAAAAATTTTTGTAATCTTAATTTTAATAGCTCTAAAAGTTTTCCTTTGCTGTCAGACCTATTCTTCTTTTTCTTTAGTATCTGCTTTATGTTCTGGCATTTTTCTGGATTTTCTGACATTTTTATCTTTCTGATAATTTCTTCCTTGCTTTGCATGTTTGCCTTTGATTTTTCTAATCTCACTTCTCAGCATCAGTTCAACTATTTCATGATTTCAGTCATTATCCAAAACATGTTATGGCAGTCAGCTTCTTTATTCTTGAGTGTTGAATCCTCTTTTGATTTAGGAATAAAAACTTTTTGTTTGTTTTAATTTCAGTAATAAATCTTTGGACTTTTCCTGGGTTATATTTATGTCACAGATGAAGTTCTTATGCAGGAATTTTTCTATTCCTCGTTCAAACTACACAAACATTATAATCCAATATTATTCCCTGTTTGCTCAGATTTTCAAAATGATTATTTTTATAATCTTTTAAGGCCAGATTTCTTTGAATCTGGCTTTGAAACCCTGCTTCATAGCTCAACTAACAGCTGAGGGCAGGTCTGGAGTTTAAAGTGGAGCGATGACCTGTTAGGTGTCATTAAAAGTCAACAGCAGAGCAGAGAAAGTCCTGATATAGAAATGTGGAAGAAAGTGTGCATGCGGAAGGCTGGTAGGATAATAAAGCTGTCTGCCACCACTGTATTGATGTCAGATGGGACAAATGGATTTGGCATAGGCAACAAAATCACCTGCTACACCTTGTAGAGTTGTCTCACACATCATACTTTGAGGAAAAAAACAACCAATCTCCCTGTAATAGAATGAGTGGAACATTTTGGAACAGAGCAATGAAGGAGAATCACTGTGGATACAGGTGGCTCATGATATGCCAGGTACAAATTCAAGTTCAACCCACAAGACAGAAGCTGCAGCAACAGCAGATTAAAGGCACCCGGTGCACGTTCCAACAGTTGATTACGTCTTTTCAGAAGCTAGATTATGAATTTCTGAAGCCAAACAATGACTTTTCATCTTTATCTACCCTTCACCTAGTGCAAGACTTGGTAGCTATTTCCAACAGTGTTCAAAGAGAGACACTGCACTTTCTTTAACCCCATGGCAGTCATAGTAAATTTATTCATGCCTTGTAAGGATGTGTTGTCACCTGTGAAATACCATACAAGTCTGAGGAATGTTTTTCCTCTGTTCTAGTGTATACCAACAATATAAATGTGAAGTATTTCAAAGGGGCAAGCATGTTACTCTTTTATATTTGCCAAAAGTTAAAGTAATTACACACCTGCTGTTGGACAATGCCCCTACACACCTTTCTGTTGTCTTTTGGGATGGCAACAGGTGTAGGGAGTCACTGAGGTCATATCTGAGAAACAGCTAGCATAGTAGTTGGGGCAGAGAAGATACTTAATAGGAACCTCTCCGCTGAAAGTGTATGCTCATCCATGGGCATACTGCTCATATATAGTGACTCACACATCTCTTGGGCCAGAAATCCCTGTTTAACCTCACTTTTTACTCTATAATGAATATAATATAATTATATATCTCCACATCATTTTCTCCCCTATTGCTTTTTCCAGTTTTTCCTCTGTCTTCTTTCTGACTTCCATTATTGAGATCAATTCTTCTCTGTTGTCCTTTTTGCAACTTCATTCTTTCCTGTCATGCCACAATGACTTTTCTCTTCTTAAAAAGGAAAAACAAAACAAAACAAAACAAAACCACAAAAAACCAAAAAAAAAAAAAACTCCATAATTTTAAAAACTTTAATGCCTGGTGATCACCACTTCACAGATTGAAGGGTATATTATCTCTTTTCTCTTGACTTAGATAAAATATCATCCTTTTTTTTCAATGCCTCATAATATACATCAGCATTTTAATAGTAAATTCATAGATTTCCACTGAAATGTTTGAAATATTTAAAATTTAGTATTTTACATATTTCAAACATTTCAGTGGAAATCTATGAATTTACTACATTTTATATTTAACAAAAACAATATAAGCCCTCTGTCTAAAATACTTCTCTTGGGGGAGCCCATCCCCAGCCAGAATGTATTATATAGTAGATTATAGCATAGTAGTATATTCCCCTACTGTCCTGGTAACTTTATTTTGTTGCAAATATGTAGGCAGATTTATTTTCAGGTAAAAGTGAACTGAATTAGAAGTGAAGGTGAGGCCTTCTCATCTGATTAAAAATATTATATAATATTTCAGGAATTCTATATCAAGTTCAGAAATTTTCACTGCATTTTAAATAAGAATTGAGTTTTGAATGTTGATTACAAAAATAGGCTTATAAAATAAAAAGGGAAATAAAGAAGTATACTATCTCCCATCAAATAGCACATCAACTTTTATTTCTCCATGCTTCTTTTTACAGTTATTGTTTATGTTTTCATCCTGGTAATTATAATGCAAATATCAATTTCTATTTTGTTGTCATTTCATATTTTATCAAGAACATTTATCTGTGTTGCTGCATTGCCTTCACTATTGTCATTCAATAATGGCATACTATTTCAGGAAGTACATGCATCATTATTTAATTACTGATTTGATAATTTTTAAAATGTGGTATTTTCTGTTAATTAAATATAAAGTGCACTGAGGAAAGAATGATAAGTATGTACATAGCTTTTCTTTTAAATACTTTAAGTCATCACTAAGTCCATGATCCATGTATGTGTGTTCTACATGACATTATACAAAAACAGTATTACAGTAGTTGTAGAAATTCTATAACGTATGGCTCCAAGTGAGTGATGACTATGACCATGAGGTGGCCTCTTATTTCCTGTGTATGTGTAACCTTTGTTATAATCTCTATTGAGTCCACATTTTTGATTCTAGGACCCTAATCCAAAGCTGCTTTGTTTTTACCTCTGTATAACACAATTTGGCAGTTCTTTGCTAATTTAATTATTCAATTCTCTGCAGAGAAAGAAAAATAATAATAATGGCAGAGTCCAGTTTTGATCCAGACTAGGACACCTAGTTTATTTTGAGTTCAGCTGTCCTTTCCACACCTGTCTATACATCTGCCTCATCCCCATGGCATTAGATCTGTCCCTTGCTTGAGAAGGCGCTTTCAGGATATTTCCATACCTTCCACTGACTGAACACTTCGTGGGTATTCAGGAGACTGCAGAGTCCATGGTAGTTGTAGCTGTGATGAAGTGGAAAAAAGAGACTGACATGAATCCCAGCACTTTTCTCGTATTATTTTCTTTATCTGTAAAATGGAGACTTTCATGACTAATTTTCACAGAATTTACATAGACCCTGTACTGCGGTCATGGAACATTCTAAAAACAAGAAGAGCTGATCTAGAAATGCCTTTGGAGAGTTGCCATCCACTCATAATGGCCAAGTACAAGCAAGAGTGGCAAATTTCAGGTCCGTGATGGTTGGGCCACCCATTGCCACTATACCTTTCATAAACAGTACCCTCCAACCCCACTCGACTGCTGCCTATGCCAAGCCCATCACTTGCATTCAAACCTCCATGCCATTGCTCAGGCTGAGCACACATCATGCCATGCTCCCACTCTTTCCCATGATGAATGACATGTGATTTCTATTGCAAGACTTAGCTCAAATTCAGCAGTTTCCTTAAAGCCTTCCCTATTGCCTCAGTTGAAATGTATTATACCTTCCTTGATGGTTCTCCATCCCATTTCCATCCACGTTAGGGCTTATATTTTATGGCCTTTACATGGTTTTCTGCTTCCATACTTATTTCCTCAGTCAAATAATGTCTCCTAGATACATCTTTATTGTCGAGATTTCTACTATGGAATTAATTGCATATACTTTTCTAAAACAAATTTGATAAATATTGATTAGAATGATAATAAACTATTATTTCAATACATATGATGAGAAAATAACAAAGAATTCTTGATTCATCATGAGTCTTGGATAAAGCTAAAATGTTTTTTTCTGAATAATTGAGCAAAGATAATTGTATGCTAGATTTTGTATATTATATTTTGTATAAAGATAATGTTCAAGAAAGATTAGGTTACCATCTTAACCTGCATTAAAACAGTGGCACATTTGTATAGTGCTTTAGTGTTTTCAAAACATTTTCTCTTGCCTTATATCATACGATCCTCACAGCATAACTCTACAAGTTATGAAGTTGGGTGTCTGGAATGTGTCTGACCCATTGGTAAGCACTTTGTCTCCACTTTTACAATAGTTTCTCATGATAACCCTGTAAGGATGGTAAGATCTTGCTCATTTCACAGATGAAAAAGTGAGGTTTAGGGATAGTAACATGCACAATCCATATAGGAGCATAAATTGAAGGGACTGGAACTTCAACCCAGATTTGTGTGATACCAAAACCCTGCCCACAACCTCAGGTGTGAGTAACTTGCCAAAGATATCACAATCCTGACTACTCAGATGTTCCCTATTGTACATTCTGCATTCTTTGGGGAAAAAAAGAATCTTAAAAATCACCATTTGTGTAAAGGTAGAGAAAGCATTTCTTCTATTCCCAGAAATCATTCTCTCTCATAAATGGTGCCTCTTACACTGAGTTATGCTCACACTAATATCAAATTACATGTGCCAACAGAATTACCTCTTCAAACCCTTCCAGCTCTCTCATACATTCCCAACGTAGGATGTAGGGTATAGTTATACAACTAAAAATTTTGACAAGACTTATATTTATATGCAGAGGCTGTTGTTGATGAATATTTACCTCGCCAGCCTGAACTTAAGTTTATTTTCAAGGATTTTTAAGTTCTGTCTGTTATAGAAAATTACAAGGTTTCAGGTACAGCTGAAATAAGAAGCAATGGTTACATTATAATAAAATTTAAAAATAAAGTACTACTTCTATTTTCAGCCATAAACCAACAAATTAAATTGTTTAAAAAGACGTTTCCATTAGAAATATTTAATGGCAAGAAGATAGTATATTCATATTGTATTGGAAAACCAATAAATACTCAGCTGTTTATGTGATATCAAATTTTAAAATTCATTAATTTACTTGCTCTTAATGTGGTTACTATTGTTATGTATCCTATGCAAAATAATGAAATTTAAGTTTAAGAAGTCATTCATCATTGCTAAATTATAAGTGCTTTTTTCTCTTCCATAAATTAAACACTAATAAGTGTATTTATTTTTTTTCTGCTAGGATGGTAGAAATGACTAGATATTATTTCCTACTCCTGAAAACTTTAGTAGAGAAAACTTGTGAGTGTAAAGAGTATCAGTCAAGTTCTGCATCAAAGCAAAGTGTAAAGTATATTATGAACCTTAAGGTCTTTCATGAATATTTTCTCAGGTGTTCTGTATCAAAAATTATACAAGCTCCATAGGACAATATTTTTCTGTTATTCATTTATCTATTTATCCATTACTGCACTTATACCGTGAAGCATTGATGCAAGTTATATGATAGGAATGGTTGTAGTGTAGAAAAAATGAAAAAGCATAGTTCTTCAAGGGAAATCACATGATGCTTGAGAATACATAAAAGTAAAGTTTCTATTTCCAGCGATAAGACTAACTAGACGTTCAGAGTAAATGCCCCAGAATAATCCTGAACAAAATAAATATGGAACACATATGTGAGTATGTGTGTGTGTACGTATGTATTGTAATATGTTTGATTGATGATAATCAGAAAAATTCATCAGCAATGGTGAAGCAGCATGAACTGAAAGTAATGAGCAGAGGACTGGGGCTGTCAGCCATACCTGGCCGCCCATGGTCTCAATTTTATCAGTTATTGCCATGGACAGGAGGCAAAGTCTAAGCTCTGAGACAGATGAGCAGTCAAACTGGAAACCTCTATAAAGCCAAGATTCCTGAAAGGCAACACCTTCAGCAGATGAGATAAAACGTACACCAGAGAGGGATAAAACTGAGCAATATGGCTGTGTTAGCTGTGGGGCGCGGTGTTCCGCCATTACAAGATGGCGCCTAGTTCCGGGTGCAGCTTAGTGGTAAACATCTGAGTGCGCGTGCGCGCCAGAGGGGCGTGAGGGTGTCTCAGTACGTGGCCCTATCCGGTCCTTGGCTGCCTTGGCTGGCCTATCCCTGCTGCTTCCTGTTTGTGTGAGTGTATATTAGTGCCTGCTCCCCGCCACGCTGGGTCTTCCGCAGAATGTAAGAGTAAGAGGGAACCCCAATAAAGCACAACAGAAGAACTCCAAGTGTTGCGTGGTCCTTGCTGGCGAGGGGCGCGCGACAGTTAGCCTTTATCCTAGGTAGGATTTATAAAGAGTCTCCCCGGAAAATTCTGATCACAAGTTCATAAGTATGTGGACTTAGGAAATGCATTCATATGACCCATGAATCACAGTAAACCCTAAACCAGGGATTTAGTTTAAAATGATCCCAGGTTGTGATTTATTCTAGATTCTTGGAAGAAGTAAACCCGAATCTCTCAGGCCACAAATAATTACAATAATATTTCAAAAGTATGAACTCAAAATCAAAACTGTAGGCAAAGAACACAAGAACCAAGAGCATAATGCAGCAGAAAGAACAGAGGATCAGCACCCTCAATACTGAAGATATTAGGATCACCAGATTCATGATACAACAACATTATTTTAATATTTTTAACAAGATAAAAAAGGAATTGCAGGAATGGTGAAGGCATAAGAGACTATCAAATTGAACTAAACATATCTGAAAAAAAGAGTTAATAACAATAGAAAATGTAATGTAACAATGTGTTAAGCACCAGAGTGAACACATTTAAAGAGAGAATTTATGAACTGCAATATCGAGCTGAATAAATTAGTTAGAATGCAACTGTGAGATATGAAAAGATGGAAATTATAAAAGAGATATAAGAAACATGAAGGAAAGTCTGAGAAGTTCCAACATATTAAGTCCAAAATATTGTAATAGAGAAAATGGGCAAAGAGTAGTATATAAAGAGATATAGCCAAGAATTGAAAAGACATCAATTCTTAAGTTCAAGAAGCTAAAAAATAAATGCCAACCAGAACAAATAACAAAAAATTCACATGGAGAGGTATTATAGTGAGACCACAGAAAACCAAAGACAAAGAGTTCTGAAAAGTAGCCATGAAGAAAAAACAAAATATCTACAAAGGAAAGACAATTTGATTGATGTCAGATGATTTAATTTACTGGACCTCAGATGCAGAGAGTTAAGTTATGATTATAATGAAACTTCATGATCATTTGTTCCCTCAAGGCTCTTTTTTAGTTTTATTCTAAATAATTTATTCACTGTTATTCCCATTCTTATTTTCCCACCCACATAGATAAATATAATAGTGTATATCAAGTGAATAATCCATTACCTGCTTGTATGTGTTCTTATAAAATTTGCATAAAATAAGAATATATCATATTAATCTATCTCATTCTGTTTCTTTACTCAGCTCTCTTATTAGAATTAATTCTTTTGTGTGCTGTGTACATCTCCCGTTTCTCCTAATTGCTGAGTAGAACTCTGTGGTGTACATCCACAATATTTTAACTGTCTTGATAACTAGATTGTCTCTAATATTCCACCATTACAAAAAAAAGTAGTTGAAAACATATGGTTATTTTAATTGAAAATAAATTTTATCGATTTCTAAAAAAATAAGATGAATTCAATAAACAGGTTGGTTGAGATTACACTGACTTTTTGCATTAATCTGGAAAGAATGATATATTTGTTATATTATAATGTCTTATCTAAGAATGAAGAATATTTCTCTCCTTAGTTAGATGACCTATATGTTTGATTGTAGCTTTGTGTGTGTTTTCTTCACACAAGTATTATGCATTCTTGACTAAGTTGATTTTTGCATATTTATGTTTTTCTCTCATGCTATTTCCAATTAGTTTATAATGGTGTGAAAAAATATTATTTTTATGTTGATTTTGTATCCAGCAAATTGCTAAACTTCTCCCAATTTTCTAATAGTTTCCTTATTTTTCTATTTGATTTTATTTTTATTGGGTTTTTTATTTAAGAATAGTATTGGGATACAAACACTTGGGTTACACATATTGCCTTTGCACCACCCGAGTCAGAGCTACAAGCATGCCTATTCCCCAGACAGTGAACACCACACCCATTAGGTGTGAATTTACCTATCTCCTCCCACCTGCCCGACTCTCAATGAATGTTACTTCTATATGTGCATGTAAGTGTTGATCAATTAGTATTAATTTAATGGTGAATACATGTAGGTTTTCTCATTCCTGTGATGCTTCACTTCAAAGAATGGGATCCAGCTCCATCCAGGATAAAACAAGAGGTATTAGTTCACCATTGCTTTTTATCGCTGAGTACTCCAAAGTATACATATACCACATTTTATTAATCCACTCATGGATTGATGGGCACTTGGGTTGTTTCCAAATCTTTGCAATTGTGAATTGTGCTGCTATAAACATTCTAGTACAGATGTCTTTATTATAGAATGTCTTTTTTTCCTTTGGGTAAATATCCAGTAGTGGGATTGCTGGATCAAATGGTGGTTATACTTCTAGTTCTTTGAGGTATCTCCATATTATTTTCCATAGAGGTTGTAGTGTTAATAATTTGCAGTCCCACCAGCACTATATGAGTATTCCTATCTTTCTGCATCCATGCTAACATTTATTGTTTGGGGACTTTTTGATAAAAGTCATTCTCAATGGAGTTAAATGATATCTCATTGTGGTTTTGATTTGCATTTCCATGATGATTAGAGATGTTGAACAATTTTTTCATATGTGTGTTGGTTTTAGTCTGTCTTCTTTTGAAAAGTTTCTGTTCATGCCCTTTGCCCACTTTTTATGGGATTGTTTGATTTTTTTCTTGTTAATTTTCCTGAGTTCTATATAGATTCTAGCTATCTGCCCTTTATCAGATGTGTAACATGCAAATATTTTCTCCCATTCTGGTAGGTTGTCTGTTTGCTCTAATGATAGTTTCCTTGGCTTTGCAGAAGCTTTTTAGATTTAGTCCTATCATCTGACAAAAAAGACAGTTTTGTCGCTTTTTAAAAATTTTTCTTAACTTTTATAGGATTGTTCAGCGACCCTGGTATTTTGTTAATGAGTAAGAGCAAAAATGTACGTCCTTGTATCATTCATGATTTTAAAAAGAATCTATCAAAGGTCACTTCAGGTATTTGATATATAAACTTTACATAATTAAGGGAATCTGCTTGCATTCATAGTTTGTTAAGGGTTTTGTTCATCAATAGGCATTAAACTTTATAAAGTGATTTTCAGTGGTTGAAGAAATCATTTAAATTTTCTTTTTCAGACTCTTAAAATGGCAAATTATAATAGTTTTTCCCTAATGTAGAACAATCTTTGAGTACCTGAGATAAACTACACTATTAATACACTATTATATTTGATAAGTTAATGTTTTTTGAGAATTTTTGCATATATGCTCATCAATAAATAGTCCAATAATTTTATTTCTATATAATATGGTTGTGGAATTAGGGCTATATAAATTCTAAAATGATCCAGGAAGTAATATTTTTCTATTTCTAGAAAAATTTGTATCAAAAGGAATTATGGATTCCTTTAAATAATTTAGAGAAAACACCTGCAAAATCATCTCTTTCCCCCTCCTTTGAAAGGAGCAACCATTCTATGTATGTAAAACATAGAGTATATTCTAGTTCTCTATGCCTCATTGTACAAATTTTTGACATTTTATATATTTAGTAATTTACTTATTTTATCTCTACATTTTAATTTGCCATATAGAATTATTAATAACAATCTATTTTTATTTTTGTTTTATTATTATGCATTTGTTATAATTTTCACTTTTTTTCTCCAATTTGTTAAGTTGTATCTTACCTCTATTTTTCTTAGTTAGCCTTGACAAAAATTTACTTACATTATTAATTATTTCAAGGAACTAAATTTTATTTAAATGTTGTAAACTTTTATATTTTTCTCTATTTCACTTATTAGAAAAATTATTTTGGACTCTTTTTCTTTTTTGCCCTTTATAAGTTGAAAGCTTAAGTTATTTACATTAAGTTACCTTGCTTCTTGATATATTCATTTTAAGTAATACATTTTTCTAAGTACTACTTTAGATCTTATAGAAAAGTTGGCATTTAGTGTTTTATTCATAATTTTCATTCAATTCTAAATATTTCTAAGTTTTTATTTCCTACGTAGAATAGTAACTTATAGTAAGATATTATTTTAGTTTCTAAAAATGAGATATTTTTACTCTATGCCTTTTTTAAAAAAACTTATTTTTAATTTTGTTAAAATTGTTCAATAAAGATAGTTTGATATAATATGGTTTGTTTGAAATTTATTGAGGTTTCATTTGTAATCTAATTGTGGTCTTTTAAAAATTTTTTTATTTGTTTCCAAAATATGGCCGGGAATAGATAATCTCATTCATATATGTATTATTATTGTATATATGTATTATGTACATATATATGTATTATTATTTATAATGGCATTGTTCATATCTGTGTAATTTATGCATAATTTTTTCAATATCTTCAAATATAGTCATTAATTTATCTGATTCTCCATGTAGTTTTACCAGTTCTATCTTTTTATATTAATGTCATATTTCTTAAGCATATTTTATCACTTTTTTGCATGAGTAGAAAACAGCTATATTTTTCTCTTATTCACTTGCCTTTACAATAATAGATTTATATACTAAAATCACTACCCACATTTCCTTACAGTTTATATTCCCTGGTATAACTTTGGCCATCCTCTTTTGAAGTTTCTGAGTTTTATTATGGCAAGATAATATTGGATATTTTCTTGCTTCTTGAATCCAAATTCAGAGAATATACATTTTAACTGGCCGGTTTAATATTTATATCAAGATAGGAATTGGCTTAAAAGTTCTTTCTAATCTCACATTCTCAACCTTAAAAAGGATTAAATTCTCTTCCTACTCCATATTCCCCAAATTTGAGCCCAAAGGAGAACTGCACAGGAGTCCCATCTCACCTCAGCACCAAAACATTTTGTTCTCCTCTAACTCTCTCCACATCTCTCTCCTCCTCCCACAAAGATAATAGCCTGCTATCTTTGAGAAAAAGGACTAGCAAGAGAAGAACTAACTACCAAATAAATTATATCCAAAATCATTTTCATTGAGAAATGTCATAGCAATCTTACCCTACTTTTTAATAGTCTACTTATGACAAAATTAATAAGAAAGGAATGTTTCACAAACCGAGGTTGGAATAGTCGTTTTTACTCGACATAATTCATGACCTCCATCTAGGAAGCAATTATAATTCCTGATGAAATACTTTAGCAATTTTTTGATAGACCTAAATAAAATTAAGAAAATCTGGGAAGCTAAGGTTGACCATCCAGCTGAGTAAAAATCCATGTATACACACACACACACACACACACAAATAATTTTATCTAACAATAATTATTTAACCGTTTTTTTCTATAAGATAGCTCTTCCAGGAGAAAGAGCTTTAAATAGTCTTTCTTAAGGATCCTCTTCACTAATGAAAAGTTTCCACAACTACTTATTCTGCTCCTGGAACCATTCAGGGATATGGGAAGTTCAAGATAAAGCAAGCACTCCTTGTACTGTCGTCCTTATAAAGCAGATGACACCTTAACTGGATCTCTGGATTTACTGCCTCAGCTAGGATTGGACATACGGAGGATGCTAAGAAGAAGGGACGTGTGGGTTGAAAGATCGGCAGACTTTGTGTCCTCAGGGCCTCTGCCAAGAAGCTGCATGCATTATCCCTTTTGATCTCAGTGGCAGGCTACTTTTAAACAGTTCTCTCTCATGTTCATGTTCTTTGACCTACTCCTGGACGACCCATTTCTAATCACCTAGAAAAAGCCATCAAATTTATAGACGACCCCCAGTAGAAGAGTCAATTTAATTACCTGATGTGTTATTCTCAAAAGATTAATGCAAAATATCTTGTAGCGTCTTAACTGTTATTTCCTTTTTTGTCCATTTCAAAACCAAGGTACTAAATTCTGGTTAATTACTCTGCTGACTCAGGACAAACAGAGGCTGTGTGTGTGGGTTTAGCTGCATCTCAAAGTGGAAAAGAAAATAGAGACAGAGAAAGAGAGAGATTCAACTCCAGCCAAGGAAGGTACAAATATAAGATAAGCCACAATGTTGCTGGCTCTCTTGCCTCAAACAAAGAAGAATTTTAAGGTATATCTGCCATGCTGCAATAGCTTAATACTATGACATTAACTATTTGCATCCAATTAAAAAAAAAGATAGCTCTTTATTTAGAAGGCCTAGATGCAATTCTTGGTTCTTCAGGATTTTTTTTCACAGTCTCCTGATAAAGGCAGTATTTTTCCAGTGCTGAAGGAACTCATAACTTAAACTGGCTGGTCTTGTCCAATTCAGCTCAAAAGAGTCACTGTGAAAATAAAGTCTATATTTCGTATAATATTTTCAATACACATGCTCAGGCATTAAAATTATAAAACCTTATTTTGCTTAAAAGAAATCCAAATCAGAGCACACATACCTACCCAATATCCCACATCATTAGCCATAGGTGACTCTATATAAAATGCACTCAAGTGCTTTCAAGACTTTGTAGGAATGAATGAAAAGGGAGGGTCTGAATTAGCTAAAGTAAACATGAACTGTAAATGAAATAGCTGGCTTGATATATTCTAAAGGCTATTTAATTTTCTTGAACCGTTACTCCAAAAGTACTGGCTTTGTGCCCTGTAAGAGAAATTCTATGCATTGTAGATATATGCAATAACAAATTAATAGTCATTCTATTATTGTGGCATTTAAAATTGTAGTTTGATTATTTTTTTCTGCTTAAAACCTGGTTATCATTATAATTAAAATTAATATAATAATTCAAAATGATTCAATGGAGTAAGCAAAGTGTACTGTTAATAAAATTGTTAAGTCAGACTCTATTTTATCATTTCTTTTACTGTAGGATTATACAGTATTTCTTAAGTGCATACAGTAACATATCAAAACAATCTAAAGTATACAAGGTTTGATTCTATTTAACTGAATTTTCACCATCAAACCATTTAGATCAATTAAACACTTATCAAATATCAACAAAAAGCTTAAATCAAGGCTAGATCACAAAGAAACTCTCAATTTTAGCCACAAAAATTGTTTTCTCTGTCAAAAATATATTTAAATTAGAAACCAATTAACAAAAATGTTATCAATCCACATATATTTGATGCTCATTGGGCAAAGAAGAAATCATAATAGAAATGACAAAACATTTCCTGCTGAACAATATTTAAAACATGGTGTATAAAAACCAACAAGAATGTTATTGATGTTTATATTAGAAAAAGACTAAAAATTAATGATCCAAGCACACATGTCAAGAATTTAAGAAAATAAAAATAAAATAAAATAACCAAAAGTGATAACAAAGAAAGGAACAGAAAATAATACCCTGAAAAACAATGCAACAATAGGGAAGATCAAAAAAAAAAAATCAAATAGGCCAAGGACAGTGGCTCATGCCTGTAATCCTAGCTCTTTAGGAGGCTGAGGTGGGTGGATCACTTGAGGCCAAGAGTTTGAAACCAGCCTGAGCACATAACAAGATCCTATCTCTAAAAAGAAATAGAAAAATTAGCCAGGCACAGTGGCATGTGCCTGTAGTCCCAGCTATTAATACTTGGGAGGTCTAGGCAGGAGGATCACTAGAGCCCAGGAATTTGACGTTGCAGTGAGCTATGATGATGCCATTGCACTTTACTCAGGGCAACAGAGCAAAACCACATATCAAAACAAACAAACAAAACAAAATAGTGGTTCTTTGGGACTTTGCTTCTCACTGAAGTAGAGTAATGGGTTTATGAAGCTACAATTAAAAAAAAGGAAGAATGGAGGAAGGAAGACAAGAAGAAAGGAGGGAAGAACATATAAAAAAAATAAAGGTTTGCAATGTTTCCAGGCAACAGTCCAGGGAGGGGGATCCCAGCGGATTCTTATACTATATATGAAGTGATACAGTATTCATTGAAAGCAGATTATATTCAGTTAAATATGCACACTATAAACTCCAAATCAGCTATTGCAATAACAAAACAAAGAGTTAGAGTTAATAAGCTAACAAAAGAGGTAATATAAAATCATAAAATATATGCAACTAATAGAATAGAAGGCAAAAAAAATAGGAAAAGAGAAACAAAGAAGATATGGGAAATACAGAAATAACATACAACAATAGATTTAAAAGTAACCATGCGAAAATAACCTTAAACATAAATGTTGTAAATAAACCAATTATAACACAGAAATTCTTAGATTGAATGAAGACCAAGACCTCACTATATGTTGCCTGTGGAAAATACACTTCCTCGTAAATATAGTACATTAGTAGTTTTAAAGTAAAAGAATAGAAAATGATACGCCATGTTAACACAAACAAAAGCAACGCTTAACTCCAGTGAGAATGGCTTTTAACAAAAAGTCCCAAAACAATAAATGTTGGCATGGATGCAGAGAGATAGGAACACTCCTACAATACTGATGGGACTGCAAACTAGTACAACCTCTGTGGAAAGTAATATGGAGATACGTCAAAGAGATACAAGTAGAACTACCATTTGATCCAGCAATCCCATTATTGGGCATCTACCCAAAAGAACAAAAGACATTCTATCAAAAAGTCATCTTCACTAGAATGTTTACAGCAGCACAATTGACAATTGAAAAGATGTGGAAACAACCCAAGTGCCCATCAATACATGAGTGGATTAATAAAATGTGGTATATGTATACTATGGATTTCTACTCAGCCACAAAAAACAATGATGATATAGCACCTCTTGTATTATTCTGGATAGAGCTGGAACCCATTTAACTAAGTGAAGTATCACAAGAATGGAAAAACAAGCACCACATGTACTCACCATCAAATTGGTATTAACCGATCAACACTTAAGTGCACATATAGTAATAACATTCATCGGGTGTTGGGCAGATGGGAGGGGGGAAGAGGAGATGGATATATGCATACCTAATCTATGCGGTGAGCACTGTCTGGTGGATGAACATGCTTGAAGCTCTGACTCAGGTGGCGCAAAGGCAATATATGTAACCTAAACATTTGTAATCCCGTAATATGCAGAAATAAAAAAAATTTAAATAAAATAAATAAATAAATCATTCATTGTGATCAATAAAATTAATAAACCTCTACACAGACCATTCAAAAAAGAAAGAAAGACAACTTCAAATACCAATATCTAGAATGAGAGAGTTGGCATCACTACAGATTTTACAGATATTAAAATAGAAATAAGGAAATATACTCAAACTTATACATTTAAATTTAACAATTTAGATAAAATGGTACTTTGAAAGAGCAAACTACAAATACTTATTCATGAATGAATTGAATATATACATATATATAATTTATAAATACACAAATTACATGTATAAGTATAAATAAATAAAATATTAGTAAATATGTATATAATTGAATTCATAGCTAAAAACCAATCCACAAAGAAAACTCCAGACACAAATGGCTTTGCTGGTGAATTCCACCAAACACTTCAGGAAGAAGTAATATCACTTCTAAACAAATTTTTCAGAAAATTGAAAAGGGCAGACGACTTTCCAGCTTCTTTTTGACTCTGTCATCTATCACCTTGATTCCAAACCCAAACAAAGACATTACAAGAAAAGAAAACTATAGGTGTGTCCCTCATGAGCCTAGATGCAAAAAGTTGAAACAAAATTTAATAGAGTCTCACTGGAGATAAGTGATATCTCATTGTGGTTCTGAAATTTCAAAAAAATTTTAAAAATTTAAAAGTCAAATAATTTACAAAAAGAATAATTCATCATATCCAAGTGGGGTTTATCTCAAGAATGCAAGCTTGGATAAAGATTTGAAAATGCATTAATGTAATTATCTATTTTAAAAGTTTAAAAAGAAAAAAAAATCAGTGGATGTAGAAAAACATTTGATGTTTAATAATCTCAGCCCAAAAAATTTTGCAACCCAATAAATAGAATCTATGAAAAAAATTTACAGCTAATATCTTACTTAATTATAGCAGACTAAATTATTTTTCCCTAGAATGAGGCACAACAGCAGGATATTTGCCCTTATCTCTTTTATTCAACATTATGCTGGAGATTCTAGTCAAGGCAATGATGTAGGAACATAAATAAAAGCATCTAGATTGGGAGTAAAGGAGTCAAACTGTTTTTATTTGCAGACAACATGATTCTCTATGTAGAAAATCTGATGTGCTTTACAAAAAAGCTGCAAGAATTTTTAAGTGAATTTTTTAATGTTGAAAGATATTAATTAGCTCAATATGTGAACATCAATTCTATATCTATATTTGAGCAAATCACAATTAAAATAGTAACTTAAAAACTAATATCGATACATATAGCAACAAGACTGTGACAAATGAATCTAACTGTATTACAAATGTAAGACACATGACCTCCCTGAAGGAAGTGAGGACAAAGGGAGTTGACATAAGTGATGTTAGAAGATGGTGTTTTGACTGGTATCTATGAGACTAAAGACAGAAAGAACTACTCAAAAATACTGTATTTTATTGGCAAATGTCTTTCTTACAGGGGTATGGGCTAGCAAATGTGAAACCAATTTACATGTATATTAAGTATGACATATGCATATGCATATTCCAAGATGAGCTCAGAATATCTCATAATGCCAGAAAGTAAGAAAGTGTACAAAAAGTAATTTTAAATAGGACCCACAATGATGACATCATGTCAAAGGATAAAGGAGCCAATAGAAATACCTTCCAATGACCAAAGCTAAACCAATTTCAGCAACATAATAAAGTAGATTGGATTACAATCCCCAAAGATAAAATAAATATCCATGAGTCTTTATTAATATAAATTAATGATCAGCTAAATAAATGAATGGAAAATAATAGACAAATATCTCATGAGGAAGAATTCCAAGTAATTTATGTAGATACTCCATCATCAAGCAGGTAGATTATAACTCCCCACTCCTTCAATGTGGGCTATGTAGAATGACTTTCTTCCAAAGATACATACAGTATGAAAAAAAAAAAGTAATTTTACAATGGAGAAATCTGACAAGTACTATCTCCAGTCAGGTAACCAAAGTTAATACCAACAGTGATGAGTCATCTTGTTAATCTGTACTCTTGACATGATGTGACAAAAATAGCACTTTGTCTCCATGGATTTTCTTCCAAAAGTGATAACCCCAGTCTAATCATTAGGAAAACATCAGACAAATCACAGTTAATAAACATTCTACAGTATTCCAGACCAGTAATCAAAAACAAGACCAAAGCTGGCGACGTCATTAAAAAAAAAGGGCAACTTGAGAAATTGTCACAAGAAAGAGAAGCCCCAAAAGACATGATTACTAAATGGTTTTCTAAGTGGAATTCTGGAACAGAAAAAATACATTAAGAAAAAACATTTTTAAAATATGAATAGAGTATAAATTTTTATGATGTATCAATATTAGTTCAACATTGGTTTTGTGAAAAACTCATAATAATAATATAGGATGTTAATAATAGGGGTAGCTTTTTCTGAGGTATATATGAACTCTCTGTACTATTTTCACAATAGTTCTACAAAAGTAAAACTATTCTAAGATAAAATGTCTATTCAAAAATACAAACAAATAACATGAATAAACACATGGGAAGAAGTACAGAGCTCTCTAATATAAAAATTCTAAATGATGCATCTGAACATTCCCCACTTCAGGAAATAGAGCTTAATCCCTCTTCCCTTGAGTATCTTTTGGACTCAGTGGTTCACTTCCAAAGAAGAGCATGGAAAAGAAGAAATAGTAATCTTACAGAAAAGAAACCTGGCATATATCATCTTAACCAGGGGAATAAGATTAACATCACAGGGAATGACTCACACTGATATCATCTATTTTTTTTATTATTTTTTTTATTTCATTATATTATGGGGGTACAAATATTGTTAGGATTACATATATTGCCCCTGCCAACCCTTCCCCCTCCCCCACTGTGCTAGAGCTTCAAGCATGTCAACCCCCTGGAGGTGCGTGTCACACCCATTATGTAAGTATACACTCTTCCCCTCCCCCCACCTGCCCACCAACCGATAAAAGATTTTTTTTTTTTGACATTTTGGTTACATTATATTTCTTTGCCTCTCCCTAAGAAGGGTTAGAGGTATTCCTTTCCCCCCCACAATGCTCGCCATGATATCATCTATTTTAACTGATGCAATTAAAAGGGTATTTTACTTATTTGGTATTCTTTCCCCAAACCCATAACTCCAGTCTAATCATGAGAACCAAAATTGAGAGACTTCCTACAAAATACCTGATTAGTATTTTTATTACATAATTTAAATATGTTAATATTTAGTATTAAATATTAATATTTAAGCATGCATGGCACGTCTTTTGACATGGTAGCTTTGCTACCACGAAGCTTTCACTCTTCAAAAATGTCAATCTCATGGTAAGCAAGGAAAGACTGAAAAACTATCACAGATCAGAGGCAACATGTATTCTGAATTAGATCCTGGAAAATATAAAGGACATCAATGGAAATTCGGAGAAATTTGAATAAAGTCTGAAGTTTAGTGAACGTTATTCTGAGCTAATTTCTTAGCTGTGACAATGATCCACGGTAAGCGAAAATGTTAACATTAGAAGAATCTGGTTGAAGGGTAAATGGGTACAGTTGTGCTACATTTACCAACTTTTCTGCTAAACTAAACTTATTCTAAAGCAAAATAGCCTCCAAAATATGAAATTATTAGAAATAAATATAATAATAAAATATTTGTATGATTTTTATGTTAAAATCTTCAAAAATTGATGAAACAAAGCAACCTATATAAATGGATATATCTTGCTCATGGATTAGGAAACTCAATATTGTTTACATGCTAAATCTCTCCAATTTGATCTATATGTTCAGTCCAATTCCAACCAAAATTCAAACATGCTTTATTATAGATATTTACAATATTATGCTAAGGCTTTTAGAGAATACAAAAGTAACAAGAGTCAAGACGATTATGAAAAAAGAAGAAGAAAGTTGGAGGTCCCACAATATCCAATTCAAGACTTACCAAATCTATAATAATTAAGCAAGGTAATGTTGAAAGGAAGAAAATAGATCAATGAAACATAAGAGAGAGCTCAAACATAGAGCAAAACAAATATACAATTGAGTAAATTTTGACAAAAGTACAAAGGCAAGTCAATGCAAAAGGTACAGTCTATTCAACTAATGATGCTGGAAAAATTGAACATCCATTTATAAAACAATGAACCTTGACATATACTTCATATCTTACATCAAAAATTAACTCAATATGTATTATAGCCCCAAGTGTAAAACATAATACAAAAAATTCTTCTAGAAGAAAGCAGGAGAAAATCTACATGACCTTGAGTTTTATTAGGAGTTTTAAATAGGACTTCAAAAGCATGATTCATAAAAGAACATATTAATAAATTAGACTCTACCAAAATTAAACACTTTTGATCTGTGAAAGACATTTTTAAGAGAATAAAAAGACAAGTCACAGACACTGAGAAAATATTTGTAAATCCCACATCTGCTACAGAATATGTATCCAGAAAATATAAAGAATACTTAAAACTCAATAATAAGAAAACAACTCAATAAAAAATGTTAAATGTGAATCAACTCTCCACCAAAAACATAAAATTGGAAATAAGTGTATGAAAGGATGCATAGATAATTTGTTATTAGGGAATTGCAATTAAAAACAAAGTTATATACTGTTGTACACCTATTAAAATGGCTAAAATAAGCTAAAAATTTTAAGTGCTTAGTGACGCTATTATACAGCAGCAAGAACTCCGTTCATTGCTATTTTGAATACAAAATGTCATAATCATTTTGAAAAATCGTTTGGCAGTTTCTCGTAAAGTTAAACATATACTTACCATATGATCCAGCAGTTCTTCTAGAAATTTACTCACATAAATTGAAAGCTTATGTTGATACAGAAATTTATATGTGGATATTTTTAGCACGTTTATTTATAATTGCCCAAAACCAAAAACAAAGAAAGTACTCTTCAACAGTTGAATGGATAAAAAAATCCATGGTATCTAATGGAATACTATAATAAAAAAGAACAAGTTATGGATTCACGTACCAACATGGGTGAATCTTAAATCATTTTGCCTAGTAAAACAAAGCTATCTCATGTGATTCCATTTATCTGACATTCTAGAAAAGACAAAACTATAGGAATGAAAACATACCAGTAGTTGCCATGGGTTGGGGGTGGTTAGAGTACCAAGGGATTGTAAAAAGAGAATTTTAAGATGACAGAACAGTTCTATATAGTGGTGAATACATGATAATACGCAATTATCAAACCCCATAAAACTGCAAAGCACCAAGTGATTTTTACTGTATGTAAATTAAGAAACAAATTCCACCCCCCCATGTTGGAATAATCAAGGATAGGATACACTCTGTTCATATGTGTCTGTTCTACAAATAGATGACATAACCTCACTGAAGATATGGAGAAGAAAAGAGATAATCTAAAGAACTTTGGAAAAGAGTATTTTACCTAGGTACTGTACAACAAAGAGAAAAAAATTTACATAAAATATCTAGTACGTTTCAGAAGTCTCGAGGTCATGGAAGACAATGAAAGACCAAACAAACTGTCAAATGGAGGAGACAGAAGACAGGATGACTATCTTGGTCAGCTCATGGTGGTATACCAAAGTATCATGGACTAGGTGGCTTACAAAACATAAATTTATTTCTCCTAGTTCTTGAGGCAGAGTGCCAGCATGGTTAGGTTCTGGTGAGAGCCATATGGCTTTCACCTTATTGCATCCTCACATGGTTGAAAGAGGTTTCAGAGAGCTTTATGGAGTCCCTTTTGTAAGAACAATAATCCCATTCATGAGGGCTCCACCCTCATGACCTACTTACCTTGCAAAGACCCCATCTCCAAATACCATCACATTGGGAGTTAGGAATTTGACATATAAATTTTACAGGAACAAAAATATTTGGTCCATTGCAATGACTAAATGCAATATGTAATGTCAAGGACTGGATCCTGAAATATAAAAAGACATTGATGATAAAATTGGCAAAATCAAAATTAAGGCTGTAGTCTAGTTAATATTATCATACAAGTAAGTATTAATTTCTTAGTCATGAAAAATCTATCATAAACATTCAAGAAGCTGGATAAAGGGCATGTGGAAGTCTGAACAGGAAGCTTGGAATTAGTTTGTGAGTTTTATTACTTTGTTACTATTTTTAAAGAGGAGCTAACAAAGCAACAGGGTTAGCAAGTTTCAGTGGGAAGATTATATGATAATCACTTTGCTCTTATTTATTTTTTACAAATACAGCAAAACTGTTCATAAAATAAAACTATTATTGAGGATTTATTCTGGATTCAATTATGAGCAATTGTTAGTTCTTTAAATTAGTATAGAACATTATTCAATATTAATCAGAATAACAGCACAAAGAAAAATGATCGCTTACCTTGTCCTCAGTGGGATATTTTTGATTTTGGTACACAGGCATGTCAAAGTTCCCAAGAATTACAGCACATTAAGGCTGGGATTTTGAAGATCCAATTCAAATATCTTAATAAAGAAAAGCTGAGGCCAAAGTGGTGAAGGTTATAGCTTCAGGATGAACAGAGGCTAAAAACAAGTTTTACTGACTGGTTCAGTGCTCTTTCATCAGCAGCACCTAGCAAGTAGGCAGTGATGAGGACTGATCACTTAACAGCCACCTTAGTCTGTTTTCTGACACTACAACAGAACACCACAGACTGTGTAGTTTATAAAAAACAAGAGAGAGAGCGAGAGAGAGAGCGAGAGAGAGAGAGAGAGAGAGAGAGAGAAGAGATCTGGCTCATGGTTCTGGGGGCTGGGAAGTCCAATAGCATGGTACTGACATCTGGCAAGGGTCTTTGTTGTGCTTTGTAACATGACAGAAGTTGTATGAGAAACAGAGAGAGAATGGAGGCCAAACTTATTCTTTTATTAGGAGACTACTCCTGCAATGACTAACCCACCCAAGTGATAGCTGCATTAATCCAACCATGAGGGCAGGCCCCTCTGATCTAAATACTTTTTAAGGCTCCACCTCTCAATATTGTTACATAGGCAATTAAATTTCAAGTTTAATTGCGTTTTGGAGGGGACGTTTGAACTCTAGCAGCTGCCTTTCATACTGATGCTCTAGAGAAGAACCCAGAGATCAAATTTTTTGCATGTGAGCAAGAAAATGCAGTAAGTATTTTGTGTCTGTGCATGGTTTATTTAATTTAACATAATGACTTCCAGTTCCATCCATGCTGCAGGAAATGACAAGATTTATTCATTTTGACTGAATAATATTTCACTGTATATATGTACCACATATTCTTTATCTAGTCATCTGTTGATGGACACTTAGGTTGACTCCATATCTTAATTATTATAAATAGTGTTGCAATAAACATGGGAATGCAGATATCTCTTTGACATACCGATTTACTCAGTATGGGATTGCTAAACCATATGGTAGTTCTATTTTTAGTTTTATGAGGAGCCTCCATACTCTTTTCCATAATAGCTGTACTAATTTGCATTTCTTCCAACAGTGTACAAGCATTTCCTTTTCTCTACATCTTCATCAACATTTATTATTTTTTGTCTCTTTAACAATAGCCATTCTAACTGGGGTCAGATGATATCTCATTGTGGTTTTGGTTTGAATTTCCCTGATGGTTAGTAATGTTGAGCATTTTTTCATATATTAGTTAGTGATTTGTATGCCTTCCTTTAAGAATGTGGTATATGTATACCATGGAGTACTATTCGGCTTTAAGAAACAATGGTGATATAGCACCTCTTGTATACTCCTGGATACAGCTGGAACCCATTCTACTAAGTGAAGCATCTCAAGAATGGAAAAACAAGCACCACATGTACTCACCAGCAAATTAGTATTAACGGATCAACACCTAAGAGGACATGTAGGAATAACATTTGTCGGGTGTTGGGCGGGTGGGAGCGGGGAGGAGGGGATGGGTATATACAAACATAATGAGTAAGATGTGCAACGTATGGGGTGTGGTTATGCTTGAGGCTCTGCCTCAAGGGGGGAGGGGGGCATGGGGAATATACATAACCGTAATATTTGTACCCCCATAATATGCTGAAATAAAAAAAAAAAAAAAAGAATGTCCATTCACATCTTTTTCCTGTTAGTAATCAAATTATTTGTTTTCTTTGCTGTTGAGTTGTTTGAGTTCATTGTATATTCTGGATATTAGTCGCTTGTCAGATGAAAAGGTTGGAAATATTTCCCCCATTCTGCAGGTTGTCCCTTTGCTCTGTTTTCTTTGCTATGCAGAAGATTTTTAGCTTGCTGTAGTCTTATTTGTGTATGTTGAACCTTGTTGTTTGTGATTTTGAGGTCCGCTCCATAAAGTCTTTGCCCAGAACAATGTCCTGAATCATTTCCCTTAGGTTTTATTCAAGTAGGTTCATAGTTTCAGGCCTTACATTTAAGTTTTTAATGCTTTCTGAGTTGATTTTTGTATATGGTAAGAGATAGGAGTTTATTTTCATTCTTCTGCATAGAGATATCTAGTTTCCTCAGCACCACTTATTGAAGAGGCTACCCTTTCCCCAATGTATGTTCTTGGAATCTTTGTTAAATATCAGTTGAATGAAAATGTGAGAATTTATTTCTAGGTTCTCTATTAGGTTCCACTGGTCTGTGTCTGTTTTCATGCCAGAACCACTTGTCTTTGGTTACTATAGCTTTGTAGCATATTTTGAAGTCTTGTATTGTGATATTGTGATGCTTCCAGCTTTGTTCTTTTTGTTCAGGATTGTTTTGGCTACTTGACGTATTTTGTAGTTCCATACAAATTTTAGAATTTGTTTTCTATTTCTATGAAGAATGTCATTGGTATTTTGATAGGGATTGCATTGAATGTATAGATTGCTCTTGGTAGTAAGTTCATTTTCACAATATCAGTTCTTCCACTTCATGGAACATGGGATGTCTATTTTTTGTGCCCTCTTTAATTTCTTTCAGTGTTTTATAGTTTCACTTGTAGAGATCTTTCAACTCTTTTGTTAAATTTATTCCTAGGTACTTGGTTGTTTTTGTAGCACTAAGGCATGATTATTATTTCTTTCTGCTTTGTGTATCTGCTCTGTTAGTGAGTTTTATACTTTTGTGTTTTTTATAATAATGATTACTTGTCATTTGACTCTAGTTGTAGGACTCCCTTGAACATTTCTTGCAAGGCCAAATCTAATAGTGATGAATTCCCTAAGTGTTTGCCTGTCCAGGAAAGACTTTATTTTCCCTTCATTTTTAAAGGATACCTTTGCTGGGTATGGTATCGTTAGCTAACAATTTTTTTTTTTTAGCATATTGAATAAATCAGTCCATTCTCTCCTGGCCTGCAGGATTGCTGTGGAGAAATCTATTGTTAATGTAATAGAGATTCCCTCATATGTGACTTCATGCTTTTCTCTTTCTGATTTTAGAATTCTCTCTTTGTCTTTGAATTTTGACAATTTTACTATAATATGTCTCAGGAAGAATCTTTTTGGATTGAATCTATTTGGAAACCTTTGAGCTTCCTGACTCTGGATGTATATATTTCTTTCTAGATTTGGGAAGTTTTCAAGTATTCTTTTATTAAATATGTTTTTTACCCCCTTTTCCTTCTCTTCTCTTTCTAAAAATCCTATGATTCTAATGTTTGTTGATTTCATGATGTCCTATAAAGTCGTGCAGGCTCTCTTTGCTCTTTTTTATTCTTATTTCTTTTTTTTTTCTTTAGGTAAATTCAAATGACCTATCTTCAAGTTTAGTGAATATTTCTTCTGCTTGATCATGCCTATTGTTGAAGCTTTCATTAGTACTTTTTATTTTGTTCATTAAATTCTCCAGCTGCAAGATTTTGGTTGTTTTTTTTTTTATATAATTTCTAAGTCTTTGTTGAATTCCTTATTCATATTGTAGATTGTTTTCCTGATGTCATTGAATTGTCTGTATTTTCTTGTATCTCGTTGAATTTCCTTAAGAATATCATTCTGAATTTCTTTCTTGGAAGTTCTTTGATTTTCTTTTCATTGAGTTCTGCAACTAGAAAGTTATTATTCCTTTGGATTGTCATATTATTGCTTTTTTATGTTTTTTATGTTCCTATGTTGATATCTACAGATCTGGTCAAATGAGTGTCTCTTTCAAACTTTCTAGCGTGGCTTTCATAGAGAAAGACTTTCACCTGCAGTGGGTTTGGTTTTAGTGTGCTGGTAGGGAAAGGTATGATGACTTTGTTTCCAGACAAACACAGTGGTATAATCTCCACGCAGCCTCCAGTGGCACTCAACATCAGCAATAACTATGTGCACCTCAGTAGGCGAGGCTATAGAATTTTGTGGCAGTGGCAATGGCAGCATAGTTTGTTAATCTTTTCAGTGTCAAGGGCTTCTTGGGTTCTTCTATTCTTGTGAGGATACAATGAGGAGAGTTAGCTAAGGGCATCTCTCTTGATGTCAAGTCTGACATGACCTACAAGCAGTTGCAGCGGTGTTGGGTTCCAGGTGCAGGTGTTCAGAGTGGCTGTGGGGCTGAGGTCACAGGCTAAAGATCTGTGAACCTATTATGGCACCTGGGTCTTGGGGTGCCAGTTTGCTATCTGTGGTAGGGTTGTCTGTAGGGTGCTCATAGAGCCAGGATTTGTGACTGAAGTATACCTAGTATCTTGGGACCAGGGGCCTGAATTGTAGCTGTGATTCTACCTGGGGGTTGGGGGAAGGGCACAACACTGGCTTGACTCTGGGGAAGGAGTACTCTGGAGTTTGGACCTGGGGATGCAGCTTCAATTCAGGAACCTGAGCCAATAGTGTAACTGAAGTCCCAAGGGATGAGATACTATATATTAGGGGGTCCAGTGGTCCTCAAACTTTTTAAACAGGGGGCCAGTTCACTGTACCTCAGATCATTGGAGGGCTGGACTATAGTTTAAAAACAACTATGAACAAATTCCTATGCACACTGCGCATATCTTATTTTGAAGTAAAAAGAAACGGGCAAAAACACCCGCATGTGCTTAGTAATATCCTAGACAATGTGAGGCCAGGTGCTGTGACAGAAAGTCCTCCAGAATGGTAGAGCCGAACTGTCATTTGGGCCTTGGGGGGCCACAGGGAAGAGCACAGTGATGATTCCACCCCCTAGGGAGAAGGGTGTCTCAGTAGCTCAGATGCTAGGGAGCTTGTCCAGATCCAGGAAATCAGGGTACTAGAGTTGTTTGCCCTGTATGGCAGGATGTCTCAGTTCAGCCACTGCTCTGTCCCCTGGAATGCAGAGTACCACATCAATTCAGCCTGAAATGTTTACCTGCTTAGCTCAACCAGGGCACTGATTCCCCGGGGGGGAAATTTGCCACTTCAGCTCAGGCCTGGGGGTCATGCCTGTTCTGAGTGGCTCAGGCACTGTCTCCCTGGGATGCAGGCTACCACTTCAGAGTAGGTATTGGGGTGTGTGACTGCTCTGGGCAGTTAAGGCACAAAGTTCTGGGATGTGGGGCCTTCCTTCAACTTAGGCACCAGGCTCTGAGTTGCCAAGGTACTGTTTCTCCAGGAGGCAGGGTTCTGCTTCAGCTGCAGACCAAAGGGGGAGGGGGGGGAGCAGCTCCACCTTCACTTAGCCCCACAAAGAAGGAGGTAACAGCTGCTCACAGCACAGCTTGGGTGGGTTTGGCAGTGGCTTAGCGTCAGGGATGAAGTGGAACATGACTACTTGCCTCCAAAGCAAGACAAAAAACAGTTACAGTTCCAACTCCATTATGGTGTACCACAGTAGCTAAGCAGACCACAGTGGAAGGTGGGTAGAGTGTTAGCTCTTTCTCTGTGGGGAGCACAGCTATGTGGACTCCGGGCAGCTCCCTCAGCTCGGCTGAGGCCTGTGGGTATTGCAGCGAACCACAGTGGTGACGTTCAAAGTGTCCATGGGAGTTGCTGGTATCCTGTTGCTTACCTCCTTGCCAAAAGGAGAAGTTCCTCCTGGTGTCCAGCTGACGATTCTGGTTGGAGAATGGGATGGTGGAGGTCCAGCATTTCCTTTCATTCTCTATGTGGACATTGTTGAGGTCAGCTAAAATAAGGTTCTGGTTATAAGAAGAAAGCAAAGCAATCCACTTGTAACTGAATGCATATTCTGCCAGCCGCACGTTGTAACATTTTACTGTACCCCAGACTAACTGACGCTATCTGCCTCTGTAAACGGCTTGCTTTGAGATAGTTCTAGGCACAGGGGCTCAAGGCCGGCCCAGGGCTCCAGCCATCTGAGAGAACATGATAAAATGTAGAAAACAATACCCTCTCTTATGTGCCTCTAGTCACGTAAGCCCTGTGACTGTGCTTGAACAATTAGATAATTTATTTAGAGTGTGATTTTTGTCTTTAAATGTGCCATTTTTTCTAGCTCATCACTACTTTTCTGTGCCTGCCACTCTGCAGGACAGGAGTAGTCCTGGCCAGTAAATAAAGACTCACAATCTGACCCAATTCGGTTTCTAAGGTGGTCATTTCTCACACTTTGGACCATAACAGACATCCTGAGTTTCTCTGCTCCCCAGGGTTTCTGATACTCCTCTGTTGCATGCTAGTGCCCTCCTCAGTTATCTTCATTAAAATGTATTTGTTTATTTGTTGTCTGGCTGTCTTTGTGAAGAGGCAAGCTGTAGAGACCCTCGACCATCATCCCACCTCATCTCTTCTTTGGTAACTCTCCTTCTTTTCCCTCCTTTAGGGGACTGCTTCTCACACATGTGATGAGTTTCTTACAGGGCTGCTAGTCTCAGTACTTGCCACTCCTGGGCGGTCACTCAGTCCAGAGAAAGCAAAGCACTGCCCCCTCCCTTGATACCTACTTCATGACAGACCAACATTCTTCCCAGGACTTTTCTGAGTTAGAGTTGAAAGAATGGCTCTCTTCTCCCCTGCATGGTGACCTATATGTGCGTGATATCACTCACACTGGTGGTCGTGTCTACCACTGTGTGGAGCAGCCTAAGAGAAGGAAGCCAAGATGAGAGACAGAGAGGAGAGAGACCAGGAAAAGCACGACAATTGTCACAGTTTGGGCTCCCCCAGTGGCAGACCCTGAAGAAAGGATGTCAGGGTAACTAGTTTATTTACAAAATAAAAGAAATCCCAATAGAGGAGTGTGGAAGAAAAACATAGAAGAAAGGGAGGTCAATAAGGTATAAGCTACCAAACTAGTTACCCCTGTGGATAATGCACAACCCAGAATGCTTTTTTTTTTTTTTTTTTCCAATTTACAGCATTAAAGTGGATGCCTTGTGGACTGAGCTTCATGTGCTGGCATTTGGAGAGCAGCATCTCCCTGGCTCTGAGGGGAACCAAGTCATAAACAAAATTGCTTAGCAAGGATGGAATCAGAGCAAGATGGCTCAGCTACTGGAATCCAATGTTCAATAGCCCCAGGCTAGACAAGCGGGGAACATCCATCACCACAACAGAGAATCTGTGTCCCAGCCCCAGGAGCATGACTCACAGCCCACGAGTCCTCATATCTCCCCTGGGCAGCACAGGGTGGGCAGCAGGGTCCATTTTTTTCTCTAACCCTCTAGATTCCTTTTCATATGGAACTGTATATGCATTCATTTCTCTCTATCTATCTATCTTCCTAATAGCTCTCAATCACTAGTGGTTACTATATATCTGGCACAGTCCTGAGTGTTTATCATGCACCATCTCAGTTAGTTAACCTTCCAAGCTGGTTAGTTAGTAAGCACTGCAATCTTATGACTCAGGTACTATTAATATTGTGCTTTAACAAAGGAAGAAATTCTTATACAAGAGGATGTCACAGCATCCAATATGTGCTTATGTGTTGATTAGTGCTAGCTCAAGAGTTTTGAAAGTATTTTGTTATGTTTCAACAACACTCCTTATCACCTTTTTGTCAACATTTACTCTGCTTTTACTTTTTATTTTACCTTTTTCTTTTTCTCCCAAAGGTACTCTGCTCTGCCTCTTCTTTTGCTTTTGATATGCCCAATTTTTCATGAAGTACATTGTAAAGAGCACTCGTTTTGGATTCTGAAAGGTGCTCAGGTTTGAAACATATCTGTTTTACCAAACTGTCATTTAAACTACAGCAAGTGGCTTAAGCTCTCCAAGCTGTTTTTCCATCTCTAACTTGGAGCCAATGTTTGCAGAATCCACCTCGCTCTTAAATACAGTCAGAAATGCAGAACCTCTTTGTGAACTGGCAAGTGCTAAGAAGATTAGGAAGTGGGGAAAGGGCATGATGGGGTGGGAGAGGCAGTTTTGGAAGTGAGAAAAGGGTTATGTGCAAAAGTGCAGGGAGGGTGGGAAAGGCAGTGAAGTAGGGTATGGATGTCCCCATTCCAGGTTTAGGGCAAGCTCCCAAAACAACTTGTGGAACAAAGTGTAGAGTGTACTGGCTTGAAGGGGATTTACAATCGCTGAGGCTTAAAAAGTATCTGCTAAAGTTTTTTTTTTGTTTTTTTTTTAACTTTTGACTAAGTAGTTTATCAATCCTCATGTTCAACCTGCACACATGTTTCATGCTCTGCAGCATCTTGGCAAATGCTTTAGTTAATTACCCGCTAATTATACCATCACTGAATGGCTACACTGAGGCAACCATATAATTATGGAGCAGAAAGCTCTGAGCAATTACAAGGCTGAGCATATTGGTTGATTACAATAAATCCCCAGCTCATTGTTGATATTTGTCACCTGCTTAATGTTCCTAATCTCTCGATGCATATGATGATCCATGTGCAACATGGGAGGTAGGACCTTTGGAAGGAAAGCCCAATTTAAGGGAGTGATAAGAACACATGCAATTTATGAAAGAATTGGATGATGTATCCACTTCTATTTGTCTAGCCAACACATAGCTTCAGCTAACCGTGATAGTGGTCCTTGCCCTCTAGGGCCTTGAAGAGGGGACACAGTTGTGTGTGCACAACACATACGAGTTAGCATTGGTGGAGACG
Organism: Cheirogaleus medius; assembly: GCA_008086735.1. Lineage (NCBI taxonomy): Eukaryota > Metazoa > Chordata > Mammalia > Primates > Cheirogaleidae > Cheirogaleus > Cheirogaleus medius. The sequence goes on along the minus strand of VBSM01001044.1, from coordinate 7,825,896 downwards.
GGTATGGAATGTTATGGGAGCCTGGTGGAATCAATGACTTAACCAAACACTGGAGAAGATTCCAGAAATTCCTCACAGAGGAAATGTTATTGAAGTCATTTTGAATGATGGAAATGTTGCAAAGTAAACAAGAGAAAAAGGGAGTCTCTGAGAACAAAAGATTTTCAAAAAGGATATGAGTAAATCAGCCAAAAAAAAATGTAGCAAAAATTATCTTTTGTTGCATCCTCTGAAAATAATACCCTAGTTTCAAGTAAACAGGAGCAGCAATCTCAACAGTTAGGAAGGGGAGACATCATATATGAGGAAACCACTGTGAAAGCCTATTTTTAAATTTTTTTTTCATTTTTATAGATTTAGGAGGTACAAGTGCAGTTTTCTTACATGGATATAGGACATAAATGCAAAGACTGTGCTTTTAGTGTGACCATCACCTGAATAGTGTTGGTTGTACCCATTAAGTAATTTTTTAGCCCTCACCCTACTCCCACCCTTATGAGTCTCTAATGTGTATTATTTCATCCTCTATATCCATGTATACACATTATTTAGGTCCCACTCATAAGTAAGAACATTCAGTATTTGACTATCTGTTTCTGAATTATTTTACTTAAGATAATAGCCTGGAGTTTCATTCATGTTTCCGTAAGGGACACGATTCCAATGCTTTCTTATGGAAAGCCTATTTTTAAATGGGTTGATTCTTTATACTACACCCAGTCTCCTCAAGCAACATTTTGTGTTTCAGAAACAATCCTACCTAAGACCTTCCCTTGGAAAATCCTATAATTGACCTTCATAGTTAGAACAACAAAGAAACCTTGAATCAATCTGGAAAAAAGTTGTAAAATGTAATGAAGTAATTGTAGGAAAGTTAATTTACATTCTCACATTGCCTTTAAGACTGCATTGCACTTAGCACCCTCTCTTTCCCTCCAACTCTAAAACTTCTGAAAGTGCCTCAGGTATTTCACCCTAATCATTTTCTCAGAGAGAGGTTGTAAATATTTCAAAATATTGGATTGACATTTTCAGTATATGGATTTCTCCAGAGACTTTGTTTTTCAGATCGTGCCAAAGCAAAAATTCCACTACTATATAATTAATATTTCCTTTTAATACCTAAGATTGGTTTGTGAGTATTTCCCTGAGAAAACTGAAAATTATTGATTGAATTTATTACAAAGCGGAGAGCTGTGTAAATAGATTTGTTGTGTAGAACTATGTTTCTCTTCTCAGCAAAAATATTGAACATGTGACAAAGAAAAGCAGCAGTCAATTTCCTTTGAGACACTGCAACAACAGCTATGTACTATGCTTTGCACATAGTAACATTTAATAAGTATGTGTTGACTGCTTAGAAATTTGAGACATTACTTTGACAGAATTTTGTCTGTGCTTGTAAGCGATTATATTGGGGACAAGAGAGCAAAACACTATCAGAACTCTACACACAACCAAAGACTATTTTTTAAAATCATTCATTTTATTTATATGGTGAATTGTATTTGTAGATTTGTGTATGTTGAACCAACCTTGCATCTCTGAGATAAAGCCCACCTGGTCATAATGAATTTTTTTTTTTGATGTGCTATTGGATTTGGTTTGCTAAGATATTTTTGAGGATTTTTGCATCTATATTGATGAGGAATATTAGTCTGTAGTTTCTTTTTTGTTGTGTCCTTTCCTGGCTTTGGTATCAAGATGATATTGGCTTCGTAGAATGAGTTGGGGAGGATACCATCCTTCTCAACATTGTGGAATAATTTCTGCAGTATACATATGAGTTCTTCTTTGTAAGTTTGGTAAAATTCAGGTGTGAACCCATCTGGTCCTGAACTTTTTTCGTTGGAAGATTTTTAATTGCTGCTTCAATTTCTGTGCTTGATATTGGTCTGTTCAGGAATTCTATTTCTTCCCAATTGAGCCTAGGAAGGTTGTGTGTCTCTAAGTATTTGTCCATCTCCTCCACATTTTATAGTTTTTGGGCATATATGTTTTTATAGTACCGTGTTTCCCTGAAAATAAGACCTACCCATAAAATAAGCCCTAGCAGGATTTCTAAGCATTTGCAATATAAGCCCTACCCTGAAAATAAGACCTAGTGATGGGCGTGGCTACGCAGCATATCTGTACAACCCATGCATTTCATCATGGAGCGGTAAAGAAGAGGAGCAGCCCTTCTCATCTGCCCCATCATGACAGCTACTATCCCAGAGGTGACCGGAAAGGTGTGAGCAGCCCCACCAACAAGGTCGGCTCCCCCTGTCAGGTCCCGGCCATCCTGTGCGTGCTGCAAGCTGAGGCTTTGAGGGGAAAATAACACATCCCCTGAAAATAAGCCCTTGGGTGTCTTCTTGAGGAAAAATAAATATAAGACTCTGTCTTATTTTCGGGGAAACATGGCATTCAAAGATAATGTTTTGTATTTCTGTGATATCTGTATTTACCTCTCTTTTTCCATTTCTCATTGAGTTTATTAGAGTCCTTTCCTTTCTAGTTCTTATCACTCTAGGAAGAGGACTGTCAAATTTGTTTATGTTTTTCAAAAAACAACTTTTGGTTTTATTAATATTCTGTATAGTTCTTTTACAAAGACTATATGATTCTCTCAATAGATGCAAAAAAAGCATTTGACAAAATCCAGCACACTTTTATGATAAAAACTCTTAACAAAATAGGCATAGATAGGACATACCTTAAAATTATTAAAGCCATATATGATAAAACCATAACCAATATCATACTGAATGGGGAAAACTTGAAAGCATTTCCACTTAGACCTGGAACCAGATAAGTTTGCCCACTATCTCCACTTCTATTCAACATAGTGCTGGAAGTCTTGCCAGAAGAATCAGACAAGAGAGGGGAATTAAGGGTGTCCAAATGGGGGCAGAAGAGGTAAAACTCTCACTCTTTGCTGACAATATGATATTATATCTATAAAATCCCAAGTTTTCAACCAAGGAAATGATAAATGAATTCAGTAAAGTCTCCAGTTACAAAATTAATGCACACAAATCAGTGGCAATCATATACACCAATAACAGTCAAGCCAAAAGTCAAATCAAAGACACAACACCTTTCACAATAGCATCAAAGAAAATTAAATATTTAGAAATATATTTAACAAAAGAGGTGAGACACGTATATAGGGATAGCTACAAAATACTGAGAAAAGAAATTGTAGAAGATGTAAACAGATGGAAAACCCTAACATGCTCATGGATTGGCAGAATCAATATTGTTAAAGTGTCCATACTACCTAATGTGGTCTACAGAATTAATGCAATCCCTATAAAAACACCATCATCATTCTAAATTCTGTGCTTCATATGGAACCATAAAAGACTTTGTATAACCAAAGCAATCTTAAGCAAAAAGAACAAATTGGGAGGCACCAGTCTACCAGACTTTAAGCTTTACTACAAGGCAATAGTAGAAAAAACAGCATGCTTCTGTCACATGAACAGAGATATAGACCTTTGGAACAGGACTTATAACCCAGATATAAAACCATCTATTGTCATCTAATCTTCAACAAAGCAGACAAAAATATACATTGGGTAAAAGACACTCTATTCAATAAATGGTGCTGGGAAACCTGGATAACCACATGCAGAAGAGTGAAACTGGATCCCCACCTCTTACCTCTCACCAAAATCAACTCACTATGGATAACAGACTTAAACCTAAGGCGTGAAACTATAAGAATTATAGAAGAAAATGTTGGGAAAACTCTTATAGACATTGGCCTAGGCAAAGAATTTATGAAGAAGATCCCCAAAGTAGTACAGCAACAACAAATATAAATAAATAGGACCTGATCAAATTAAAAAGCTTCTGCACAGCCAAGGAAACTATCATTAAAATGAATAGACAACCTACAGAATGGGGAAAAAAGTTGCATTCTACATATCCAACAAGGGCTGATGACAAGAATCTGTATAGAACTTAAGAAAATTAATAAGAAAAAATCAAACAATCCCATCAATAAATGGGCAAAGGACATGAACAGAAACTTTTCAAAAGAAGACAGAATAATGGCCAGCAAACATATAAAAAAGTGCTTAACATCTCTAATTATTAGGGAAATGCAAATCAAAACCACAATGAGATATCACCTAACCCCAGTGAGAACCACCTTTCTCTAAAAGTCCCAAAACAACAAATACCGGTGTGGATGTAGAGAGATTGGAACACTCTTACACTGCTGGTGGGACTACAAATGAGTACAATCCCTGTGGAAAGTAATTTGGAGATATCTCAAAGAGATAAATATAGAAATACAATTTGATCCAGCAATCTCACTACTAGGCATCTACCCAATGGAAAAAAAGACATTCTATAATAAAGTCATCTGCATTCAAATGTTTATGGCAGCACAATTCACAATTGCAAAGATGTAGAAACAACCCAAGTGCCCATCAATACATGAATGGATTAATAAAGAGTGGTATGTGTATACCATGCAATACTATTCAACTACAAAAAACAATGGTGTGAACTAGCACCTCTTATATTATCCTGGATAGAACTTGAGCCCATTCTTTGAAGTGAGGTATCACAGGAATGGGAAAACAAGCACCACACGTACTTGCCATCAAATTGGTACTAACTGATCAACACTAACGTGCTCACATGGTAGTAGTATGCATTGGGTGCCGGTCAGGTGGGGGGGTTGGGGGAGTAAACTAATGGATGTGGAGCACACTGTATGGGGGAAGGGCACACTTGTGGCCCTGGCTTGGGGGAAGCAAAGGCATTATATGTAACCAAAATGTTGGTGCCCCCATAATATTCTGAAGTAAAAAAAATCATTTATTTTGTAATAGCTTTTCTCTGCCTGGCATTGGAGAGTTAACACTCCATCTTAAACTCTTACCCAACCCACTGACCAATCGACACATGGAGAGTCAGTTCTCTCCATGGAAACAGGACGTTATCAGTTGAACCTTCCCAACCATTCATGACTCAGATGTATTGAAGAAGTCAACATTTTCCAGAAGTATTAGTCTATTGTTTTAGGGAAATCTCTTATGGACAATTATAAAGAAATATCAGTTTCCTAAAATTAGAATAGTGAAGAATCATTGGTTTATCACAACTTAGACCTTATTAGCACTTTCTTTGTCAATATTATGTCTAGTGCAGTGTCTTGAAGACTGTAGCTACTCCTCAACACTTTTTTTCTTTATTTGAATTTTATACATTTAGTTTCCCAATTTTTCCAGTAAGGTTTAAATTATGAACCTTATATTTTCACTGTATATATCAGTAATTTGTATTAGTATATTATATTATGGTATATTTATGATATATAAAATATAACACATTTTATTTTAAAAATTGGTAAGCAATGCCCTGCCCATCATATAATTACCAAATAGAACATAGTATAACAATCCATACTCATGCTAAATAACTGAATGTTTACTGTGTCTAGTCAAGATAACTACTCAAAGATTCAGTTTCTCATTTACAAAATGAGAATAGAGATATTTATCCAGCCCTACGGCAAAGTGAAAAAGACATAATGGCTCTGAAAAAGACTTGTGGATTGTAAAGCAGCTTGCACAGGTAAGGAATTGTCATCGTTGTGAAAGATCTTTAGTAAGCACAGCAGAGACATGTGTGCCACTACTTCATATCAGAGTCCCTCAAAACAACTAAAGCAATTCCCAAACTTTTAAGTAAGCACAGGGGATACTTAAGTCAAAAGTGATAGACCATTTGTCACTTTCCTCAGCGTGATGCAAACTTCAGGCCAACCTGCTCGACCATGCAGAACCTGCAGCTGAAGACACTATATCATCTTTCCAAAGAATATTGCAGTAAAATATTATGCAGCTTAATCCTTGAATCCTTGGGCTCAAAGCCACTGAATACATTCATCTCTTTCCAAGCGAGACTGCTTGGAAAAGAAAGGTGTTAAGTAAATATGGTAGTAAATGGATAATGTAGATTCTGGCTTCTGCATGAGTAGGAAGAGTGCGTGTTTAGTGTCACTGGGACTCCGATCAAGCACTGGAATTCTCATTCTTCCATTGATTTTTTTATCTACATATTATTAAAACACATTATCACATCCTTATGTTGTTATGCCTCTAGCAAATGGAATATCCTAGGAGATAGGAAATTTGGAGAAATGTGAAAAGAAAAGTAATATTTTCTATGTTCGAGAAGGAAACACCTTTAAATCAAGAGATACCATTGTCCTCATGATTTAATCATTAAGCTGCTTCTTTGAACATTTAGAGGATTTTTAGAATATAAGTTGGGACTAGTACAGAACTGAAGGATCATCCGCTATCTATTGATAACATGACATTCTATTGCCTGAAATTTGGTTTATTGTTGAACAAACTCAACTTACTCTTACGTCAAAGTAATTCATTCTAATCCTGAAGAATATTTTTGGAAAATTTGTTTTCTCTTCACTTCTTGAACTGAAGCCTGGAGACACTGGGAATTCAAGCCCTCTGTTTAGAGGGTTATAATAATGCAAAATGAATATTGAAAAAAAAACAGACAACATTTTTCCATTTCAGAAGAAGAAAGTATGAAAAGATTGGAGGACTGGTTGTGGGGACAATCTGGTATCAAAAAATAGGAGACTGGCTTTCTCAATGCAGGCAGCTGTCTTGGCTGTGCTTAAGGAAGCCATATCAGGTCACCTGATGTCAAAGCATCATAATATTAATAACTAACAAAGGAAACATAGAGTCCACATGCCTTAACATTTTCAAGAAGAATATACTAATTATACCCCTTCCTTGTCAGTTTTGAAGTGTTGGAGCTAAAGTTCCTGTGTGATTTCTACTTTGTATGAGGTGTTTTGACAACAAAAGGATGATTTAAGTCAAAGCAGGTGACTCCAGCCACCCTGACCAATTTTTGTCCCCCAAATTTAAGTTGTCAATTGGTTTGCCATGTATAAATATACTGGCTTATATCCAAACACAAAGGTATAATACCAGGTCCCTCACATAAGAACTGAGGATTAAAAAAATATGATATTGAGATGTGCACATATACCTTCATTAGGATGCCAGAAATTGTGACAAAGTGTTTAGTGTTCATGTGACATTTGTCAAGAATGTAACATCGTGTGAAGAATAATTTCCCAGGGATTTGACTTTTATGAATTCTGGCTTAAGTTTTCAGCCAACACAGCAATGGTCAAAGTCCTGTATTTCCATGTGATATCTTTTTCTCTGTATATACATAGGCTTAAAATGCATATACCTGTTTATCTTAAAATTTTGTGAACACAACCATTTCACAGTATCTGCCCCCACCCCTTTGGAAACTTAGAGCATATGGGCCCAAGATGGCACACAAAGCAGTCTCCAGGTGGACCAGATGTGCAGGTCCTAGCTATGCTGAGAACCATGTCTGTGAGTAATGATAGCTATTCCAGTCTCTATTCCCTGCTTGGGAGCTGGTGGCCAGCATGTGCTTGATTAATGTTTTCGGGTAGCCATGAGCATGTGATCATACCACTTCCCTTCGCCAAGCACTGTGAGCCCTTATCTTCTGTTTCCCCAAACTTACGGCATGCATGCTTGTGCGCATCAATTCCTTCAACAGACATGGATTTATAGCTGTGGTACATGGCTTGTAGGGGATAATAGAATAAATAAAGCATGGTCATGGCCCTGCATGAGCTTTAGTCTTAAAGGTGAATGAGCAAAGTGGCCAATGAGTTTATTATACAAAGCGGATTGTTCACTTGCTCTAGGAGAGGTTAAGAAGAGACACTGTGGTCCTTCGGAGGAGGGGGATGAGATAAGGCATTAGCAGGGGGGGAGTGGGAGATGAAGATGAAGAGTATTTAGGGTAACATGGGATTGAAAGTGGCTTTTAAGAGAACACAATAATCCATCTGGGAATTATTGCCACCACATAAATGCACTTGGAGGAAAGGATTGCATTCCATAAGCATCTTTGACTTTTTAGGGTACCATTCTGTACCCAGGACTGTGGGTTTTCTCAGGATGCAGGATTTTGAACATTCAAACCAAGAAGGTCCTGGACAAACCATCACCCTAAATTTCCTACTCCTTTACCCACATACCAATGTGATTTAAGGGTGATCTGTTGACTTCATCTCCTAATTATTTCTCTAAAATGTCTCCTCCTCTCTTTTACCACTTTTGCATTTCTGCTCAATCTTCATAATTTCTTGGCTGGATTACTTTACTTCAACAGCCTTCTATTCATCTTTCTCCCAGCCGACAAGTGATGTTTCTAGGACACAGTCTTGTCATGTCACTCCCCTACTGAGAATTCTTCAGTCACTTCTCATCACCTTCAGGATCAAATCAAATTTCTTTAGTTCCTTAATTTTCAAGCTTTAATGTATATAACAATCATGTAAGCGGAAGGCCTCTTTAATAAATGAAGTGCCCATTCACATATATGTTTATTAATCGAACAAATATGTGCTAAGTGTCTACTACATGTCAAACACTATTCTAGGAAACAGTTAAGATGAGCAAAGCAGGCGATGTCCCTATCCTCACAGAGCATACTTCCTAGTGGGGCAGGCACAGACCATTACAAAACATGTATTGAATATAATGTCAGGTAATGATATGTACTGTTAGGCTTTTAAAGAAAACAATGGCAAGTAAGAGAATAAACGATGGGTACAATTTTAGTTAGTATGGTCAGGGAAGACTTCTCTGAGTGACCCTTGAGAATAAAACAGGGTCTTGAGACTATTTGGAGTGTGAATGTTCTAAGAGAGGAGAACAACACGTGTAAAAGTCCTGAGTTGGGAGAGTGTTTGGTGCCCTCAAGAGATAAGAAGGAGTCTTGTGTGGCTGGAAAGGAATGAGCTTGGGAAGACTGATGAAAAGCAAGAGGAGAGGGCAAGCCCGGAGCCAGAGCATCTAGAGAGTTATAGGCCATTTTAAGAACATTTGATTTCATTCCAATGAGATGGTCAGCCACTTACATTTCTGATCAAATGAGTGACTTGATTTGCATTTTTAAAAGATCTCTCTGGCAGCTGTTGTGTGAAAGACTATTAGATGAAAGAATAGTAACAGAGAGACCATGTAGGAGGTTATTATAGGCAGAGAAATGATACTAGCTTGGAATGTGTTGGGATCAGAGGTTTTAAGAATTGGAAAGGCTCCAGGCTTCCCCCCAGTAGCCAGGCCTCACTCCCTGCATGCTAAGCTCACCCCTCTACCTGATGTACACTCTGCCATAAATTTCTTTCTTCCATGCACGTGCCTTGCCCAGCCCTGGATAGCTCATCTTTTTAAAAGCTTAATGGAAGAATTATCTTTTCCAGGACATCATCCACAAGTGTAGGTTTGGGGTTGGTGTTTTGCCTTCACTGCATTGCTCCTATACTTAATTTACAAGCTGGATCGTAATGGCCTGTTGACTGGTCTATTTATATCTCACCTACTCTTACGCTTATTCTCAATCTCTCTCTTTCACACACACCCGCCCCCACACACACATGTGATCTCTCTGAGGGAATTAACTGGCACATAGTAAATACAAAATACATTTGTGTTGGGTAAGTGAAGGAAGAAGCCTGCATAGTAAAATGAAAAGAATAGAAATTGGGCACTACTGGGAACTATATCTTTGGAAGGCATCATGAAAACAGTAATGTTTGATCAATGGACTCATTCACCTATTCCGCATACATTGTTTAGGACCTACTAAATGTAGATGCTGTGCTAGGTGTTGGAGATACAATAATAATAAGACACAATCAGCATTGATTGCTAGTCCAATCATGAACACATTTCAATTGTGACCACAAGAATGCATTATCAATAACACTTAAAACTAACAGGTGAACAGGATGTACAGAGCCTCATACATTGTGAAATAATCCCAGACGATACTTTACAGGAAGCTCTCACTCCTGTAGTTGTGCTGTGATGCTATAAACAGAGTAAAAATTTTAAAATGTGTAACAAATGTTCTCTATTCTAAAGGGTTCACACAAAAATGATTTTGATAGAAACTGTGGAAATGCATAGTTAATTATGAGTGACATGAAACCAACTTCAATCCAAGTCAGAGACAAGCTATAAAATACACTGCAGGCCTATAAGAGAATCAGCAATATGCCAAGTGTAATTCTGTGTTACGGAGTACTGATGGCAGCTATAGAGAGCAGTTTTTCTTTGTGTATAGACACAATAAAGGACTAAAAGCAACTTATAGGACAGGTGGCTTTTGGCAAATACCATCTTCTTGTAAAAATTATATAAGACTGATGAAAAAATCATGGAGTGAATCCTGGATAAGCCAAGCTCCCCAGTGTATGCTGAACCAACCAGGGGACTTGACCTTTCTGTTCTCACTGTGACCAGGCTTTGCACAGGACTATGGCCTTCCACTATGCACGTTGTCAAACAGCTTGCAGCTGGAGTAGATAGCTTAATTACTGGCATCCACAAATGCCATGGCCAACAATTCTCCTGGGGATTTCTGAAACTACTCAGCTACAGATGGAAGAAAGGAATCTGCTGCAGGATAAAGAACTGCTTGGGTTAAAAAGCATCAAGGCAATCGTGCATGCTGTGCAAACCATAACAGCATACTGCTCCTGTCTGTGGCTGCTAAGATGATAATTAATAGGAAGCCAGAAGGTGATTGCAATCTCTGAGAATTGATTATTAAAGGACTAAAAATTCAGGGCAGTGCATTGGTTTCTGCCCAGACTGCAGAATCAGACAAATCTAGGTTCCAATCATAGCATGTTGTATTTCTTATTGACAGATCATGAAATGTTAAAACCATTATCTTTTCTATTCTTTTTAAAAATAATATCCTTTAATATCATTACCGATCCTATCAGAATTGATTGACATTGTTTCTTGCACGTAGAAAACTGTCTTTAAACCTAAGATCTCCTTCTAGCCCTATTTCTCATCCATTTCTAATATTATATTTTATGTTTATTTTATCCACGTAGGATAAAATAACAAAAACTTTTCTACCTTTTTCCTCTTTTCATTTGTTCTGTTCTTATAGTGATGATTCCTTCAAATACAAACAAAATACTTAGAAGAAATCCTGTGGACAAAGAAACTAAAAGAAGGAATTGAATTCAGACCTCTAACATTCAGGAAATAATTATCGGAGACATGTGAAAAGCCCCTGTCTTCCTCAGTGTTTTTCAAAATACCTTATGACAAAAATCAATCACCATGTACCAACCAAGCATGAAAAGTTATTGATTTTATATTTAACCTACTGCTGAAAACTAACCTCTAACCTAATTTTAGTGCTGGTGCTGGTGGGAGGGCATCTTCCATCATACTCTAATGTCAGTTTTCCTCGCATCCCAGACATTCTTCCTGATGCTTAATTGTGTCCATTTCAGATTATTAGTGAACAGCATTTATTATGTCTTGAGATCATATAAACCATTCTTTGTCATCATATTTTCAAACCAATTGTGTGAGAATAAGAAAAATTTATATCATAATGGGGGAACACAGGATATGGATTATAATAACTATTAGAAATAGCATTAACAATAAAACATGATCTTCATTGCTTGCTATAGTCTAGGCACTATGCTCATTTTATCAGTTAGTGGATTTGAACTCTTATTCTGATATTTATTAATTTTGTATATTTGAACGACTTATTTGAGCTGTCTGAATCTCTTCACCTTCTATAAAAAGGGCACAATATTGCCTCTCATTGGGGTCACTGTGCACATTAAATGAGATAAAAATGAGGAAGTGCGGTGCCTGGTCTGGAATAGGCAAATGTTAAGCAATCATTTTAAACATGGCATCAGGAACTGACCCTCTATAAATATGGAAAAATAAGAAATAATAATGTGCTGTTTATGGCTGTTTGCTTTACTATGTGTCATCATGCAATCCTATGAAGCAAAATGTCAAAACAGGAACAAGGGAGAGAAAAGGAGGGAACCACAGTCCTGAAATTAGATTTTAGGTACAGACCTTCAGCTTCCAGGATCTTGTACATTTGCATATGTAAATGCTTCAAGAAACACCAAGATCACCATAAGAATTCAATAAATATTTGTTAATTAATTAGTAAAATGAGTGAATGAATAAATAAAAGGAGAACTATCACTACAAATTATTAGTGCCTTCTAGGACCAGTAAAGCATAGGGGATGATTCTAATGTAAAAAGCAAGGTTTTTCCCTGTGAATTTGCTGTCATTCATTGAAGATGAGCAACTCAGTGTGTCCATGTCCTGGACGCACATATTTTTACTTATAGGGGAGTCCATGTTTAGCAGTTCCTACAGAGAAGCTTCTTGCCTGTCCCAGCTGGGTGAGTACCCTGAGGATTTGTCCTTGCAGATTGAAAAGGCCTGTCTCCATATGGCCCACGTCACTTGGTACACTCATATCCAGTTTGCAGCAAAATATTAAGTCATCTGTGCTAGTGGCCAGCATTAGCCAAGGCAGTGGCAGCTTCAGGCCACTCAGGGAGCTGCCTACCGGTGCAGTGACCTGCCTTAGGCAGCAGTGGGAGCCACGCTGGGCAGAGGGAGGGGATCAGTCAATGGTGTTTGGGGTCTTCACTAAGGTGGTTGCATCTGTCAAATGCATCAGTGTCGGGAATCCTATGAGAGACGGGCCGTCGAGGGAAGTTTCCACATATCATTCTCTCACTATATAAGGGAATCGTGAAAAAAGATGTAGTTGTGAGAGAGACACCGAATCCATTTACTGTGACTAGGAGCACAGGCAGGGTGACACCTTTCTGTCATTCATACGATGTGCCTTCCAGCAGCACCCCACACTGCCTTCAAGTACAGTATTTCAACAAGGGGAATATCTATGTCATTTAATTTTAGAAAAAAAGACAAATGTCCTATGCCACGGACTGTCCACAAAATAATCATGCTACAAATGTGGTTATATTTAGAGGCAGGTGATTTGGTATTTTGACTTGCAGTGTTATGAAAAATGTTACTTTTTAAAACATAGAACATGGCAATTCTCATTGTATTTTACAATTTAGAGAATGTAATTACAAGTATACATCTCTAGTCTAAATCTCTTGCCCAATTCCCAACTTCCTTAAAGATTATTCAAAATCTATGTCCACGCTGAGTTTCCCTTTTACCCCTTTCCCCTTGACATGTATGCATTCATTAAAAATGAATGTAATTTCCACTCTGACTCAATTATCTCTGATCTATGGGATGAACAGGTCAGGGAACCCACACTCGAACTTCAGTATGTGCAAATTATAGCTAAGTTTAAAGACAATTCTTCTTGGCTCTGAATTCAACCTCTGGCAGTTATGCTGACACCTGTATTTGATCTCTATGTGACTTTCGTGTCCTAGCCCTGCCTGGCTCTCCCCCAAGACTGACCACACCCCTTAGTGATGACCAACTTTTTTAGGCATCCTTGGATGCTTTCTTCTCTGCTGGAAAATGTTTCTCTCTTCAGTCCTCCCCCCAGCCTCTCTGGAATGCAGCTGTGTCTCTCAAGGAAAGTTACCCTGGTTGGCATCTCTGTTCCCTTACTTGTTCCCTGTAGGTCCTGCACATTCCAGACATCTCATAAGCTAGCACGCTACAAGGAAATGGCTCTATTACAGAATTTTTAGCAAAGCCAGAAAGCCCAGGGAGGAGAATATTAAATATATCAGGCAATGAACTGTAAAGAAATCATTTTTCCAGTTTGTTGGAAGGTAGTAGCAGATACTCATCAGACATACGTATGCCTGAGCTGAGCCCAATGATACAATCTTCTCACATGCCAAGGGTGAAAATATGTTTTTTCTAACACTGACATAGATCTAAAAGAAAATCTGTTATTTCCCAAATATACCATTAAATGGAAACATGTAAATTGTATAAGTTATTTATGAATATACCAAAATTAAAAATAAAATAAATGTGACATGGTAGGAATTGCCTTTGTCAGGACTTGCAAGACCCTGCCTTGTAAAGAGCGCATCATCCACATGCTGTGCATCCTCCACAGGTCCTCTGGGGACCATGAGTTTGCACTGAGATGTGCTGCCACTTCCTCTCCTGCACGTCCACCTTGCTTCTGGCTGGACTTTGCAATGCTGTCTAATTAAAGGTGTGGCTTCCTATTCTAAATCTTTAGTCCACCTAAAACGTTGCAGGTACTCAGAAGATGCCAAATGAACACCAACTATTGAAAATGGCCTTCAATACTCTCCTCAGTAGCATTCCAACCTGTATCTTTAGCCTTGCCACCACAACTCCCTTGGGTGCATGTCATGCCTTAGCTGAGCTGCACTGTGAGTTGGCATTGGTTATCATCCTTACCTTTCCACATCTGTGCCTTTGCTCTGCTGCTCTCCTGGTAAACTCTCCTTACGTCCACCTCGAAATTTCCAAGTCATCTCAAATTTTATCTCAAAGCTGCCTTCTGTGTGCTGATGTGTCTCTCTACTGAACCCCTCACACCACTGTATTAGTGCTGATTTTTTTTTTTTTGCATTTTTTTCAATCTGCCTTTTGCTTCTGTATTACCATCATCAGTCTCTTCCTCATTTCTAACGCTGGATTTGACTTCGGCGCTGTATCCTTTGGAACCAAAACATGTTTGATGACTTAAATTGTATATTTTCAAAAGGGGAGAAATCCTTTTAAAAAATCATAAGCAGAAGCTTCAAAGTGAAGTCAATAGCAGTGGCTCACAAACTTTAGTGGGCAAAGCCAAAAGGAACTTTATTTGTGAAGTCTATGATAGGTTCAGGAAATTGCATTTTTAACAAGCAACTCAAATGATCCTGATGCAGGTGGTCCTAGCGTCGTACTTTGAGAAATACTGCCAGAAGGAACAATGACTAAAGGGAGCAAGGGCAGGTGTTAGACAATGTGAAAAACAAACAATTATCTGTCATTTAAAACTTAACTAGTTCTGGCTTCACAGTATACAAAGCTGGTCCAAGTACAGAAGGTAGTTCATTGTTGACAATAAAACCTCATGCTTGAAAAAGTGCAGTGGATGGGAATTAGGCCGGACAATAGTTCTGCACAACTTGAGAAATAAACATGTAGCACTTTTTTTAAAAAAATTAAATAAGCTTTTTTCAACTGATTCTGTTGGCTTTTGAAATAGTAGGAAGAAATTTCACATAGATATCATGTAAGATCTTACTTAGAAGCAGTCAAAACAAACACAAAATTGTGCAATATCAGCCTAGAACTTAAGATAGCGAAAGTACCATGAGTTACAGGAAGAGTAACATATGTAGGAAATCATCAAATTTCTAAACATTAACTGCTTGCAAAGGAGGTATCTAATTGCACATAGGAATTATTTTCTCATTATGCTCTGATTTTGTGCCATTTAGAATATGTATCATTTATTTGAAAAAATAAAACTTATATTTATAATATAAAATATGTTATAAGTCTATCCAAAGTTTCCTCAGGCCTAAAGTCTTAGGAGAAATACTTGGCCAGGTGTGGTGGCTCATGCCTATAATCCTAGCACTCTGAGAGGCTGAGCTGGGAGGACTGCTTGAGGCCAGGAGTTCGAGACCAGCCTGAGCAAGAGTGAGACCCTGTCTCTAAAAAAAAAAAAAAAAAAAAAAAAAAAAAAAAGCCTATGAGAAAAAATAGAATCACATGAATAGATGAATACCAGTGGTTCTGATTTTGCTTTTACTTGTCCTGCTTGCAAAAGACTCCAGTCTCACTGCAAAGCCCTCTCTACTACTGGGAGAATTCAAGGAGTGTCATACATGTGCAGAAATAGCTCCCCTTTTATTATGCACAGTTGCTTGGCATCATCTGGGTATCACTATGTTTGCCAGGTTCCTATCATCTTTTGTCAGTCACCACTGAGTACCCCCTTGTCCATCGATGCTCTAATCTCCTTCCGCAGCCCAGCCATTGGCACACCTCCACGGTGTTCTTTGCAAATCAGGGAAGGCTGATTCTCTCCTTTGGTTTATACTACACTGGAGTGAACTCTGCATTCTCTAACTTAAGACCAACACTTTACAGAGTTTTTAGCTCTTTTTGCTTACAAATTATCATGGCACTTAGATTAAAACCTAAAGGTAGCTAGGCCAGGAAACTAGTATGAACTATACATGTAACCACTGCCCTCCATAACACATACACACCCAGGGTGTAAGCTTCTCCAAAACCTTCTTGTTCCTCATGTGAATGAGCTTCTCTTCGTCCTCCAATACTATCTGTGTCTAATTTTGTTTATAATCCAACAAAGGCAACTGTTGTGTAAGTAACAGTTACGCTTTGTTGTTTAAATTAAGAACTCTATTTTATGGTGAAAACAAGCTGAAGTGGAGGAAAATGTGTTATATTGTATAAAATATAGGTATAATGCCTTTGAGAAGCTATCTTTCTTTTAATTATAAAAGCTTAATCCAGAGACTACCAACCACCTGATATATACCTACATAAATTATATAAACAGTGGCAGGAATAAAATAATTTGTATAAGATTTGATTTGATCGCACATCGGCAAATAGTTTTGTTTGAACTGCACGATGTTTAGGATTGTAAAAAATAATAATTAAATAATAAAAGTGATAGCTGTTATTCACTCAGTGTTTATCATGTAGGGCCTTACATGAATTTGACTCATTTAGTCCTCAGAAAGCAGTACTGCAACAGTGCATGTCTCCATGATAACAATTACACTGTACTCTTCATAGCCTTTGAAACAGCACTATCTTTTTTTTATTTTTTTATTTTTTTAGAGACAGAGTCTTGCTCTATTGCCCAAGCTGGAGTGCAGTCATACATTAAGCTCACTGCAACCTCGAAGTCCTAGGCTCAAGCGATCCTCCCGCCTCAGCCTCCCGAGTAACTGGGATTACATGCATGCACCACTACACCTGGCTAATTTTTCTGTGGAGATGGAGTCTCACTATGTTGACCAGGCTGGTTTCAAACTCCAGGTCTCAAGTGATCCTCCCGCCTAGGCCTCCCAAAGTGCTTTGATTACAGGCGTGAGCCACTGTCCCAAGCTGAGACGGCACTATTTTTAAACTCCTCTTCAACTGAGAACACTGAGACTCAGAAGAGTGGAGTAATACACCAGAGTCACAGCCAAGTGAGTGTCAGAGCCAGGAGCCAAATGCAAGGTCTCGCGCTCCAAAGCCTGCCCTGTACTATAATGCCTCTGAAAGCAGAATATTTCACTTCACAACTCATATTTCTGGCTCCTGTGAAAAAATCAGATGATCTGGCAATACAAGCCCACCAGTTTTGCAGGACCCCAAAGGGTTGGAGGGGATGACGGCGGCCCCCCTGCACTAGCACCCACACGTGGCCATCTCAGCTCAGTCCATCCTTCACTATCATCTCCCTGATAGGGGCCTTTCACCATTGTACTGGCGTGGTTGTCTTTCCTTTAATAAAGCTGAAGGAAAATGAAAGTTTTCCCTGTATGCGTGTCTGTAACCCAAAACTTAGTTCTAGAGGGCCTCCCATCCCACAGGCCTTCTTCATGCACTGTGTCACTGCTCAGCCCTATAGCCGTGTGAGTTGGTGAGCTTTCAAACTAAGACCTATAAAATAACAGCAAATCTCAGAATAACATCTGTAGCTATGTAACTTAGACTTCTACTCCAAGGCAGTAGAGTATACAGGGTTTGATCACAGACTTAGGATTAGACTGATATAATTTAAACACTAGCTTCGCCACCTGGTAACTATGTAGCTCAGGATAATTCAATTTTAACCTCAGAGCCTCAGTATCTATTAATGTTCAGTGCATCGAATAAAATAAATAATATGCCCAACACATTCGTAATGAGCGAGTAAACAATTAGGTGAATTAAAGTACAAATGAGACTTTGTAAAGTGCTAAGTGACAAATGCCATTTTTATTATGTTTCTGCATTAACTCAGTTTCATGCATGAATTTTTGATACTTTAATTGGAAAAAGAAAGCATTGATATTAATCACTCAAGGTTATCTATAGGCTGATAATCTTGCCCTTAGAACTTCTAATCAGGACGCTATGAAACAGTGGTTGGTGATTTGTTAAAGCTCCACTTTTCTTTGATCTATCCATTCTAAAGGCAAAGATGATCCTGCAGAACTAGCAGAGATACCTGGCAATGGATGCTCAGATCTTGGTCAATGGCTCTATTCTTCTAAAGACTGGGATGACTTTCGCTACTTGAATGTACTCTCCCTTGAACACTAACCTTGCGGAAATAACATTTGCTTAAAAATATACTTCTTGTTTCTTTATTGACAGAGCATTTGCACAAGGTGGATGGTACCAAAAATGAAAATATGGTTATTTTCCTAACATACTCACCTTTTTTTGCATTATAAAGTTTGGACATTTTACTGGTGCAATATTAGATCCTTGGAGCCTAATATTATTGAGGGTCCAGTCAAATGTTTTATGGAAAGCAGATATTCAATGAATACTTGCTCAAGTAGTAAATGAATGGATGAATAAATAATTGAACGCGTGGCAGGAAGTTCGCTGTGTACACCGTCATTTGCATGAGATCACATATACATTTGGCCTCAGTATCAAGAAAAGAAAAAAAAATAAAATGGATTAAGTCATGGTCTTAGCAGAGCACCCCTCACCTCACTAGATTAGGGTCCCTCTGCATTTCCAAAGGTAAGCCGTGAGGTGCAAAGCTGGCTTTGGCTATTCCTTTGAGCACATAATGATTTCCTAAAGGGAACTTAAACGGCTTCATAACTGCCCCCATTAAATATACAAAGATTTCCTAAAGTTGAATTCAAAGGGGCATTTCTCATGGGAACTGGATGTAAAATCAAACTCCAAATGTCTCCCTTACGCCACAGCATGGACCAGCTGTTTCCAGAGAATTTCTTGAATATGTCAGAATCAAAGAGTAGCGTGAAGCAGGCATTCAATGAGAAGCCTAGTTCCAGTTAAACATCTGATGGAAGTTTTGATTATTCCATAAATGAATAACCATCAAGAGGTCCAAAAATACACAACTCAGAATATAGATTATATTTAGCAAAAATCATTTCAACAAATGCTTACATTTTTATTTAATTTCTCAAAACCCAGCATCTGTAAGGCTTTTCAGTAAATGTTGCTATTATTGACTGTGAAAATATAAAAATATTTTGTATGTTCTTATCTATCAAAAGCATCATAAATGAGCGATTTGGGGAGAAAAAAACACATTCCAAATATGAGTTATGATTTGATGGTGGTGGAAAAATATATATTTTAAATATTTCAATGTATATTAAATTAATTTTAAAACATATTGAAATGTGAATAAAGAAAGAAAAATCTATTATCTTGAGATAATTTCATAGGTATTCTTCATTGTTTTCTGAGAAATGCCATATAATGGATGATAGCTTAAAACAGAGAAAAGCAATAACTTCCAATAATACATAATCAAACAGCACCATGTTTATTTAATTCCTCTCCTTAAGTAAAATAAATGATTAGGAAAAAAGTGAGATGCAAATTCTGTCTACAATGAAACTAAAAATGGCTACAAATCTCAAACCATATTCTGTCAAAAATTCCCACTAAATATTGTGCCAATGGGTTTAAATCAAGGTGGAATTCTGAAGGTCCCCTCACCTCACTCCTTGTCACACCATTCATGAGCAAAACACAGATCTGAATGGAACCAGAACACATTCAAAGTTAAAAATTAAACTAACAATGTCCATAATGGGACCTACTAGTATGTACTTTCTCAAGAGGAAGAAGAAAGAAACATCATAAATCAAGGAGATGAGGAACACATCATGAAGAATGAATAAGAGTTACTTTAAGGCTGGGCGTGGTGGCTCACGCCTGTAATCCTAGCACTCTGGGAGGCCGAGGCGGGTGAATTGCTCAAGGTCAGGAGTTCGAAACCAGCCTGAGCAAGAGCGAGACCCCGTCTCTACTAAAAATAGAAAGAAATTAATTGGCCAACTAAAAATATATAGAAAAAATTAGCCGGGCATGGTGGCACATGCCTGTAGTCCCAGCTTCTCGGGAGGCTGAGGCAGAAGGATTGCTTGAGCCCAGGAGTTTGAGGTTCCTATGAGCTAGGCTGACGCCACAGCACTCTAGCCCGGGCAACAGAGTAAGACTTTGTCTCTAAAAAAAAAAAAGAGTTACTTTAAAAAGCAGGAGTGCAGAAATTTAAGGCCTAGTACCTAAAAGGGTGCCTACCACATACTAGGCATTCAAGTATTTATTGGATGAATGCATTAAAAACTATTTGTCTAAGAATATAAGCAAAAAGTAAATATTCTATATCAATTTATTTCAAATCTAGTATAATACCATAAAGTTTGACAAAGATAGCTGAAAAAGAAAAAAATATTTAAAACATGACTGAAAGTATGGTCACTGCACTGTGGCCTACAATTACTCCTGCAGGGAAAAGTAGAATTAGTAGGGAGTAAAAAGAAGTAATTTGATACTTCATTTAAATAATTATTTATTGTTTAAATGTTTCATGACAAATATATACTTAGTTATTACTGAGGTAATTAAAATGTGTAAAAATAGTCATTCATTTCCTCAAAACCAAAAAATAAACAAGAAAACTTCTAACCATAGTCAAATTGATAAAAATCAAAATTCACTCAAGAATCAGTAGAACATTGACAACATGGCTTTAATTTAAATCTGAAAAAAAACAAAAACAACGTAGATTGAACAAATCACCAGAAAATTTCTTCATCAGAAGAGTAGGGAGGATTTGTCATATAAAATATTATATTAGATGACATAAATTTTTATAAATGTTTGGTATTGGCAAATGGATAGATTAACAGAACAAAACATAAACTCCAGAAATAGCATAGAACATATACAGAAGGTTGAAATATGATATAGAATTCAATCCCATCTAGTAAATATTTTTTAGAAGTAACATTTGAGTGCCTTTAATAGGTTGAAAAACAAATGAATAATTCTGCATCTGTATCTTATTCTTCATACCCAAATAAATTCTAGGTAGAGAGTAAATTTTAATTAAAAACTACTGTAATCTTGCTAGAAAAAACATAGATAAGAATGTTTTATGTTCTTGCATTAAATAAAGCCTTTCTATGAAAGACATAAATCCCAGAAGGCAAAACGGAAGCAACTGATAAACTTAATTATGTAGAAATTTTAAATTTATGCAAAACAAAACTTCAGACCACTATAGGCAAAATACAAAGAGCATGTATGATAAAAAACATATATCTAACTTGTATATATTTTATACATAAATTCATGTTCATATGACAAAAGGCTAATTTTTCTTAATATAAAAATATTTTTTGAAATAACCTAAACTTAGATACAAAACACGATTAATGGGAATAAACAACATTGCCTCAGAAATGAATTGAAAACAGCCCATTGACATATAATTAAAGAAATGCAAGTATGTCAGCAAAGAGTGAGGGTTTGATCTCTTCTGCTCCCATTTGGACGCCCTTAATT
>VBSM01001044.1:7774561-7800371 GCA_008086735.1 Cheirogaleus medius | reverse complement strand
ATGTAACCCTAACAATATTTGTACCCCCATTATATGATGAAATAAAAAAATGATATTTAAATTAAAAATTAGTCCACTTTTTAAATATTTCTTTTTGATTTTTTATTTCATCAGTAATAGGGAACTTTTACATGGAAATATATTTAACAGCAAAAATCATGTTTTTGAAGAATAGTTAATAAAATGAGAGATATTCATAATATAATAATAGATATAGAAGGTTAAAAATTAAAAAATTTGGTGTTATTTTAGCTCAGTTAGACCACATATACCTCTATTTGTATTTCAAGATGTTATTAATTGGAACCAAATAAAGTCCAAAAATAAACCCTGTGTATGGACAATTATTTAACACCAAGGATCCAAGGTAATTCAATGGAATAAGGAAAATTTTTTATGAAAATAATTCTGAGAACCCAGATATAAAATCATCCTCATATAGCCATCTAATCTTTGACAAAGCAGACAAAAACATACACTGGGGAAAAGAATCCCTATTCAATAAATGGGGCTGGGAAAATTGGATAACTCCATGTAGAAGACTGAAACAGGATCTGCACCTTTCACCTCTCACAAAAATCAACTCATGGTGGATAACAGACTTAAACCTAAGGTGTGAAACTATAAAAATTCTAGAAGAAAATATTAGAAAAACTCTTATAGACATTGGCCTAGGGAAATAATTTATGAAGAAAGCCCAAAGACAATGACAGCAACAACAAAATAAATAAATTAAAAAACTCTCCACAGCCAAGGAAACTATCACTAGAGCAAACACACAACCTACAGAAGGGAGGAGAAAATATTCACATGCTCCACATCCGATAAAGGGCTGATAACTAGAATCTATATAGACTCAGGAAAATCAACAAGAAAAATAAAACAATCCCATTAAAAAGTGGGCAAAGGACATGAACAGAAACTTTAGCAAAGAAGACAGACTAATGGCCAACAAACATATAGTGGAAAAATGCTCAACATCTCTAATCATCAGGAAAATGCAAATCAAAACCACAATGAGCTATCACTTAACTCCAGTGAGAATGGCTTTTATCAAAAAGTCCCAAAGCAATATTGGTGTGGATGCAAAGAGATAGAATACTCATAGACTGCTGGTGGGACTGCAAACTAATACGACCTCTATGGAAAGTAGTATGGAGATACTTCAAAGAGCTAAAAGTAGAACTATCATTTGATCTAACAATCCCATTACTAAGCATCTACCCAAAGGAAAAAAAGACTTTCATTCTATAAAAAAGACACCTTCACTAGAATGCTTATAACAGCACAATTCACAATTGCAAAGATGTGGAAACAACCCAAGTGCCCATCAATACATGAGTGGATTAATAAAATGTGGTATATGTATACCATGGAGTACTACTCAGCCACAAAGAAACAGTGGTGATCTAGCATCTCTTGTATTATCCTGGACAGAGCTAGAGCCCACTTGACTAAGTGAAGTACCCTAAGAATGGAAAAACAAGCACCACATTTACCTACCATCAAATTGGTATTAACTGATCAATACTTATGTGCATATACAGTAGTAATATTCATCAGGTATCTGGCAGATGAGAGGGGGCAGGAGGGGATGGGTATATTCACACCTAATGGGTGTGGTGCTCACCGTCTGGGGGATGCACACACTTGAAGCTCTGACTCCAGCAAAGGCAATATATGTAACTTAAACATTTGTACCCCTGTAATATGCTGAAATGAAAAGAAAAAAAAATGAAAATGATTTTCAATCAATTTGACATCCACATGCCAAAAATTAAATAATAAAATTAAAGGACCCCTGACCTTACACCTTATAAAAATTAATTCAAAATCAATAATAGACCTAAAGGTAGAGCCTAAAACTGTGAAACTTATGGTAGAAAACATAGGAGAAAAATCATTCTGACCTTGGGTTGGTCAAAGATTTCTTAGATAAGGTGCAAAGAGCCCAAACTCTAAAAGATTGACAAATTGGGCTTCATCAAAATTTAAACCTTTGGTCTTGGAAAGATATTGTTTATAAAATGAAAAGACAAGTCACAGACTAAGACAAAATTTTGCAAAACAGAATATATAAAGAACATTAAAAAATCAATATAAAGAAAACAAACCAGTTAAAGATGGACGTAAGTTTTTAACAGACATTTCACTAAAAAGATGCCTATGGATGGTGAAGGAGCACATGAAAACATGCTGTCAACACCATTAGTCATTCAGAAATAAAAATTAGAATCACAATAAGACACCACTATATATTTATTAGAAAAGCCCAGATTAAAAGAAACAAAACAACTGACTATACAAAGTACCAGCAAGGCTGCTGAGCAATACCAAATGTTAGATACTGTGGAAAGAAGTTTGGCACTATCTCATAAAGTTTAACATGTGACTCAGCAGAAATCCCACTATAGGCATTAACCCAAGAGAAACAAAGACATATCGCCACAAAAATTTACATTTGAATGTCCTGTAGAAGCTTTATTTATAATTGCCAAAAATCAGAAACAGAGCAATGTCCATCAACCGGTAAACATGTCAACAAATTGTGGTACATCCAAACAATGGAATTTTACTCAGCAATAAAAAGAAAAGGCTATTGATTCTCATAGAAGGGTGGATTCCTTTCAAAAGAATTATGCTAAGTTAAATAAGCCAGACCCAAAGGGCTGTTCATTGTATCAATCTGTTTCTATGACACCCTGGAAAAAGGAAAAATGATCAGGTGTGTGGTTGCCAAGGACTGGAGGGATGGAAATGACCATGAAAGAATGCAAGTTAACTTCTTGGTCTTATTAATGTATTCTATATCTGAATGAAGTGCTGATTTTATGATTTATAACTTTGTCAAAATTCATAGAATAGTACATCTTAAAAGGGTAATTTTTACTGTATAAAAATTATACTTCGATAAACTGAGAAAAATGCCAATATTATGCATTTCTAGATGATAGAATTTTCTTCTATTTGCTGTTTTATAATTTTCAAGATAAATTTTTAAAAAATATTTTAGCATTTCAGTACTCAAAAGGTGCCTTTGTCTTAATATTGTAAAACTCGTCGACTAAGTATAGAGTCTGAAGCATCCTTCCCCATGCTGGCTGCTAGTCCAATACACCTTCCACAGATGAGGAGAGCAAGTGAAGAAAATTTTTTCAAAAAATTCTGGACTTACATTTAGAAACAACTAAATAGAGATGCTAGAATGTAGAAAAGAAGGATCCCCAAAGCATGCTTATAATTCAGGGCATATATGAGCCTTGAGAAATCTCTTCTACAGCACCTCTCCCTCTAAATTAATTTAGTTGCATTCTCTTGTGATATTTATTTTATTTTTAATTGTTATGGGTATATAATAGTTGTATATATTTATAGGGTGCATGTAATGTTTTGATACAGGCATATAATGTGTATTAATCAAATCAGAGTAATTGGGGTATCCATCACCCAAGCATTTATCATTTCTTTGTGTTAGGAACATTCCAATTCCACCTTTAGTTGTTTTAAAGTATACCCTAACATTGTTAATTATAGTCACTGTGTTGTGCTATCAAATATTGTTCATTCTATTTAACTGTCTAACTATATTTTTGTACCCATTAACCATCCCCACATTATCCTCCCGACACACACACAACTCAGCCACTAATAACCATCATTCTACTCTCTGTCTCCATGAGATCAATTGTTTTAATATTTAGCCCCCACATATGACTACATGTGAAATTTGTCTTTCTGTAATTGGCTTATTTCACTTAACATAATGTTGTCCAGTTCCAGCCATGTTTTTGCAAATGGCAGGATTTAATTTGTTTAATTGCTGAATAATATTGTGTTGTGCATATGTACCACAATTTCTTCATTCATCTGCTGATGAACACTAAGGTTGATTCTAAACCTTGGCTATTGTGAATAGTACTGCAATAAACATGGAAGTGCAGATATCTTGTCAATATACTGATTTCTTTTCTTTTGAATATATATCTAGCAGTGGGATTGCTGGGTCATATGGTAGTTCTATTTTTAATTTTTTGAGGAATCTCCATACTGTTCTCCATAGTGGTTGCACTAATTTACATTTCCACCAACAATGTATGAGGGTTCCCCTCTCCCCACATCCTTGCCAGCACTCATTATTGCCTTTTTGATAAAAGCCATTTTAACTGGGGTGAGATGATATCTCATTGTAGTTTTGATTTGCATTTATCTGATGACTAATGATGTTGAGCATTTTTTCATATACTTGTTGGCCATTTATATGTTTTCTTTGAAAAATGTCTATTCAGATCCTTTGCCCATTTTTAAGCGGCGTATTTGATTTTTTCCTATTGAGTTTTTGTAGCTCCTTATGTAGTATACCTGTTAATCCCTTGTTAGACGAGTAGTTTGCAAATACTTTCTCTCATTCTGTGGGCTGTCTTTTCACTTTATTATTTCCTGTGCTGTGCAGAAGCTTTGTATCTTGATGTGACTCCGTTTGTCCAATTTTTCTTTTGTTTTCTGTGAGTTGGGGGTATTACTCAATAAGTCTTTGTCAGACAAATTCCTGAAGCATTTCCCCAATGTTTTCTTTCGTAGTTTCATGGCTTCAGATCTTAGATTAAAGTTTTTAATTCATTTTGATTTGATTTTTGTACATGACAAGAGATAAGGTTCTAGTTTCATTCTTCTGTGTATGGATATCCAGTTTCCCCAACACCATTTATTGAAGAGACTGTCCTTTGTCCATATATGTTCTTGGCACCTTTGTTAAAGATAAGTTCATTGTAGATGTGTGGATTTATTTCTGGGTTCTCTATTCTGTTCCACTGGTCTACCTGTCTATTTTTATGCAAACGCCGTGCAGTTTTGGTTACTATACTCTGTAGTATAATTTGTAGTCAGGTAATGTGATGGCACCAGTTTTGTTCTTTTTGCTCTGGATGGCTTTGGCTTTTCTGGGTCTTTTATGGTTCCACATAAACTTTAGGATTACTTTTTTCATTTCTGTGAAGAATATCATTGGTGTTTTAGAGGGATGTTGTTGAATCTGTAGATTGCTTTGAGTAATAGTATGAACATTCTAACATGTTGATTCTTCCAGTCCATAAGCATGGAATATCTTTCATTTTTTTTTCTGTCTTGTTCAATTTCTTTATCAATGTTTTATAATTTTCATTGTAAATATCTTTCACTTCTGTGGTTAAGCTTATTCCTAGGTATTAATATTTTATATGCAGCTATTGTAAATGGGATTATATTTTCTTGGTTTCTTTTTCAGATTGCTTACTGTTGGCATATAGAAATGCTACTGATTAAAAAATGTTGATTTTGTATCCTCCAACTTTATTGAATTTGTTTAGCAGTTCTATTAGGTTTGTGTGTGGAGTCTTTAGGTTTCTCTAGCTATGAGATCACGTTGTCTGCAAACAAGGATAATTTGATTTCTTCCTTTAGATGCCCTTTATTTCTTTTGCTTGTCTGATTGCTTTAGCTAGAACTTCCAGTACTATGTTGAATAACAATGGTGAATTGGACATCTGTATTTGTTCCAGATCTTAGAGGAAATGCTTTCATTTTTTTCCCATTCAGTATTATACTAGCTATGGGTCTGTCTTATATGGCTTTTATCATGTTGAGCTATGATCCTTTTATACCCAATTTTTTGAGAGTTTTTATTATGAAGAGATGTTGAATTTTATCAAATACTTTTTCAGTATCAATTGAAATGATTATATAGTTTTTGTCCTTCATTCTGCTGATATGTTATATATATTCATTGATTTGCATATCCTGAACCATCCTTGCATCCCTAGGATGAATCACACTTGATAATCATGAATAATCTTTTAAACATGTTGTTGAATTTGGTTTGCTGGTATTTTATTGAGGATTTTTGCATCTATGTTCATCAGAGATATTGGCCTATAGGTGTTTTGGTTTTGTTTTTTAGTTGTTGTTGTTGTTGTTGTGCCTTTGTCTGGTTTTGGTATCAAGGTGATACAGTCCTCCTAGAATGAGTTTGGGAGTATTCACTCCTCAATTTTTGCAATTGTTTAAGTAGGATTTGTATTAGTCCTTCTTTGAATGCTTGGTAGAATTCAGCAGTTAAGCCATTGGGTCCTGGGCTTTTATTTGATGGGAGACATTTTATTACTGCTTCTATCTTGTTACTTGTTATTGGTTTATTCGGGTTTTAGATTTCCTCCTAGTTTAATCATGGTAGGTTATATGTGTCTAGGAATTTATTAATTTCTTCTAGGTTTTCCAATGTTTGTGCATATAATTGCTCATAGTAGTCTTTAATGATCCTTTTAATTTCTGCAATATAGGTTTTAATGTTTCCTTCTTCATCTCTGATTTAATTTTTCTAGGTCTTCTTTTTTTTCTTATTTAGTCTGGCTAGAGGTTTGTCAATTTCGTTTACCTTCACAAAAAATAAAAACAATTTTTGTTTCATTGATCTTTTGCACTGATTTTTTCTTGGTTTCAATTTCATTTATTTCTGCTCAGATATTTATTCTTTCTTTTCTTCTACTAATTTGAGGTTTGGTTTGTTCTTGTTTTTCTAGTTCTTTAAGATGCATCATTAGGTTGTTTGCTTGAAGTTTTTCTACTTTTTGTCTGTAGACACTTAGTGATATAAACTTTCCTCTTAATACTGCTTTCACTGTATCCCATAGATTTTTAATATATTGTGTTTTCATTTTCATTTTTTTTTTGGCGAATTTTTAAATTTCTTTCTTAATCTCTCCATTGACCTACTGGTCATTCAGGAGCATATTGTTTAATTTCCATGTGTTTATATAGTTTCCAATGTTCCTATTGTTATTGATATCAAGTTTTATTCCATTGTGGTCAAAGAAAATACTTGATATGATTTCAAATTTTTGAGTTGTTAAAGACTTTCTTTGTGTCCTAACATATGGTCTATCCTGAGAATGATCCATGAGCTGAGGAGAAGAACACATATTCTGCAGCAACTGGATGAAACATTCTATAAATACATATTAGGTCCATTTGATTCATAGTCTAATGTTTCTTTGTTGATATTCTGTCTGGAAGATATGTCCAATGCTGGATGTGGAGTATCGAATTCTTCAACTATTAGTTTATTGGTTCCTATCTCTTTCTTTAGCTCTGATAACATTTGCTTTATATATCTGGATGCTCCAGTGTTGGGTGCATATATATTTAGAAGTGTTACAACCTCTGGTTGAATTGTCCCCTTTATCATTATATTAATATAATGACCTCTTTTGTTTCCTTTTACAGTTTTTGTACTGAAATATATTTTATCTGATAGAAGTATAGCTATTCCTACTCTTTTTTAATATTAATTTGCATGGAATGTCTTTTTCCATTCCTTTATTTTCAGTCTATGTGTGTTTTTATAGATGAAGTGGGTTTCTGGTAGGCAACATATAGGGTTAGGTCTTATTTTTATATCCTTTCAGCCACCCTATGTCTTTTGATTGGATAGTTTAGTCCCTATCAAAATAACATTAGGCTCATATTACCTATCCAACAGAAATACAAACATATGTCCATACAAGGATTTGCATACAAATGTTTATAGCAAAATTACTGATAATAGGAAAAAACTGAAAATAATTCAAATGTCCATTAACTGGTGAAAAGATGAACAAAATGTGGTGTACACATACAATAGAGTATTATTCATAAATATGAAGGAACAAACCACTGATGTGTGCTGCAACACGGATGAACCTTAAAAACATCATTCTAAGTAAAAGAAGGCAGATGCAAAAATCTACATATTATAGGATTCCATTTATATCAAAGCTTCATAAAAGGCAAAGCTATTGAAATAGAAAGCTAATATATGTTTATCTGAGCTTGATGGTGGGAACAAGAATTGATTTCAAATGGGCATAAGAGAACTTTTTGGGGAAATGGAAATATTCTGACACTGGGTTGTGGTGATCTATAAATTATCTAAAAATATTTAATTTTACTCTTACAGTGTGTGAATTTATAGCATGAAATTTATATACCCCCCAGAAAACTATAAAAATAAAAACTAATAATAAAAGGGAAGAATAATATATATGTTAGCGTCAGTTCTTTTCAAACTTAAGAATTCTGCATAAAAGAAAAAGTATAGAGTTCTAACAATGTTGAAAGGAAAAATAAAGCTTCACTTTGCCTTTTTCTTTCCTTTTCATGGCCTAGTTTAATGTTAAAACATGAAAGTAGTCAGATTTTAGTGGCACTCTTAGCAGCAGGTAGGTCTACTAACTGTTTCTGTCTTACATTTATTCCTTACTCCAGCCTTTTTCCAGCATGTCTTGCTGAGCAGTGGATTATGGCCTCAGAGCTACCAATTCTACAGATAGAATTCCACAAAGTGTGTTCCACCAGCTGTTAATGGATGTTATTACCCCTCCTAACAATCTCAAAATATTTTAAGAACCAATAATGTTGGATAACAGAGTGCTAAAAAAGGTTTCATTATTGCAGAGCCTCTCAAAATCCTTAGGATGTTGTTGTAATTTTGTTTGGTTTTGTTTTTACAAAACACATATTATATGACCTCATGCCATCACTCAGAGACCTACCAATGCCAATTTCAATGATCAATTTCAAAGACCAAGCATGTGATGGAAATGGAAATGGAAAATATAATTTCAGCCTGCATTTCCCTAGTCAGAGCTCCATCACATGATTGCACTTAACTGCAAAGGGGGCTAACAATGTAGTCTACCACGAGACACAAGAGAAAAGAAGAAATGGATGTGATAAACACCTAGCCTTTTTAAAAATGAGGAAACCTCACCTGATTCTTTGCTTTGTACAGCCCATGAACTTCCCAGTGATGTAATCTGACTACTGTTTGAAACACACAGCACCTCTTCCAGAGAAGGATATAAAGTCTCTACAAACTTCAAATTTCCATTTTTGAAACATTTTGCCTGAAACTGCCATATAAAATTATCCTGTGGAGGAAAATTGTTTTTTAAAAAGCACTTAAAATGTTTTCTCTAAATGCACAATGTGTTTATGTTATCTACATTTTCTTTAGGTCATTTCTTTATTAACATGACTACCGTTTGTGGAGTGTTTTATAGTTTTCACATCACTTTTACATGCAAACTTTCATTTAATCATCATACTTTTCCTGGGAGGTATATATTATTTTCCCCATATAACAAATAAACTGCAGATGGCAAGGGACAGCATACCTTGTCACTGACATTGAGAGTCCCTGCGATGCATTTTAGGAATGTCTCACAGGAGTCCTTGGTACAAGCTCAAATCAGGTAAGATTGGGGGATTTTTCATCTCAGTTATTCAGTGGCAATCTTGAGAACCTGCCTATATGAAATAAAATTTACCTTTAAATGAAGGACTTACTCGTGTATCCGTTACATAATATCTCCAAATTCATTGAGTTCTTCTTTTAGGTCCCTATGCTAAATACCAAGATTACAAAGAGGTTTAAATTTTTATCTCCTGCGTGTAGCTTTAAATCTAACTTAAATGCCAGACTTGCATGGGCAAGACTGAATAGCCTGTGTGGATGCTTGTGTTAATGTCAAATGAGTGTGACAATAAGTACTACAAATGTGGGTTTGAAGTGATACCTTAGGGTTGGAGTAATCAGGAAAGGCTACTAGGGGGTTGTGAAATTGAGGAGAGATGAGGGTATCCTTAGGTGACTAAGAAGAAAGAGAGAAAAGTAAGGTAATGAAGGCATGAAGAATGGCATGAACCTAAGCAGAGAAGTAAGAAGTAGCATGGAGCATCCAAACAGCCTTGTGCAGACCTTCTTTACCTAGTGAGACTTCCTATCAGGAAATTGAAAATGATTAGATTAGAGAGGAAACAGATGATGGAGGTCTCTGAGTCAACTATTTCAGAATAATTTCCATATCTGAAATTATTCTATTTATCTGTATTCTCTCACTAGAAGATAAGCTCTCTGTTCACTACATATAGAGCAAAAACTTATGCTCCGTACATGATATATACTCAAAAAGTGTCGTCGACTATCTGGCTGACTGGCATTTAAGGTTTGTAGGCATTCCAATTCCCTGCACAATGTAGATTCATTTATAGGATTAATTTATAGTGAGGGCAGAATGGATCTATATATTGGGAGACTATGCAAAGGAAGGCCAGTTAGGGAATTGTGAAGGAATGTTGTAGCTGCTAATCATAGGAATTTAGCAAGAGGGGGAGTTGAAGATTTTAAGTATGAGACAAGCAAAATTGATATATAACTATTAAATAGTTGAGAACTAAATTAGAAAAAAAGCACATCTAAATTGAAAACTAAGGATTCTGAATATCTTCTCCTCCATAGAAGCAAGAAGAACATTGACAATAATTATCAAAATCCACCCTTTCAGAACTCTGGAAATGAATTCAAATGCTTGAAAATCTGAGGGGCATTTATTTAAGAAAAATGGATAACTCTTAGTAAGGACAGTGAATTTTTGGTTGTTTTAACTTATCATATTCCTATCCCCTCCTGCCCAGCTCTACAGAAGCCTTGAAAACCAATGGAATCACAACCATGGTAGCTCTGAGAGACAGCAGCCTTGCAGCCACTGGAAGGAGCACACCAGGTTTGGAGCTTCCCCAAACCCCATACCTAGACAACTTTTACTATTTAATATGTCTCGAAGTTCTCTGGAAAGTACTCTCGCAGGATTTATTTGACCAGACTGAGAGCATTCTCAGTGGGAAAGCCTTATGCCCAGGTTTTATGTCAGAAATATTCAGGAGCAATTGTTTAACATTTCAGATTAGCTGAGATAACAAAAAAATGTTGGGACAAACAAGAGATTGCCCAAAAAACTAAAAAGGAAAATTTTTGGAATGAGGTATCAAAGGGGTCTCCTAAAAGTTCTAAAACACTCTTGGGAATCTAGAAGGCCATGTGCAAAGAGAGGGCTGTGCACATGCTCGGGAAAGACCTGAGAAAACCCTAACATCTCATCTCTGTCTGACCTTGAGGTTTTCCTTTGCAAGCAGGAAGTGAAGGGTAAGGCAAAGCTGTAAACTGCTTAAGTGATGACAACATTTGTCAACACACATGCAGAGCCCCTGTACAATGGGCAGGGAATTTGTTAAAGAATTTAAAGAAATCTCTGTCCAATCAGTAGCTGCTAAAAGCACTCAAGAAAATAGAAATAGAAGGGAACCTCTTCAATTTGAGACAGGGCGTCTATGAAAAACTGACATGTAATAGTTTAAGAATATGTCCAGTCCAGCTACTTTTATTCAGCATCATAGTGGAGGTTCTACTCAGGGATATTAAGCAAGAAAAATAAAAGGCATCGAAATGAGAAGAGAAAAGTAAAACTGCATCTATTCAAAGATGACATGATCTTGTTTATAGAAAATTAAAAGAAATCCAAATTTTTCATAAACTACCAGAACTAATAAGCAATTTCAGCAAGTTGCAGGATATAACATCAATCTAAAAAAATGAATTGCTATACACTAGCAATAAGTAATCCAAAAATAAAATTAAGGACACAATTCAATTTACAATAGCATCAAGAAGAATAAAATACTTAGAAATATGTTTAATGAAAGATGTGCAAGATTTTTACAATGAAACTACAAAAATTGATGAAAGTATTTAAAGAAGACCTAAATAGATGCAATAACATCCCATGTTTATATATTGGAACACAACATTCTTGAGATGGCAATACTCCCCAAATAAATTTACATATCAAACACAATCTCTATCACAATCCCACATGGATTTTATTGCAGAAATTGACAGATTGATTCTAAAATTTATATGCAAATGTAAGAATAGCCAAGACAATCTTTAGAAAGAAGAAAACGTTGGAGGATTTACATTTCCCAATTTCAAAACTTACTACAAAGCTACAGTAATCAAGACTGTGTTATACTAGCAAACGGATAGATATACAGATTATTAAATAGAATTGATAGTTCAAAAATAAACCTTTATATTTATGGTCAATTGATTTTGACAAAGGTGCCAAGACAATTCAGTGGTGAAAGAAAATTATTTTTGCTAAATGGTGCCAGTACAACTGGATATCTAAATACAATAGAATAAAATTTGACCCCCACCTCAAACCCATACAAAAATTAACTTAAATGAATCTACAACAAAATATAAAAGCTAAAACTATTAAATTTTTAGAAGAAACATAAATGTAAATTTTTGTTATTTGGGTTAGGCAATGGTTTCTTACAAGTGACACTCAAAGCACAAAAACAAAAGAAAGAGATAAATTGGACATAATCAAAATTTAAAACTTTTGTTTTAAAGCATACCAGAAGAAAATATTTATAAATTATTTGTCTGATAAAGGCTTTATACCCAAAATATGTAATGAACTCATACAGTAAAACATATATAAAGAACTCAACAATAGAAAGACAAATAAGCCAATTTTAAAAATTGGCCAATGATTTGAATAGACATTTCTTCAAAGAATTCATATAAATGGCCCATAAGCACGTGAAAAGATGTTCAATATCTTAGGTCATTAGGGAAATACAGATGAAACTACAATGAGATACCACACTGCTATAGGCAAGGCTTAACTTCAGCAGCTGCCCAGCTCCTATTTTCATGACCTTTCCTTCATTCGGTCTACAAAATATAGTGACAGACGGGCAACAGAATTGTATAATTTCAAAAGGTACAACTGACATTGCATTCTATTGCGGCAATGCTGCCTGGATTTGTGCAATGTCTCAGTACTGCCTCTGTATGTATGAAATTGAAACAATGAGAAAACCTTAATGGATAGCGGCATCACACTCTGGCAACCTGATACATCTACTTCCTCCAGAGCAGCTGATGTGCCTATTGAAGTGGCCAATTCTAACATCTGGATAATGTTGGAGACATGCTGAGGAATCTATAGGTCATCAGGTTCCTTTTGCCTAAGTCATCATCCTTCTAGTGATATTTTGAACTATTGATTAGAATATAACTGTATTCGGGCAAATGTCTTTCTACACAGCTGGACATGAACTAGTCATTTCATAGGGTTACTTCTGCAGATGGCTAGGCTCATTAAGTTTGAGTCTACTACTTTCACAATCAGAAAATGGCTTTTGCCTTACAATTCACCAAATATACTGATTCCTTTATTATAACAGCTCGTGGATGAAATATCAGCTGGAGAAGAGTTTGATCTCAGTACCCTGTGATATTAATGTAGTAGCCATAATAATGTCTGTGAGATTCATCAACAGAGCTTGCTTAGAGGCCATATTTATCTCCTTTGGACCCCAATCACACACGAGGAAATTTTTCTGGGAGAGTATGGCCCATTTTATTTAATTGGATTCCTGGTGATGTGTAGCATAACTTCTTTGAAAATAAAATTGTAAAAGTTCACATCCCGCTATTTTCCCCTCCAAGTTCTAGATTTCTTTTTTATTTTTTAAAAAACGTCTCCTTAGTTTTCATTAGGAATTCTGGAATTTCTTAAGACTTACACAAGGCAATTATAATAAATTTTAAATATATACAAAATGAATTGATAATTATGGAAGGAGTTGCACTGTACAAAAGCATTCTTTAGACTTTCAATTGATACACAGTTGGGGCTCAGGGTACTGGGAACTTAAAAGTTCCTAGAAATAAAAGTGTTTGAAATATTAATATGTTCTGACTATGATACCTAGGTAGTTTTAAATCTTCCAGTCAAAATGTGCTAATATAATCCAGTGAATCTTTGTTAGAATCTGTGCTTTATCACTGGGAAGGCTGGCTCTTAAATAATTCTCCCACTACACTACACCAGGAATGAGTGAACATATTTTAACATAGGGGAGTTTTTAAATTTAAAGATGTTTATTTTATTTTTTTAAATATCTGTAGCATCAAATTTTATTTAAAATTATTTAAATAATGACACATAGATCTTAGCAAAATAACATAATGGCATGTTTTAGAGAAAGGAAATGTTAATAATTCTTCATATAAAACCATTTTATGTTCTTCAATGGTATTTAAAAAAATATTTTCTCCCTAATTCTTTTTTTTTTTGAGTTTTCTAGATAACATATGATCATTTAATGACAAATCATGTTTCATACTCATTTAAAAAGATTTGAGTAGTTCACTGTGAACTGGAGTACAGCCACGGTTATAAATTTGACAATTAAGTCAAATATACCATTAAACACAATATGCAAAACTCATGCCTTGTGGTGGTACTAATTTTTTTTGATCATTTAGTTCCAATTTAATAGTGAATACATGTGGTGTTTGTTTTTCCATTCTTGTGATATTTCACTTAGGAGGATGGTCTCCAATTCTGTCCAGGTTGTTACAAAATGTATTAGTTCACTATTTTTTTATGGCTAAATATTACTCCATGTTATACATATACCACATTTTATTCATCCACTCATGGATTGATGGGCACTTGGGTTTTTCCATATCTTTGCAATTGTGAATTGTGCTGCTATAAACATTGGAGTGCAAGTGTCTTTTTTATAAAATCTTTTATTCCTTTGGGTAAATACCCAGTAATGAGATTGATGGATCAAATGGTAGAACTACTTTTAGTTTTCGAGGTATCTCCATACTACTTTCCATAGAGGTTGAACTAGTTTGCAGTCCCACCAACAGTGTATAAGTGGTCCTTTCTTTCCATATCTTTGCCAGCATCTGTTGTTAGGGGACTTTTTGATAAAAGCCATTCTGACTGAAGTTAGGTGATACCACTGTGGTTTTGATTTGCATTTCCCTGATGATTAGAGACATTGAGCTTTGTTTCATATGTTTATTGGCCATTAGCCTATCTTGTTTTGAAAAGCTTCTGTTTATGTCTTTTGCCCACATTTAATGGGGCTGTTGATGTTTTCTTGCGGATTTGCTTGAGTTCTTTGTAGATCTGGTTATTAGCCCATGGTGGGTAGGGAAGAAATATGGCGCCTGCTGTCCAAGCTCAGGTCTGTGGGGCAGGAAGTGCCCCAGGGGGGCTGGAATCCTGGGGCCCTGTCTGC
Organism: Cheirogaleus medius; assembly: GCA_008086735.1. Taxonomy (NCBI): domain Eukaryota; kingdom Metazoa; phylum Chordata; class Mammalia; order Primates; family Cheirogaleidae; genus Cheirogaleus; species Cheirogaleus medius. The sequence goes on along the minus strand of VBSM01001044.1, from coordinate 7,785,401 downwards.
AAGAAGCTCCCAGCTTACTGTCAGCAGCAGCCTCTGGGCTTGTGTGGACAGAAAGTCTCTCCAGCAGCTCAGGAACCCACAGACTGCCAGAGACGTGAGGAATAGAGAAACAAACAGCTCCACCTACCCTTCTTGCTGGACTCCAAGCCTCTCAGGGGTTGATCTTTGCCGATAGCTTGCTACCTTCTTGTTCTGCATCACACCTTCTCCTGTGGAATCTCCCTAAGGCTCTGGCACCCTTCCTTCAGACCCACATCTGATCTGTGTTTGTCTGTTTTTTCTTTTTCATCTAAAATTTCTCCTTCTTACCAAGACACTCTGACAGCTGGTGTCTCCAGTCAGTCATCTTGCCTGGAAGTCCAACTTAAAGATGTTTAAATGAAACAGCACTAGAAGGCTGGTAAACTTTTGGGACTTGGAGATTGTCAGAATTCCAAATGTCAGTTCCATCCCTTTTAATAGGTTGACCCAGTGTAAGTCATGCAATCTCCTAAACTCCAGTGACCTCATCCTCACAACAAGGTGGTGTACACATACCTCACAGGATCATTTTGAGGCTTAAATATATGTATCTAATGCATGTTGGACTTAGCACAGTGACTTACACATGAAGTGGCATAATAGAAGTTAGTTAAATAAATAGTAGTCTCACACAGTCATCCAATAGTATTTGTTGAACATTCACTATAGGCCATGAGATATTCAATAAATAAAAATTGAATTTGGATTAAGGGATGTATTTGATTTTTCCTGAAGGTTTTTTGAAAGACTAAGATTAATATGTTAACAAAAGTATCTTACATCAGCATATGCAGAGCAAATGAAGACTTAATAAGGCACTAAAATATTTTAGACTCCAAACTCATTCTTAATTCTAGGAGTCTGAGTTTTTCATATCCATTTCCTGCATTATTGAATATCAATACAGAGTGGTTATGAGCATAAGCTCTAAAATCAGACCCCATGGAATCAAGTCAGACCCTGTCTCTTTCTCTCTCTTTGACCTTGGGCAATTTACTATGCTTTAGAGTTTTCATCTGTAGGATAGTGGTAGTAATAAAGCTATCAGGGTTTCTGTGAGGTTCAAATACATTAATTCGTGTCAAGCCTGATACATTGTAAGCTCTTAATACTTGTTGACTGTTTTTGTTTTTATTGCATGAACTTACTTAGGCCTCCTCTTCACTTCACTATCACTTAGCTAAGAAAATACAGAGTGATACACTAAGAAGTATGATTTGAACTTCTTAAAAGCTATTTTAGTTTGACTCTTACAATTTTTTGCCTTTAATCTCCTTTGTTGAAGGCTTTCTAGCTCTGGGAGACACTTTTACTTTTTCTTTATTGAAAATAATTATAATTCTTCATTTTTTTTTAATTCACAAAGATTTCCAGATCTCCTGAGAAAATTTCTCACATTTTTAATCAGAAATGGGGTGGGGGAGGGAGCATGAATCTTGAACAGGTTGAGAGACAACCATGTAAAGAACAGATTCTCTGACAATGGGAACAAAACACCGTAATAGACGACCAGAGTGTCTTCTTTCATTTTTTGACCTTTAATTGAAAGATTGAAGATAAGTAGCTCCTGTGAGAAAGCAAAAGGCTGATTCACTTACCCTGTAGCTTAAAGTAAAAAAGCTTCCAGGAAGTCTTACTTTATATTATGAATCATTCTCTTGTCACTCTAAGAAGTTCATAGCTAAGTAAAATGCTGGAAATGGATTGATGGTGCTCTGACAGGCACCAGAACTGGAAGAAGAGGTGAAAGGCCTCTAGATAATACATCTGGATCTCCCTCAAGGCAGTTTTTTGTAAAGCTGATGTTTCGAACCTGAGGCTTTCCTGTCTCACTGTATCAGGAATGATTGTTCTTTAAAAAATTCCCACTATTTTAGAGCATACCAGTCGGTAGGGTAGGGTTATAAAAAGCCAAGTGCATTTTATTGTCCTTTCAATTTGAACATTCCCTGTGCCTTCTGGAATTATTTGGAGGGGGCATTCAAAATAAGTCCCAAAGAACTGGTAGTTTTTGTTAAGGAAGTCATAGAAAATCCCATAATAATCAAATCTTGGACAAGAAACTGTTGAAAAGAGAAAAAGTTCAATTCAAGTCACTCTCTGACATGTCATTTTAACAAGTTACACAACCACATATCATTTTTTCCATCAATTTTCCTCCAAGGCAATCAAACTCATGTGTCTCTTTGTACAGTATCTACTTAATGATAATTCAGCCATATTTTTTACTAATCCTTTTTAGATTTTAAAGCTCTCACCAAAAAGGCCCACCTAAATGTGGGGTGGGTGACAGCCACTTCCTCATTCAAATTAGGGGATCACCTGCAAAATTTCCATTCCATATTCTGGACTCTTACAATGTGCAAGGCATTGTAACCACATCAGCATACAAAGTGATAGCATACAGAGAGTTCAAGGAGTGCATCTAGTTGATTAAAGATAATAAAACCTTTATGCAAATGATATAATAAAAGGTAGCTTCAGGTTAGTATCATATGGGAGTGCAAAAAAATTCAATGCAAGGGACAGTTATATTATGGTGGAGAGTTCTAGAAGCTTCCTGGATCCTGGATACTATAAGAGAAAGAGGGGGGAAACAAAGACATAGAGAGAGAAAGAGATAGAATCCTAAATCTAGAACTGAAGGTGACATTATACAGAGGAAAGAAAGTGCAAGGTGGTTTGTGGAAGAGAAAGCATACTCCTATGGCTTGAAGGCAGGATAAAAAGCTGAGTGAAAGTGGGGCCAATGGTGTTTACTTAATATTAAACCAGCTATTTAGCCATTTATTAAGCCATGGAATAGAGGCCACTTGTTGCAATAAAAATTGCTTGAGTTATATTATTACATAGACTTAGGGCCACATAATGAATCTAATGTACAAGATTGAGTAGACTCTATTCACTAATCACTGGTTCCCACTAATCACATAATGCTAAGCAAGCTACTTAATCTCTCTGTGCCTCAGTTATCTCATTCATAAAATGGGAATCATGCCTCATTTTCAAAGTTTCCTAAAGTTTACAAGTAATGTATATAAAATATCTATCATTATGGTTGCCAATATGTAGGCATATAATAAAAATGATTAATAATAATAAACATTCACACTGGAGTTTACTATTTTATAGAAATGTTTTAAGTTATGTTATTGCTATTTGTTTGATTATCATGCTCACCAGAATTTAAGCTCCTTCAGGGCAAGGACTTATCTATTATAATTACTGCAATATCCCTAGTGAGTAGAAAACTGCCTGAAGTATCATATTTGATAAATCAAGAATTATTAAATGAATGAGTAATAACCATATTCTGTGTATTATTATAAATACTCATCACTGTCAAAATAAAACTTTAGGAAGACTAATTTGGAAGCTCCATGTAGGAAGGATTAGAGTGAGAAGAGGGTAGGAGCCTTTATCTGGATGCCGTCACAGTAACTTAGATAAGAAGTAATGTACGATTGCTCTGAGAAAAGATGAAATTAAGGGGACATGTTCAAGAGAAATTGTGGTGGGCAGCTGAAATGCCAGAATTTAGCAAATGATCATATGAAGGTGGGATGAGGAGGGGACTGAAAAGAGATAGGCTGGCTGTCTTCATGTCAATTAAGAGAGTCCATGGTGCTTAAGATTTTGATCCTTAACACTTAGAAAGACATTGATCTTAATTCACCAAAATGTGGATGTCAGGGCAAAGAGCTTGTTTACAAAAGAAGGTAAGCAAGGCAACTCTAGATATCATACATATATATGTACACTTGTGTGTTTTCTATGTCAGACATCATGCAAACAGCTTCATATTCATTATTACTTTAAATCCTCTTCAATGATGGGTACTGTAAATAGGTAATCACCCACTGTTTACACAAAAGAGGACACTGAGGTATGCGGTGACTGCATAACATGCCCAGGGTCACAAAAATAGAATGTTGAGATTTGTCCGTAAACTGTCTCAACTCCAGAGATTCTAACCACCAGGCCTGATTTCATAGTTTGAGTTGAGGTGTTAATGAGACACCAAGGAGAGGAAGGAAGGTAAGTCATTCAGAAGCTCACGTGGAAAGGCTTGTCATTTCATCATTATAATAGGCCTGTAATATGCTCGGAATGATTCTTGATTTCTAAGAAGTCTCTTTCAAATTATTTCTGAAAATAGTTACACCATAGAATATCTTGCCAAATAACTCCATATTTATTTGTTCAATCACAAATATTTATTTAATTCTAAGCAGAGGTTGGCCAAAATAGGATTCTGTTCACTCCTGGGCTGGATGTGGTGAGGACCGAAGTGGAGAAAGGGAGAGTGATGGGAGGAATCCTAGTGATCCTGACCTTTCCAGAGGCTGGAACCAACAACGCTCACCTGGTATTTTACCATTGGCTTTGCAGGTTCTTATTTTCCACTTGAATTTCTTTAGAAACTATTAGAAGTATAATCTTCTCAATTCTCAGTGATCAATTTTCAATTTTAAAATGTAGATGGTCAAAGCAGCTTTTAGGTTGCATGTGGGTGATTCATGAGATGAACTTTAACAAACGTCCTTGAGAAACTCCCTCTGCCTCCCACTTATCCAAACAAGTAACTCATTATCACTCTAGTAAAGTTTATACTTGAGTAACGTTTCTGATTCAGCAGGACCTTTCTCTTTGCTTACATTTTAGCTGTCATGTGAGATCCCAACAAATGCATAATTGTTAATCAAATTCATTTTTAGGACATGGTGTTTTTAAGTATCTAATTTTATTGTGCTGTCCAGGCCAAAATATCACCTAACAACTTGATTCCCATGTTCCCTAACTCAGAAGGACCTGAAAACTGCCAGCACAGAGACAGATATGAGCACACAGCAGGATTGTCGGGCAGGGAGCACTCGCTCTTTCCGGAGCTCTGGTGCGGAGGATCAGGACTTACTTCTCAGGGGTCACGTGTCCCATTTGTATGCCCACTGGAAATTCACCGGATCTTGCACCCCAGGCTCCTGCTGGAACTTCAAAATGTGTCAATATAGACCCTGAACTGCAGTCTGCTAAACAGCTTCTTTTCTGGAAACTTTTAATTACTTTAATTATGACAGCAGCAGTTCCTTCAAGTAGAGTCAAGAAAATAGGGCACTGAGGGAGACTCTTTATAGCAATGGATTTTTGGACTCAAGGTAATAACAGGTGCTCATGTGTATTTGAGGTTCTCACTTGACTGCCACTCTGCAGAGTTTCCTCCTGACCCCTTGTCAAGCTCGCTACTTCCCTAGGGGTAGAAGGCTTGTTGCTCTACAGTATGCGTCAGTGGACTATGGAGTCAATGCTCAGTGGAAACAGGTTGTTCAGGGACCAGGTTGTTATCACTCCAGCGGCTGCACACTTATTGGAGGGAGGAGGTCTTTTCCTTGGGATTAATTTGGTTTATACCACAATGGATGCAGTGGATGAGTGAGAATCTATTAAGCCTTTTCTAGCCTAGTGAAAGCTTGGGTTGTCCTGGAAAATGGAAATGAAAATAAAAAGGGTTGCTAGGTCTCATCTTTGAAAAGCATTTTTTCTTTTCTTTCTTTCTTTCTTTCTTTTCTTTCTTTTTTTTTGTTGCTATTAAATAGCAGAGCTACTAAGCAGAACTGAAATTCCAAATGGGTGGTGACCGTACTAGCCTGTGAAATAAAGTAAGGTAAGAAAATCTCTATTTGAACTCCACTAATTTGGAATTTCTTACAATATCAAGCCAGAATGGACATAAGTCTATTTTTAGAAGGGGTTTACTACCCCCAAAATGAAATAAAATAGAACAAAATGTTGTCATAGATGGCACTCACCCATCTAGGCTCCTTTTCAACTACTTGAAGCAAGGACATATGTCAACAATTAATGAAAACTTTAAAGAAACAAAAAATAACAAATGACGATCTAATCATTAAACTATCAGGTGTTCCCTAGTAAGAGCTTGACAGTTGTTTTTGTTACCATCCATGTAGGTACCAATTATTTTAAAGGCAGTAATATCACAGCAAAGAGATTTGTATCAGTGACTTGGAGAACAGGCGCTTGGTGCCCATCTGTATAAAAATGACTGAAATTTATCAAATACCTACTATGTGCCAGCACTGTACCTACAGTATCAAATTTAATTATCACAACAGAGTTAGCAGGTGAGTACTTCCTTATTATGTTTTATAGACTAAGATACCATAGCTTAAAAAGTTAAAAGCCATTTGCCCAAGGCCAAATGGCTAATATGTGGCTGAGACAAGGTTCAGAGCAAGGTCTGTCTGACACTAAATCATGTGCTTTTAACTCGTCTGTCAAACCGTTTCTCTACTTCTGCTTACAAAATGATTTCTGCGTACAATCCCTAGCATTGCAGCATTAAAACAGTTATAAACTCTATGAAACGAAGCTATCCTGTATAATGTACACCCTCGTGTGGAGTCTGGCTGTGTTTTGTTCAGATTTCTTTAACCATGTCGTTTTGATTAAGTATAAGAGATTTGTTTATGTGTGTATGGTTAGTTTGGAAGCACTGAAATCGGAAGAGCCTCTGTGCAGTAAATAAAATGGAAAGTGAATGAGGCAAGAGGAAGGGTCACTGTTACAGATCATGAACATAGGGAGCAAAAGTTCCATTTCATGACAATTAGACTGCCAAGACCCTGTCACCTGTTTCAGCCATTCCTTATTCTTACGTACTAAAGGTTGTGGGGACTACATTCCAAAAGAAGTTATGCAAAAATTCTAAGAGTTTGCTATTATTTCAAAATCCAAGATATGTTTCCATTGCTTTATATAAAAAAAAAATCAGAGAGAAGAGAGGACTTCCTTTCAGTAAGTTTTCATTTAAATATGAGTTTACTTTGTCAATGGATCAAATTAGAAAACTTGCTTTGGTGGTAATAATAATAAATAAAAATGCATTTCTTTAGCTGTTCACTAAGTCAGACTATCCTTACCGCCAATAATTATAAGCTAAATGAACTTTTATGTTGTTCCTAAGTAGAGTCTGACTCTGGACTTCTTTGGCGTAGCACACCACTGCTGAACCACACATTAAATAAGCCCCACTTAGGCTTTTACCAGACAGACTGTAAGAGCCTCACAGGACCCGATACTGGCTCTTCAGTCAATAATTCATGGACTAGAGTCTACCCATAGGCTTTGGTTTGATAGACTGCGAGGTATGAATGATCTAAAAAGTGTGTATTAACACATTAAAAGAAAATTCAATCTCACTCTAGGATCATTTTTCTTTTTTAAAATTTAAGACCTACTCATAGTTAAGGGAAAAGTTGACTCTTTCTTCTCTTGACCTTCTCACAGCCCTTTTAAAAACTGAAAACTAGAGAAAGATGGGAGAAGGAGGTCCTGATGAAAACTGGGACTTAAAGGATAGAGGGAAGAGTGTGTGAAAACCTATGCCCACACTCAAGAAAAAGTTTAAAGCTGCATGGAATCTAATCCTTAATTCCTAATGTTAGTCATTCATCAAGCTGAACTGAATAATCAGCATGCACCATCTTCAAACCTAAATCTGGAAAATGAGGTCCCGCAAAGTGGAATGGGACACTGAGACACGTGCATGTTAAGAGAAGTGATCCAGCCACACACTTTCATCCAATATGTATTTGTAACGAGCCACCCAGCAACCAGGTGAGAAATATTGAATAAAGACAGGAAACAAGCATAAAGCCAGGATTCCGACTTAGAGAAATTCAAATCTAGCAGAAGTGATACGATATCTGCTATGGACAAGATAGTATCCCATAAAGTTCATGTGTTTAAGCACTTAGCTCCAGTGTGACTGTATTTGGAAAGAGGGCTTTTAGGAGGAGGTCATAAGGATGGGATCCTAATCCAATAGAATCAGTGGCCTTATAAGAAGAAGAGAGAGAGTTGTCCTTTTCTCTGCACACACACACACAAAGAAAGGGTCATGCAAACACACAGTGAGAAAGCAGCCATCTGCAAGCCAAGAGGAGGGCTCTTCCCAGGAACTGAATGGGCCTGCACCTTCATCTTGGACTTCCCAGCCTCCAGAAGTATGAGAAATACATTTCTGTTGACAAGCCACCAGTCTGTGGTGTTTTGTTATGGCAGTCCAGGCTGATTAATACACTGTGTAATAAATAATTTTTAACTCAAGTAAATGTCACAAATAATTCAGAGAGAACCATTTTGATGGGGCAGTCAGGGAAGCCTTTTTAGAGGACATAGATCTCTCATATTTCTGCTTCAAGGAGAGAAGCAAGGACTTAGATACTTCCAAGTTGGACACTGTGAACACAACAATGGAGCAGGGGGCTGAGCATGGATGCCCTAGGCACAGCCAGCTGAAGTGGAGATTCCCATGGAGGAAAGGGGGGATGGAGTCAGGAGAGTAGATTGGGCCCCCACCATTCACCGTTCAGCACCATTCAACACCAAGCTAAGCAATCTGATAGAGCAATGACACAAGCTGGAATTTCAGGAATATATATGGAGCAGTTGTGTGTTGAGGGACTGAAGAAAGAAAAAGTAGATATAAAACAGAGAGATCAATTTGCTTTGCTTTAGTGTAATCAGATTAGGAGAGTCTTACCTTTGAGCATGACAGCTAATCAGAGGTTTTGTCAATTCATGAATTAGGAAAGAGTAAATCAAATTATGCTTGGTTTGCATGGCTCTGAGTTCTGAGGGGGCTAAGAAGCTTCTCAGCTGAAGGAAAACTGTGGAACTGGGCAACAATCAAGTCACAACCTGAGAAGTTCTGAAGGAAAGCACAGGGCCACATGCAAAGTTGCATTTGGAATTTGTTGTTGAATGGTGATTTTTATTATTGTCTTTGAGACTTTGGTTACCTCCTATAAATACTGATGACTAACAAATGTGTTCTCTCACCAAACATGAGTCTTTAGCTGCTACAGGGGTGTTTCTCCAGTGCTTCCTGGATGCCTCACAGGCACTTAACTCAAAGTGAAACATTCCCAAAGTGAAATCATCTTCTGAATCCCTGATTTCCACTAACAGAGCCACTGCCAACCCACCAGCCCAAACTTCTGTTTCCTCTCCCCATCTCATGTTCAAGGGGTCAAAAGAGCTAAATTACCCCAGAAATCTCAGCACAATATTACCCCTCCCTTCTGTATAATGTTCCACTGCCTTTGTTCAGAGCTCCATCTTCAATGACGTGGTCCATTGAAAAAACTAACCTCCTTGTATTCCTGCTTCTAATCTTTTCCCTTTAAAACTTTCTTCATGATGACAAAGGCTTGTGTTTCTAAAATGCAAATCTGATAATGACATTTCTCTGTTTAAAATCCGTTTTTGATTCTTTGTTATTTGCCAAATAAGTCCAAATGCCTTAGCATGACATTATTCAAATCCGGGTTGACTGCCTTTACAGTCTCATATTTATTCAACATTTCTCCTGGTGTGCTGATATGGTTTGAATGCTTGGCCCCTCCAGATCTCATGTAAAATTTGATAACCAGTATTGCATGTGGGGCCTGGTGGGAGGTATTTGGGTCATGGGGGTAGATCCCTCATGAATGGCTTGGTGCCCACCACACAATGATGAGTTAGTTCTGGCTATATGAGGTCATGTGAGAGCTGGCTGTTTAAAGGAATCTGGCACCACCTCCTCCCTCTCTTACTCCTTCTTTCACCATGTGATACACCTGATCCCCCTTTGCCTCCTGCCTTGATTGGAAGCTCCCTGAAGCCCTCATCAGAAGCAGATGCTGGTGCCATGCTTGTACCATCTGCAGAACCATGTGCCAAATAAACCTCTTTTCTTTATAAATTACCCAGCCTCAAGTATTTCCTTTATGGCAACACAAAACTGACTAATACATGCATCATTCTGTCCTAGAGTTGAATCAAGATTTTTAAATGTGTGAATATACATACTCTATGATGAACTATGTCACCCCAAAATTCATATGTTGAAGTCCAACACCCATACCTCAGAATGGGACTGTATTAGGTGATAAGGTCTTCAAAGAGGTTATTCAGTTAAAGTGAAGTCTTTAGGGTGGACCCTAATGCATTATGACCGGTATCCTTATTAGAAGAACAAATTAGAACACAGGTAGAGAGTGAAGATCGTGTGAAGACACAGAGAGAAGACAGCCCTCCACATGCCAAAATTGGTCTCAGAGGGAACTAATGATCTTAGATTTCTAGTCTCCAAAATTGTGAAAAAATAAGTTCCTGTTGTTTAATCCACACAGTCTGTGGCATTTTGTTATAGCAGCCTTAGAAAAATAACACAAAATAGCATTCCCTTAAGTGCCTGCTATGGTCTGAATGTTGTGTTTCCCCCAAATTCTTACATTAAAATACTCATGAGTAAGGTGATGGTATTAGGAGGTGGGACGTTTTAGAGACAATTGGGCTATAGGGTCTGAGTCCTCATGAATGGAATTAGTGCCCTTACAAGCAAGGCTCAAGAGAGACTCCCCCATCCCTTCCTCCATGTGAAGACATAGGTAGAAGTTGCCACATATAAACAAAAAAAGTGGTTCCTTACCAGACACCAATTCTGCTATCACCTTGATGTTGTACTTCCAGCCTCCAAAACACTGAGAAATAAATTTCTGTTGTTTATAAATTACGCAGCTTGTGGTATTTTGTTATAGCAGTCAGAACAGACTAAGATATTGTTCAAGACAATATTTATTAAAAATTTTCTTCCTCCTGCCTAAGATGTCTTTCCTTGTGCTGTCTCACTAGTAAAATTCCATTTGTCCTTCATAACTCAACTAAATTTTATTGGAGAAATTTCCTCTTTGGTCCCCTAAATAACAAGAATCTATCTAGAACTTAAAAGAATTCACAAGAAAAAAATCAAACA
>VBSM01001044.1:7750020-7774461 GCA_008086735.1 Cheirogaleus medius | reverse complement strand
TATTTGTACCCCCATTACAAGATGGAATAAAAAAAATTATTAAAAAAAAAAATACTTCCTACATTCATCTCTTATAGCACATATCACATCATACTTTATCTTCAAATGGCTTCAATTAAATTGAAAGAATATCTGGACTTAGAACTTTTTATCGAGGTATAGAGTTATAACAATTTCAGAATTAGTCAAGATACTTGCCTGGACTTTTGTTTCTATTAAGCAGAACCACTGACTGATAACCTGCACTCTTTTGTCTCAGATTTTTTCCCCTTTTTCTTTTAGTTGCTATTCAAGACAAATATAATTCTGGGTATTCATCTGCTGATCTATTAATGCTAGATAAGACAGAGAAATCAAAGTGCCAAGGTGATTTTATAAAACTTAAATGAAGCATTTCTCCTGGCTGAAGTGTTATAAGAAGAAGGGAGATATACTCCCAGGACAATGAACAAGCATTTTATAGTGGTTGGATTAATTCAATCTCAACAGATAATACATCCTCTATACCCTTCAACCCCATATCATCAAATTCCAATTGTTAATTTAGGACAGGAGCAAGAAAATGTTTTCTGAAAAGCACCAGACAGCATATATTTTTGGCTTTGTGGGATATATTTCTCTGTTGCAACTACTCAAATCTGCCATTGTAGCACAAAAACAATCATAGGCAATGTGTAAATAAGTGTTCCAATAAAAATGTATTTACAAAACCCTGTGGCAAGGTGGATTTGGCCTGCAAGCCTAGTTTTCTGATCTCTCATTTAGAGAATAGAAGAATAAAGGATACTGCTTTACTTAGCAAGGGACTTTGAAAACCAGACAGGGGGATTTAGGTTAGCTGTGGCCAAATTAACCTTCGGTGATATACTAAACATTCGCTTATAGATATTTGAAATTACCAGTGGAACAGTTTATAGAGTACTTCTACTAAAAAACAGAAAGATAAGTCCTAAACTTAAATTTTGAAATATTTCTATAATCAAAGTCCAGAAAGAATAAATGGAAGGAAAAAATAAAGATCAGCTTGATGAGAGCAATATGCTGATTAGGAAATTCTTCTCTTCTTAATCCTAGATCCCTTTGCTAATTGACTCTTCTCTATCTTTTAATTCCTATCATTCATAACTCCAAATAACAGACCATGTCCTCCAATCCTTTATACAATTTGCTCACACTTACTGTTTCATACTACAAGTAAGCACTTTTAACTCTTGCAGTAGGTGCTATGCTTCCTAAAATGTGTTTCCATGGAGGTAAAAGGCTATGAGAAGCTCCAACCTACTCCCCTTGCTCCTCACTAACAGAACCCCAAATTTGTCCAAGGTAGCAAGGTATCTGGCTAAGAATCAAGTTCTAAGCCACCTTGTCACAAGGGTGGCCAGATGCACTTGTCTGGTAATGATATAAAATCTGAAGAGGCTAATCAAGCCTTTTCGAAAAGTTTTGTAAAGATACTTCTTTGCAATTGTGCTCACTCATCTCTCAACTGTGTTCCTTCTCGAGTGAGGATGTGATACCTAGAGAAGTGGCAGCCATCTTGCAACAACAAGAGCAAAAAACATCTGCCACGAATGCCAGAACAAGAACCTGAAAGGAGTCTGGGTCTGGCTCACACTCTTGACCAGGAGCACCTGCCATGGGCTGCAGAACTCTGGATTCCTGGTTACATAAGAAAAGCAAAACTCTCTCTGTTTCTTCCAGTGGTAATTGGACTCTGTATTTTTTTTTTTTTACACCTACATTCCAAACTAATAAGATGAGTAAGGAAACCCATGTTTGTGGTAAACACATTAGAACACGACTGTATTAGGTTTCAATGATTGAAACTACAAACTTAGTGGCTTAAAACAAGACTTATTATTTTACAATGTTGTGTGTCAGAATATTAACACAGTTCTCACGGGGCTAAAATCAAGGTGTTACTGAGCTATGTTCTTTTCTGGAGGCTCTAGAGGAGAATCCCTTGCCTTTTCCTTGGTTCATGGCCTCCTTCCTCCATCTTCAAAACCACTCTCCTATAGTTGTATCTCTCTCTGACTCCAGAAGAAAAAGGTTTTCTACTTTTAAAGACTCATGTGATTAGATTGGGGTTGCATAATTGAAGATAATATTTCTGTATCCAGGTCCTTAATTTAATCACGTGCAAAGTCCCTTTTGCCATTTAAGGCAACATATTCATAGGTTCTAGAGAGTAAGATGTGGACACCTTTGTGTGGCCATTATTCTGTCTACCACAAAAACATAAAGAAAACTATATAAATTGTGAATTGTGTGACCTTGTTTCCTGGTATAACTCAAGTTTCTTGTACAGTGTTATGCAAATAGCAGAAAGAAAACGAAAGATAGCTATTTTAACAGGCATAGGAGGTATTATATCAATTCTGGATATTCCATACTAAAGTAATACTATTATATCAGCAATAATCTACCTTTCCATGATGGATAATGAGCCTGAACTTCCCTTAAATTGGGAAAGCTAAAGATTTAATTAGGCAGAAATAATGAAAAATTTCTATTATTCACACATGGGTAGTCGCAATTTTTCAGCAGGACAGATTATAGAGGTAGAAAATTTTACAGAACAAATGGCTGCTTCTCAGGAAAAGTAGTTTTAGAAATCAAAAAGAAAACTGTATTCAAAAACTTATGTAATAAAAAATATTTTAAAATCTTTTATAATGTATAATGTTAGATTTTACAATTTACCCACTTAACCTTATATTTTCTCTAGTATTAAGTTACAACATTAAACATGCATTTTTGATTACTCCCTTTTATTTCATCTTCTAAATATCAAAAACACCAAGTCATTTGATTCTTTTGTAGAAATTCCTTTTGATTTCCATGCCCTTGCCATACCCACTGTCAATAGCCATTCCTGGGTTCTCATGATTTAATGTTTAGATTATCTAGTTTATTTGATTCTAAACTCTCTTCCCTACAACATATCCTATATGCTGCTGCAAGAACAACCTCAGAAACAAAATTTTACAAGTATTCTAGATTTGTAATGGATATATTCATTTAAGGGAAGTTTGAGAAGTAGTCATCCACTCTTTGGTTTAGCACTTCCCATGGCATATAATACTATGTTATGCAAGGCTCTCTATACTACTTCTTGATTTTTTAGAAAATTTCTATTCCTATTTTTATTTAACTTTATATTTTTACTTTAAAGTTATATGCAGTAAAGTCTCTCTTCTACATAATGAAATTTCAAATATTTGAAAATAGTTCTCACATGTCTTCTAAGTCATATCTTTTCTCAGTTAAGCATTCCCTGTTTCTCCAACTCTTTCTCATTGTAACTGAAAATTCAACATCTTTCTGCTCTCTTTTGGATACATCATAGTTCAGTAATGATAGACTGAAAGATGTATTGCTTTAAACTGAGTACTCCTAAGACCAGGACAGTGCAGTGTACAACAAAGCAGGTGGATCTTACCTTACTTTTTTATATTGTCTGTGATTACTAGAGGTTCTATGACTTACATGTTATATTTCTTCTATAACTTTTCATATGACATATGATAAAATATGGTCTGTATCATCCTGATCTTTAACAATGCATATTTTCAAATTTTTATTATGAAGTATAATACATGTTTATTATAGAGAATAAAGATAGATCAAAAGAAAAAATAAAAATCATAATTTCAGCATTCAAAGAATTGTTAACTGCTGGAACTCAAGTCTGAAAATTACATTTTCTATTTCCATAATAGTAAATTAAATAATTTGGATTCATCTTCTCTCCAGGAACAACTAGAATTGATATAAATAGATGATAGAGAAAAAGAGAGAGAAGTATAAAGATAAACAGATCCCCTTGAACCTTAATAAAGTGAGGAATATTACATGGGAACTATATCCAAAAGAAGATGGAAATCCAGAGGTTTACCAGCATTTGGGACACCTTTTTTCCTGCTAATGTTTGATATTCTGAGGGTCTGAAAAGCATTTGTGATAACATATTGGGGCAGGGGAAAAATTTTTTGGAATCTAGGATTCAAAAAGTATGGAAGTCTTTAGTAAACTCAACAATGTGGGTTAGGATTCTACAGGGGTGCAACCTAGAAAACAGAATGAACTAAAAATAAAACTAAACTGGCTGTCATAGAAACTGCAAAAACAAAGACAATACAAACAAAAATATTCTCAATTTCCATGTTGCTGGTGTCCTCATACATAGCTGGAGTAAATATGAGTTCTTTATTCAAGATAACAGCATTATTCTAATCTTCAAATTATTTCTACAAGTAAGTTTCCAAATATAATGTCCATTACACAATCAAAATGACCATGTCTACTGTCTACATGATTGAAAACTAAAAAATAGCAACAGATACAAACAGAATTATAGGGGCTATAGATATTGTATTTATAATTAACATATTTTATTTAAGAAATAAGTTGAGAATTTTGAAAGAGAAATAGTATAATATAAAAGGAGTTAGACTTATAAGAATAAAGACACTCTAGAACTGAAAAATAACAGATATAAAATCAAGAATCTAATAAATAAGTTTAACAAGCTAATCTCACTCATAATCATAGACAACAATCCTTAATTAATTATTAAAATACTAAATCCAACAATATATAAAGAGGATAACATGTCATGACAAAGTTTGCTGTATTCACAAGGTTTAACATTTGAAAATCAATCAGTGTAATTCACCTCCTTAGAAAAATAAAGGAGAAAAACTATATGATTCTTTAAATAAAGGCAGAAAAAACATTGAATAAATTTCAACACATTTTTATTCTTAAAACACTCAGCAAATTAGGAAATTTCCATGATCAACAAAAAGGTATACAAAAAAATTCTACATTTAGCAGCATACTAACAATGTATTGAACAAGTCCCTCTGATCTAGGAACAAAACAAGAATGTCAACTCTCTTGATTGGTTTTAGATATTGTACTGGAGGTCTCAGCCAATACAAAAAGCCATTCACCACGATCAAGTGAGATTTATCCCCAGGATATAAGGATGTTTCAATACATGCAAATCAAAAATGTGGTGCACCATATTAGCAGATTGTAGGATAAAAGTCATATTATTGTCTCAATAGATACTAAAAAGCATTTCACAAAATTGAATAATTTTTCATGATAAAAATTTTCAACAAATTAAGTGTAGAAGGAATGTACCTCATTACACTAAAGGCCATATAGCACATGCCCACAGTTAACATTATACTCAATAGTGAAAAGCTAAAAGCTTTTCCTCTAAGATCAGGAAGAAGACAAGGGTGCCTACTCTCACCACTTCTATTCAATGTAGTACTGGAAGTCCTAGTCAGAGCATATAGGCAAAAAAATAAAATAAATAAATAAGAGACATCCAAATCAGAAAGGAAGAAGTAAAATTGTTTCTGTCTCCAGATGATATGGTCCCCTATATATGGAAAATCCTAAAGACATCACCAAAAAATCTGTTATAACTAATAAATAAATCTGTAAAGTTGCAGGATAAAAAAATCGACATGCAAAATCAGTAGTGTTTCTGTACAATAACAATGAACTATCTGAACAAGAAATCAAGAAAACTACCTCATTTACATTAGCTATAAAACCATAAAATACTTAGGAATAAGTTTAAACAAGGAAGTGAAAGATCTGTAGGCTGAAAATTGAAGGCACAGATAAATGGAAAGATGTTCAGTGTTCATGGATGTAATAAATAAAATTATTAAAATTTATACAAAGTGATCTCCAGATTCAATATAATCCTTATCAAAATTCCAATGACATTTTTTTCATAGAAATACAAAACACAATTCTAATATCCCTAAAAAGCACAAAAGACCTCAAATAGCCAAAGCAAAAAGAACATGGCTGGAGGTATTACACTGATTTTAAAATATACTACAGAACTATTATAATTAAAGTAGCATGATACTGGCAGATAGACCAAAGGAATAGAACAGAGAGCCCAGAAATACATTTATGGTCAATTGATCTATAACAAAGGAGCCAAGAACCCACAATGAGAAAAAGACAATCTTTTCAATAAAATGTGTTGGGAAAATTGGATAGCCACTTGCAGAAGAATAAAATTGGACCCTTACTTCACACCACATACAAAAATCAACTTGAAATGGATTAAGACTTACACATAAGTCCTAAACACATAGGAAAAGACCTTCTTGACATTGATCTGGGCAATGATTTTTTTGGATATCACACTAAAAACACAGGCAATGAAAGCAAAAACAGACAAATGGAATTATACTAAACTAAATTGCTCTGTACAGCAAAGAAAACAATCAATAGAATGAGGAGGCAACCTACAGAATGGGAGAAAATATTTGCAAGCCATACATTTTATAAGTGTTAATATCCAAAATATATATATGGAACTCAATGCAACAGCTAACAAACAAATAACCTGATTTTAAAAATGGGCAAAAGACGTGAAAAGACACTTTCCAAAGAAGATATACAAATAGCCAACAGTTATATGAAAAGGTGCTCAATATCATTAATCGGCATAATGGATATCAAAACTGCAATGAGATATCACCTCACACCTGTTAGAATGGCTATTATGAAAAAGATAAAAGATGTGGATAAAAGGGAAACTTTGTATATTGTTGATGGGAATATAAATTTATACAGCCATTATGGAAAACAGTATGGAGTTTCTTCAAAAAATTAAAAATAAAACTACCATATGACCCAGCAACCCTGTACCTATGGTATATATCCAAAGGAATTAAAATCAGCATGTCAAAAAGATAGCTACATGTCCATGCTCATTGCAGCATTATTCACAATAGTCAAGATATGGAATCAACCTTAGTGTCTATGGATGTATAAATGGAAAAAGGAAATGTGGTATATATGTATACAGTGGAATATTATTCAGCCTTACAAAAGAAGGAAATCCTATCATTTGTGACAACATGGATGAAGTGGAGCACATTATGCTAAGTGAAATAAGCTAGGTGCAGAAAGACAAATACGGCATGATCTCACTTACATGTGGACTCTAAAGATGTCAAACTCATAGAAGCAGAGAATAGAATGGTAGTTGACAGGAGCTAGGGGTGCAGGGGAAATGGGGAGATGTTGGTCAAAGGGCACAAAGGTTTATTTAGGCAGGATGAATTAATTCTGGAGAGCGAACATACAATATAGTGAATATAATTCATAATACTGTATTTCATACTTGAAATTTGCTGAGAAAGCAAATCATGGCTGTGATGCTAGGGTGGCATGGCTTCCTGCTTCCCAGCCCTGCTCCTCCTCAGAGTTCCCCTCACTCTCAGAATATGATACTTGCTCCTTTTGTGGGTCCATACTCCCAGGACATGACCTTTCTGTAGTCTCATCGGAAAGCCAAAGGTGTTCACGAAGGCTCCTCCACCTTTGAAATGCTTGAATGCCAACCCCTGACTCCATAGCCAAACACAGATGCTGAAATTGCCACTCGGTTATTTACCCTCGTAGGTGCCATGTTTCGTTGGGTTTCTTGGCGAGTCACCCAATACACGCAGAACTTAGGTGCTGGCCAAAGACTCATGAGAGTATGCAGGCAGATTTTGGAGCTCCCTCACTTCACTGCCCTTCATTCCAGGACATGGCTTATAAAGTACTACAAGACTTGAACTCTGTCCTCTTAGTCAATTAATTCAGCCAATCTTCTTCCCCCAGCAAACAGTTCTGAAAATGCCCTCAGAAGGAAAAGCTGGGGTAAATATGGAGCTTATGTACTGTGCTTCTCTCCCTTGCACAGATCACAGACCCTGAAGCCCTGCCTGCATTGGTTGCTCTCCAATGTCTTCCAATAGCTGTTTATTTTTTACCTAATTTTTCCAGCTTTTATACTCCCACTTCCTACTACCCTTCCTGGCCCCTCAGTAGGAAAGTTATTCTGATACAAACTACCACAGCTAGAACTCAAAGGCCATGTGTTTTCTTCAAATATGGAGTGTTAGTACCTTAGGGGTGAAGAAATATTGCATATATTTCCACATTTCTCTGGTCACCTAATTCATTTCTCAGGTCACAGTTTCTGCCCAGAAAAATTTTTGAACATGAATAAAGGGAAGGAAAAAATGCAGACAAGTGTGGGCCAGCAATCACAATTCCTTTTGACAGGCATTTGTGCATTTGTAAATAGAAATATAGATTTACTTCCCTGACGTGCTTCAGAAAATTTTATTTGTAACAGATCAGGAAACTGATCTGAGAGTCAGAAAAAATAGAAAAAGTAGAGAATAGAACTAACTTTCCTTGAATCTCCACTGAGAATTATTGTAGAGGTTTTTCACACACAATATTTTTTTTTTATTTCCCACAACAACCCTAAGGGTTGATGGTTAGTAATTTTCAGAGATTAATTTTTTTATTCTCTTAATAGTTTCTCAGGTAATAATGAAATGGTCCTAGAACCTGATTGCATCTTCTAACCTATACTTCGGTATAGATTCATGTACGATACTAATTAGTGCATGCTGACCATAGAACTTGGCCCTCAAATACCTCCTTCATACTAAATTTGAGGGGACTGGAAACAACATGTTTGAAAATAATAAAATTGCTGATTAAAAGCAAATTTAAGAGGCTTATTGTGATAGATAGTCATTAATAAAGAATTAAATATCAATGTGTGCTTTGGAACAACTCTTTCCTAAAGGTACAAGCATTATTCAAATGCTACACCCAAGTACTGCATGTAGAGCTTGGAGATTTTTTTCGAGAAAGATACCATAAAACTAGAAAATATAAATCTGACACCACAAGCTGTCCAATATTTTTCTCTTATGTTCTATGCTATTTAAAGGAAATTGTTCCCCTTTGACCTAGACCAGAACTGTGAACTGCAGCAGATACTTTCATCAGAACAACAGAAATAAAAAAAAAATAAAAAATTATAGGTAGTCTATACATATGTTCACAGAAGTCAGCTGGTCAAAGGATTTATTGCATTGCTTTTCTTAGAATTTGGCCTTTGGACAAAAACATAACCAACATGAAGATAGAAAAAACTTTTACAGTACATTAAAATGATTTTGCTAATTTCAAGTAATTAAATCAGTAGGGACTGTATTCTCTGACTATGAAGTAGCACAAGGACCTTTGAATCTCTCCATGTGCTTTAACTGCAAAACTAGATCTTGATTAAGTGTGCATGTGGGGGAACTTGGGGAGGGCTAGACACAGATGAAAGTTTGTCACATCCTTGGCCTTGAAGCTGATCTGCTGCTCAGTGTGCTTAGTAAATACTGTGGTAGGAAAACCACCTGCTCTGAGGAAACTCGGGCACAAAAGAGCCTGTAATTTCACCAGGTCAAGCAAGGAATCTTGACTTTTAATAGAAAAAATCTGACCTAGCAATCACTTTTTCTTCCTAGGTTTAAGACTTTTCTGATAAGATGTAATACTCCAAATCCTAAATTTTTGGACACTGAACTCTCTCCTGGGACTGACTATACTTGCAAAGGTATAAGGCAACCACAGTTGTTTCTCATGAATGCCAAGTAAGTATAATCTAGAAAAAATACCTAAGATTTATAGTACATTGTTCAGAGACATCCAAGTCATCTAACACATTGTATCATTCATCAAAACACATTCTATTACAAAAAAAAGTTTTCGAAGGGAGGAAACAAATTCAAATACATTCTTGAAAATACATTAAGTATTTATGTAAATTCTAACTCTCCACATTGTCTAGAATTTATCCTTTAATCATCAACGGTCATTAGTGAAATATAAAGGAATAAATGAGAATAGGATTCTTGTCCCATCTTTACTATTTTCAGACAATTGTTTTTCTCTGTTCTGTCTCATATTTTAGCCTAACATTTCCTTTATGAAGTCAATACTATTTTTAAATTGTCGTGAGCTGTAGATACATCGTGTTTAGCCCCTCTCATTCGTATTTATTTTTTAAAAGATTAACTGTTTTTGAAATTGCACACACTAGCGGGGGAGAGTTAAATAAACAGGATTGGGCAGAGAGAGAAGCCGAATTGTGATGTATTCCCAGTAGAGAATCCAGCCCAATCTACAGGGTTCTCTAGAGCTCACAAGGTTCTTTAAAGTTTTCCTGACTTAGGACAACAGGGAAAAACCTATTCCACTCCTCTTGCATTGATCAGTCATTAGATGAGGGCTGCCCTCAAGAAAGTGGTCTGACCTTGAGTAAGGTATTTTTTTTCAAACAAGGGTAAGTCCCAGAGCGCGCTGAGGAAGGAGTGCTTTCATCCTGTGGACCCTCCCAGTAGCCCCTGCTTCTCTCAAATAAACTACGTGTCCCATATCCTGGTCCCAGGATTTGCTTCTGAGGGAGCCCTATCTACCGTAAGATGGTTCCATTGTAAGATAGGAAGGACTCTCCAGATGTCTGTCACTAGCCTAACTAGCATGACAGGAGTGTAGAGCAATGCAGGGGCAAGCGCAGCTACCCGGAGTCAAACGAGCTGGGTTATAGCTGTCCCCATAGCTCACTAAGTGCCTGAAATTGAGTAGAGCTCCCAATCTTTCCATCACTTTTCTTATCTGCCAAACTAGGCATAATAATAATTCATCTCAGTCTATCTCATGGCTGTATAAAACTCTCAGGATAAAAATTTGGCAGAACTTTTTGCATTGCATAGTGCTTTCACATATTATTTAAACATAAAAAAAAACCATTATAGCAAATTCTATGAAGCAAACTAGGTGGTTTTTAAAATAATTGTGTTAGATGAGTACCTGCCGGAATTTTTATTTCCAGACTGAAAAATATGGAGATATAGAGAGACTTCCTTTGCAAAAATTTAAAAGCAGAAGGCTCTATAAGGAGGAAAATAAGAGAAATTATGTTTGAATCTTAGTGCCAACACTTTAAAGCTTACCTCTAAATAAATCACTTAACCTCACCTTAACATGTAAATTTCCTCATTTGTAAAGTGGTAAAAATAATATTGTTTATATAAGATCAGCATGTAAGAAGAATTCAATTATTAATTATTTATTCATCAAATATTTATTGAGCACCTACTACGTGCCAGTTATAGCCATAGGTATCATTAGCTATTTTTGGTTTTGTTGTCATTGTTATTATTTATCATGTTTACTATTATGCCATAATTATTATTTATGATTCCAGAAAGGCAAAAGGAAAATAGCACGCCTACTCATTTACTTCCTGATCTTCCTTAAACCTTTAGGGCTTTAGCACATTATTTTCTATAAGAAGTTCTTAAAGTTTAGTCTAGTTGAACCACAAAATTCCATGAAAATGAACAAGTTTTCTGTTTGTACAATGAATGAGTAATTAATTATTAAAACTGGTAAATATCTGCTGTGTAACCTTGGGAAAATCATTTGCTCTCTTTCTGCTGCAGTTTGTACGTGAAATGGGAAAGAATACTAGTAACTATTTTCTAAAGTTGCTGTGGGGATGAATGAGTTTCCACATCCACTGTTATTGCAATAGAGTACAGCCCATAATCAGCACTCAGTAAATGTTTCCTCTTCTTATTACCAGTACGAGCACGTAACAGAAGATGGTCTCTAATTTACCACACATGTGAGTACTGTTATTTTAAGTTTACTGCACCAATATTCCATTGAGTCCCACAAAAATTACTGTGACCTCCAGATGGTCCATCATATTTTCTTCAGTTAACCATTAGAAAAGAATTCAGACTTCTTTTCTTCCCTTAGGAATGCAAATGACACATCATCATGACCCTCCTCTTAGGGAATGGAGGTGAAGTGGACAGTAACTAGCAAAAATATTTATTCGATATTCTTTGTGGGTTTGCCTGTTAACAGAACACACTTATATGGGACATAGACTGGAAAATGACATAACTTTAATTATATACTTACTTTTAAGAAGACATTTGTTGCAATGAACGTGAAAGTTTAACAAACAGAAATTGAAAACTGTCTGATACAACATCCCAACTGAACATTATAGATACTTCAGCAGTATTAGACCTGTCTCTCTGTCTTGTTTTCATTCTTTTTTTTTTTCTAACACTGTTTCTCCATTACTATGTTAATAAAATATTTTAACACTTGGTTCTTCGTTTCATTGCCTGTCTTTACTTAATCATTCTGTATTTGCTTTTTCTGACCTCAGAACTTACTATATCTGTGTTCTCCTTAGTATAAACTACTGTAGTAATTGTTGTAGACTACAATTTGATTTAGTATTTCAATCTCTTTTTAATTATTATTTGCATTCTCTTAGTC
This sequence comes from Cheirogaleus medius, assembly GCA_008086735.1. Classification (NCBI taxonomy): domain Eukaryota; kingdom Metazoa; phylum Chordata; class Mammalia; order Primates; family Cheirogaleidae; genus Cheirogaleus; species Cheirogaleus medius. The sequence continues at coordinate 7,762,254 of VBSM01001044.1, read as the reverse complement.
TCATTATAAATCATTCAGCTGTTAAAGTTAATGATTGCTAACTTTTATTAAGTTTATATTATATGTCAAGAATAGTACAAACCATTTTACATATTATTTATTATTTGCAAAATCCTCTAAGGTTAGTATTATTATCTCCCTTTTATAGATAAGAAAACTGCTGCTCAGAATTTAAATAACTTTCCCATGTTCATATAGCTGGTAATTTTCAATAGTACTCTTCAAATCAAATTATGTCTTTAACCAAAGCTCAGCATTGTGTAATCCTCTTTTGAAATTTTAATATTTTATTGAAAATAAATAACATAACCCTCAGATTATATCTAATCCTGCTTTTATATTCTTAGTATTCTGCAATTTTTGCATAGTCCTTATCATAATTTGTGCTGGGAGATTACCTATTCCCCATAACATAAACATATACCATGAGTGAAGGGACTTTGTTTTACTCATCTTTGTTTGTCTAGCACATAGCACAGTGCCTGGCATATAATTAGTAGACACACAGTAAACATGTATTGAATGAATACATAGATACTAATTGATAAATTTTAGAAAAAATTCCTTTTGCCTGGAAATTGACATCTGAAGAGTCAGAATGCTGTCTAAAGGAATGGCCACACCCTCTTTTTTTTTTTTTGTTGTTGTTGTTTGTTTGTTTCATCAGTTATTTTATTTTATTTTATTTCAAGAAAATACGCGAGTACAAACATTTTGGTTGCATTTTATAACTTTACCTCTCCCTAGCAAGGGTTAGAGGTATGCCCTTCCCCTCCACAATGCTCACCACATCCCTCAGATGTGGGTCAACCCCCCTAACCCCCGAATCCCTCGTGAACACCACCACCATTTGAGCACCATAGTGTTAATCAGTCAGTACCAATTTGATGGAGAGTACATGTGAAGCCCATTTTTCTGATTTTGTGTCACCTCACTTTGGATAATGGGCTTAAGCTTAATCCAGGATACCCTCTGTTTTAAGCAGATATTAACAATTACTTTAAGAACAAACACTTTCTACTCTGAAATAGTTATAGATTCTCAAGAAATTGCAAATATAGTACATAGAGTCTCACAAACTTATTTTTAAATAATACACAATATGTGGTCATTATAGAGAATTCAAGGAAAGATAATATAACAAGGACAAAAATAACAACTTCATTCCACAATGACAACAGTTACCATTGTTGACATTCTGCTGCACTGCCTCCCACAACTATCCATGCTGTCTGTGTGTAGGCATTTATAAAAGATTGGAATAAAATTATATATGATAAGTATCCTGATATTTTCAGTTAATACTGTGATATGAGCATGTTTCCTCTTAAATTTCAAAATATTAAGGGGGTGCAGTATTTTTATTACATGGAATAAATTGTATAATGCTGAAGTCATGGCTTTTAGTGTGCCTGTCAGCAGAGTAGTATACACTGTACCCCATAAGTAAGTTTTATCCCTCCCACCCTCCCCCTAATTGGTTTCCAATGTCCTTTACACCACTATACGACCATGTATACCCATTGTTTAGCTCCCACTTATTAGTGAGCACGTGTGATGTTTGTTTTCCATTCCTGAGATACTTCACTTAGGGTAATGTTCTCCAGTTCCAGCCAAGTTGCTGCAAAAGATATTTTATCATTCCTTTTCATGGCTGAGTACTATTACATGGGATATATATACACACCACATTTTATTTATCTATTCATCAAATAATGGGCACTTAGGTGAATTCCATGTCTTTGCAATTGTGAATTGTACTGTGATAAACACTCAGGTGCAGGTATCTTTTTTGATATAATGACTTCTTTTCCTTTGGATAGGTACCCAGTAGTGACATGGCTGGATCAAATGGTAGGTCTACTTTTAGTTCTTGGAGGAATTTCTATACTGTTTTCCACAGAGGTTGTAATAATGTACAGTCCCATCAACAGTGTTTAAGTGTTCCTTTTTTCCCACACCACACCAATATCTATTGTTTTTTGATTTGTTAATAATGGCCATTCTGATAGGGGTAAGGTGGTATCATATTGTGATTGTAATTTGCATTTCCCTGATGATTAGTGATGTTGAGCATTTTTTCATGTGTTTATTGGCCATTTGCCTATCTTTTGAAAAGATTCTGTTCATGTCTTTTGCCCACTTTTTAATGTGGTTATTTAATGTTAATTTGTTTGAGTTATTTGTAGATTCTGGAAATTAGCCCTCTGTTGAATGTATAGTTTGCAAATATTTTCTCCCTTTCTGTAGGTTGTCTATTTACTCTGTGGATTATTTCACTTGCTGTGTAGAAACTTCTTAGTTTAATCAAGTCCCATTTATTTATTTTTGCTGTTGCTGTATTCATCATTTGGGTCTTTTCATAAATTCTTTGCCCACGCCAATATCTAGAAGAGTTTTTCCCACATTTTCTTCCAGAATTTTTGTGGTTTCAGGTCTTGCATTTAAGTCTTTAATCCATCTTGAGTTAATTTTTTATATATGGTTAGAGATGGGGATCCTGTTTCATTCTTCTACATGTGGCTATCCAATTTTCCCAGCACCATTTATCGAATAGGGAATCCTTTCCCAAGTTTATGTTTTTGTTTGTTTTGTCTAAAATCAGTTGGCCATAGCTGACATGGTTTTCTTTCTGGGTTCTTTAGTCTGTTCTATTGGTCTTTGTCTCTGTCTTTATACCAGCCCCATCTGTTTGGGTTATTATAGGCTTGTAGTATATTTTGAAATCAGGTAACGTGATGCCTCCAGATTTGTTCTGTTTGCATAAGATTACTTTGGCCATTTAGGCTCTTTAGGATTAATTTATCTAGACATGTGAAAAACTATGTTAGTATTTTGGTGGGAATTGTGTTGAGTGTATAAATCACTTCGGACAGTATGGACATTTTAACAATGTTGATTCTTCCAATCCATGACCATGGGATGTTTTTCCATTTGTCTGTGTCATCTATCATTTCTTCCATCAGTGTTTTGTAGTTCTCCTTGTAGAGATATTTAACTTCCTTGGGTAAGTATATCCCTAGGTATTTTATTTTCTTTGCATCTATTGTAAATGGTATTGAGTTCTTGATTTGACTATCAGCGTGACTGTTATTGGTATATAGAAATGCTATTGATTTTTGTACATTGACTTTGTAACCTAAGACTTTGATGAACTTATTTATCAATTCTAGAAGTCTTTTGGTGGAATCTTTAGGGTTTTCTAGATACAAGATCATACCATCAGTAAACGGGGATAGTTTGACCTCTTTCCCAATTTGGATGGCCTTTAATTCTTTTTCTGGCCTGATTGCTCTGACCAGGACTTACAGTACTATGTTGAACAGTAGTGGTGACAATGGGCACCCTTGTGATATGAACATTTTCTATTATGTTAGGTATCCCTGAAAAATGCCACCATAATGTCCAACCAGGATGGCTTCAAATTAATTTATCATAAATAATTTAATTATTATTTGGGTGTATTGATTTGTTTATACAATTATCATTATAAATAATGCTGTAATAAAGAGTTTGAAAAATCTTCTATGACAGAGTTCTTATTTCCTTAGGATAGTTTCCTCAATAGTAAAATATTTGATAAATAATATGATTATTTTAGATATTCTTGATTCACACTGAAAAACTTCTTTCCAGAAAATTTCAACTCATTTATTTTCACACAAAAGGTTTTATAAGAATAATTATGTCCACTGATCCTTATCAAAAGTAGATATATCTTTTTTTAAAAGCTTTGCTAAATGAATAAACAGAAAGTAATGCTTTAGCTGTTGTTACTTGGAAACCACACTGCCACTGGTGGGTCCTGCTTTTTCCCAGAAATAAAAGTTAATACTAATGCTAAACCAGACCTGGGACTACAGCATCCCAGAGATAGACTTCAGGCTTCCCTTTAGAGACTATTTCATTTTATTTATTTAAATATTCATATTTTTGAAGGGCAACATTAAAGAAGAATGTCGTGGGGAAATGAGACACCAGGGAGCCATCTTATGGCAGTAGATAGGATCAGGCCATGCAGTAGAAGCAAGTCTTCCCATGCACACACTCAGGCCTATGGGTGGAACAAAGATATCAAGCCCATCTTGTGTAACTAAGTCTTTGCAAAGAACATCTTTCAGCAATGATGGGCATAGCTGTACCCTAGGAACACTTCAGGAAAATTTCCCCATATCACCCATCCCTCCAAGGGTATCCATATGCCTCCAGCTGTCCCATTCTCTTGGGTGCCCAGGGAATTTTCCTTAGCTTCTGTTCCTGCATGGGGGATCCACCTGTAACCAACTCAGCCTACTGCTCTGACATGGGAATTGCCGATATCATCCATCCATGGATGATATTCACAACTCAAGCAGCCCAGGTCCATAGACTATTATGTGGGGATACGTTGAGGATAATCTCTGTATTGAACCCCCAACCCAGCTACCTCAGCCCCTTTAATTTCATAAAAGACACCTCTAGTCATTGTGTTATACTACAGCAAGATAATAGTCTCCTGCCAAATAAACCTCTGGGACTTCAGTGAGAGATTTCTCCAGAGAAGTTTTCCACTTAAGGAGGAAGACTATCTGAGTTCAGTGTTCATATACTCAATCTTAGTTTTCCTCCCATCCAAAAGTATGCCACAACCTTGTTTTAGCAGATTCATAATCCCTCTGCTATCTCCAGCCTCACTGAAAAGTTTGCTGCCACAGTTTTGAACACCGATTTATTCTCCTTGAAAACTACTTCAACAATTTGGGAATTGTGTAGTCTAATGAGCACTTACTGTGAGTTCTGCCAGGAGACACCTATGTTTTAAATTTAACCTTGTAAATGTACCTCAGACAAACTTACTGAGTTGAATAATACATACTTCTTAGTTCACAGCACTCCTATCATTTATCCAGGCAAGGTTTCTCCTTTTTTTTTTTTTTTTTTAACTCTTTAACCCTAAAACACAGTATCACCTGTCACCTACCAGTTTGCAATTTATAGAGATCCTTGACAATGAGAAATTCTGCTTTTGCCATGATGGAGTAATTGGAATCAGGCTTACCTTCCTTCCATAAGCAACTATTAATAGAAAACAAGACAAAAGTATACTAAACCACTCCATTACACATTTGACTACAGGAAGTTGTTTTAGACATCAGAGTTCTATACAGGAATGTGATCCTTGTGAGAGAGAGAGAGAGAAAAAAAAAAGAAGTGAGTTTTATGATCATCGTGGTGTAGACAGAGGGCCATTCTAGTCTGTGGAAGGAAGATGGGGAACCCAGGCAGGAAAGGTCCATACACACTAAGTTGAGGAGACAGAGATTAGAGGTGGGGAGGAGACTATGGTGGTTGGAACGTATGGGGCAAAGAATAGGAGAGGAGGGAGATTAGCTGAGAATACTTTCAGTATCTGTAAAATGATCCCCTTGAGTCTGTTCCATACAATAAATGGCAATGTATATGGTGAAACTCCATGAAGTTAGGCAGAGGCAAAAATAAATAAATAAATAAGCTAAAGAATTCCTAGGGCTCACACTTCACTAAGAGATAGCACAATTCCGACAAACCAGAGTGGAGAAATCTTGTGGAATACCCAAGAAATTCACGAAATACTAGGAAAGACCCATGCCTTAGGAGCAAGGCAAAATTAGTTTTCCTGTAAAGACTAAACTAGACTTGCCATAACAATTTTTAAAATCAAGCTTCCAAATGATCAAGCTCATTCACATACAACCCACAACAAAATTCAATTCCCTTTTGAAAAGACAACAAAATGTAGAAAATCAAAAATGAAATATTCTCAATGATAAGCATCTGATAAAAATTATTAGACATATGAAGAAGGAACAAGAAAAAAATTCGTAACCTGGAGAAAAAAAAATCAGTCAATAGAAACAAACTCAGAAATGACAGAATGATTAAACTGAAAGAGAAGTCTGAAAAAGTTATAAATGTGTTCAAGGATTTATTAACACAATGAGTAAAGAAATAAAAAATATGAAACAGAACCAAATAAAATTTTTAGAACAAAAAGTAAGCATGCTTGAAATGAAAAACTCACTGGTTGAGCTTAAAAGAAGATAAGACACAACAAAAGAAACGATCAGTAAACTTAAAGACAGCAGTAAAAACTATCCACACTGAAACACACAAATAAAAGTCTGAAAAGACGAACAGAGCCTTAGTAACATGTGGGATAATACCAACAAGACTGACATACATGTAACTGGAATGCCAGGGAAGGAAAGGAGAAAGGAGAAAAACACTTGAAGAATCATGTTTTAAAGTTGATGAAACTGTATGTCCATATAGATCAAAGAAGGTATGAAACCAAAGCAGGAGCATCTCAAAAAAAAAAAAGAAAGAAAGAAAGAGAAAAAAAGATATACTACAAGGATACATCATAATCAAATCACTGAAAATCAAGTATGAAGAAGAAACTGTAAAATTAGCCATATAAAAATAATTATTATATATGAAGAGGAACAAAGTGTGAGGAAGAACAAAATATAAGAATAACTGAGAACTTCTCATCAGAAATAATGAAAATCTAAGGAAAATGAATGAAATCTTTGAAATGCTGAAAGAAAAAAAAGTCAACCTAGAATTCAATATGTACTAAAAATATCTTTCAAAAACATAGGCAGAAAAACAAATACTACCAAAAAATGTAAAAAAATTGAAGGAAAATATATTACATTGAAAATCTATCTCTATGCAAAGAAATTAAATTACTTAAAATGGTAAATATATGGGTATATATAAAATACTTTTTCTGATTATTTTACAATTCTTTAAAAGATAATTGCCTAATTAAAGTAAAAATAGTAATGTGCTGTAGGTTTGGATTTCAAAACATATATAGAAGTAACATATATGAAAACAAATGGAAGTACATTGTTGTAAGGATATTAAATGGCATATGAATTTGTAAAATGTTGTTATAAAATTAGACCGTGATATACTAAATATGCATAAATATCTTTTACCACTTCCATTCAACCTAATACTGGAGGATCTGGCCAATAAACAAGTTAAGTAAAAAAATTACGTCAATTGAAAAAGTAGAAATAAAACAATGTAAAGGATACACAGTCACATATGTAGAAAAACCCTAAAATAATTACTACATAAAAAAGTTGTGTAGCTAAAAAACTAATCGAGGGTATGAAATTAAATAGTAGCAGATACTCAGTATAAAAGAAAGCAGGAAAAGAAGAAAAAAGAGAGTACAAATAGTAGAAATTAAAGATAAATAACACTGCAGTCAAATTACAACTAACAATATTGATAAGAGCATCAAAATAAATGGCCTAAACACTTCATTTAAAAGGCACAGATTATGAGACTGGATAAAATTGCAAGACTCAACTATATGTGATCTATAAGACCACTAAAAAAGAAATACAGTGATAATTAAATTATAGAAAAATACATGTTATGCAAATGTTAAAGACACTGATAGGTTAAAATTATAATGATAGAAAATACAAATATTCACCATAAGATATCAGAAATGACTATATTAATATCTGACAAAGTAGATCTCAGAACAAAAATATTTATCAAAGACAAACATTTCATAATGATAAAGGGTCTAATTTAGCAAAAACATCCAAGAATAAAACACAATTTGCAGGATGCAACTATAGCAATGCTTAGCGGAAAATATATAGCTTTAAATATTTTATATTAGAAATGAAAAATTACCTAAGACTAATGATTTAAACTTCTACTGTGAGGAGGTAGAAAATTATGAGACAATAAAGCCAAATAAGTAGAAGAAAAGAAATAACAAAGAGTGGGAAACAATTAAAAAATGATAATATAAAAATCAATGAAAAATGGTGGTACTTTGAGAAGTCAATAAAATTTATTACTCTCTAGTTAAAATAATAGAGAAGAAAATGGAAGATATACATTACCATCAGTAAGTAAAAAGGATCCCCTTCCAGATGCTATAGGCATTAAAGGCAAAGGGAATATTAAGAAAAATTTTATGGTCATAATTTGACAATCTAGATGAAACAGACACATTTCTTAAAAGGAAAAAATACCAACATTAACATAATATGAAATAGGTAATATGAAATGGTCTTTATTTATTATATATACTATAATATAGTATACTATATAAATATATAACTTCTGTAGGCCAGATGGCTTTGCTGATGATTCTATCAAACACTTAAGCATGAAATAATACCAATGATATGGAAAATGTTTCAGGCAATAGATGTAGTAGGAACACTTCTCAACTCATTTTATGATGCAATTTTACCTGCCTACCAAACCCTGTCAAATATATTGCAAGAAAAATAAACACCAAGATCATTTGTAAACTCACATAAACATAAATGTTACTAAATATTAACCAATAAAATCTAATATTAAATGAGCATGCTATTTCATGATCAAGGGGGATTTTTCCCAGAAATGTAAAGCTGTTTAACATTCAAAAATGAAACATTATAATTCACCATATTAACAGGATAATGGGAAAATATTACATGTTAATCTCATTATATTTTAAAAAGGCACTTGAAAAATATCAACACATGTTTATAATAAAATCTATAAACAAACTAAGAATAGAAAGGAATCTAGTTTGCTGAAGACTGCCTATGGAAAACATATAGTTGATATACTGAACATTTTCTCTCTAAGATTAGGAATAAAATAATGGTTTACTCTTTTACCACTTCCATTCAACCTAGTACTGGGGAATCTGGCCAATAAATAAGGTAAGCAAAAAAATCACATAGATTGAAAAAGTAGAAGTAAAACAATGTAAAGTATCCACAGTCACATATGTAGAAAATTAAAAAACAAATCTACCAAAAATGCTACTAGAATTAATAAATGAATTAGTAAAGCTTCCAGACACAAGATTATTATACAAAAATCAACTATATTTCTGTGTACTAGTGACAAACAAATGGAAAATTAAATTTAAAAAACATTTCCCTTTACAATGGCATGAAAATCATAAAATGTGTAGAAATAAATATTACTATGTGCAAGATATATAACAGCTATAAACTTTGCTGGGAGAAATTAAATCCTAAATTAATAAAGATATATGTCATGTTTCTGGATGAAAAAATTCAGTATTGCTAAGATGTCACTTCTCCCGAAACTCACATATATATGAATGCAGCACAACTCAACTCAAAATTGCAAAAAGATTTTGTGTAGAAATTTAAATAGAAATGCAAAGTACCAAAAAAGCCAAATTAATTTTTTTTTTAAAATAGAACAGAGAGTTTACTCAACTTATGGACCTATTTTCAAGACATTAAACTGCAATAATTGAGACAGTATAGTGTTGATAGAAAGATATATAGACCAATGAAACAGAACAGAGAGGCTGAAAATAGGACAATAAATACCTGACTGATTAAACCTGATATGGGTAACAGGAGAAATCAACGGGGAAAGGATAGCATATTCCACAAATAGTGTTGGAAATTCTATATATATTTAAGAGAAAAAAAAAAAGTGGACCTTTATCTTTACCTCAATGTATACACAAAAATTAACTCAAAGTATAATTGAATGTTTGAATGTTTATAGCAACACAATTCACAATTGCAAAGACGTGGAACCAACCCAAGTGCCCATCAATACATGAGTGGATTAATAAAATGTGGTATATGTATACCATGGAGTTCTACTCAGCCACAAAAAAAAAAAAAAAAAAAAAAAAAAAAAAAAAAAAAATGGTGATCTAGCACCTCTTGTATTATCCTGGATAGAGCTGGAGCCCATTCTACTACGTGAAGTATTACAAGAATAGAAAAACAAGCACCACATTTATTCACCATCAAATTGGTATTAACAGACTTAACTGAGCAACACTTAAGTGCACGTATAGTAGTAACATGCATAGGGTGTCGGGCAGGTGGGAGGGGGGAGGAGGGGATGGGTACATTCACACCTAATGGGTGCAGTGCACACCATCGGGGGGATGGACACACAGGAAGCTCTGACTTGGGTGGGGCAAAGGCAATATATGTAACCTAAACATTGGTACCCCCGTAATATGCTGAAATAAAATAAAATAATTATATATATGATATATGTTTCACATTTAGCTAAATAAGGTTGTACTATGAATCTTATTTTAAAAACTTTTTTAATAATTTTTCCAAGATCTACCCATATCTGTGTGTTTATTATTTTTTCTAGACATTTAAATTTATAGATATAAAATCCTAATGTCATGTTTTTTTTAAATCTGTTATTTCTCTAATTATGTTCCTTTTTTCTTTCCTAAGATTGTTTATGTGTGCCTTCCTCAGGTTAAAAAAAAAAAAAATCTCACTTGACTTGTGTCTTTTAGTCTCTTTCAAGAACAACTTAATCTTCTCTTGAATCTTTCATTTTATACCTGGCTAATTTCTCCTGTTATCTTTATTTTTTTGTCTTCTCATCTATTTTGGGTTTGCTTTCACTTCTTTTCACTTCTTTTTCTTCTTAAGTAAGCCATGCTTAGTAAGTTTTACTCTTTTTTAATACTAACATTTTATGATGTAAATATTTCTCTCTAAAAATGCTGTTTCAGCTGCATCCCATAGTTTTGATAAGTATTATTTACATTACTATATTTTTTAAAAATTAATATTAAAATAAATATTAAATTTTAATATTAAATGTTTTTAAAAATCAAGTTTCTTTTAGTATAAATATATCATTTTAGATATAAATATAGTAAATTACTCCAATCAAACCAAAATTACTTTTGGATTTTTACCTCTCTACTGATAAACTGTACATATAAAATTCCAATTAATACTGATATAATAATGAAGTAGTAATTATAATTAAATTACAATAAAATATAACACATATTATAGACTGATATCCAAAATGTTTACCAAATATTTTTCTGAAAATATAGTTTTATTCACCTTTAATTTAAACAAAAGGGTAGTCTCTTAAGTAGCCACAAATTCTTAAACTGATAATAGAAGACAGATAATCAAAATTCATGTTGATGAAAGAGAAAAAAGTCCAAAAATATTATTGGTGTGATTCTGATAGACCAAACAGCTTATTAAAGGGTTGAATTAAACTTGAAGAAATCTCTTCTATTTTCAAAATCTGAAGTTGGCAAGAAAATCAAGACCATGAAGGAATGGAGGACTTCTTGTCATTAACCGTCCTTAGATCCACTACCAGGAATGAACCTCAAGCAGAATAGGAAGAAGGGGAATATAGACTGGCAACACAGGGGAAAGCCAGATTGAAGAGAGAGAAATGTCTTGCTTTCAGATAATAAGAGAAATTTCTTTGAGAAAGTCAAACAAATCTATTTAGAAAACCTGCTTGGGTTGAGGATGTCTCTATTCACCTTCTACCAAATGAATCATTCTTATAATTTAAGCCATTAGCTCATCTTGTTCTCAGTGTTAGATCTGTCTTTACTGAGTTCTTGACCTCAGAAATTTATGTTCTGCTCAAGATCTAAGCTGATCCTTTTTGACTTTTCATAGCTTTCCTCTTGTTATACTTCTGATGACTATCCAGATTGTTATTTCTAAGAATGACTCAATTTTTTTTTAGATTAAATTTGTGCTTCTATGTCTTGTTCTTTTTGATTTTGGAAGGCAAATTTTTTTTCTATTTTTTTCAGTATATTATGGAGGTACAAATGTTAAGGTTATATATATTGCCCTTATCCCCCCAACTCTCTCGAGTCACAGCTTCAAGCTCTGTCCATCCCCCAGTTGGTGCGCATTGCACTAATTATATATGTATATACCCATCCCATACGCCCCCACCTGCCCGACACCCGATAAATGTTATTCCTATATGTCCACTTAGGTGTTGATCAGTTAATACCAATTTGCTAGTGGTACATATGGTGCTTATTTTTCCATTCTTGGGATACTTCACTTAATAGAATGGGTTCCAGCTCTAGCCAGGAAAATACAAGAGTTGCTATATCACCGTTGTTTCTTATAGCTGAATAGTATAGCATGTATAAATAGTATAGCATGGTATAAATATACCACATTTTATTAATTCACTCATGTATTGATGGGCACTTGGGTTGTTTCCACAGGTTTGCAATTGTGAATTGTGCTGCTATAAACATTCAAGTGCAGGTGTCTTTTTCATAGAGTGACTTTTGTTCTTTTGATTAGATACCCAGTAATGGGATTGCTGGATCTAATGGTAGATCCACTTGTACCGCTTTAAGGTATCTTCATATTGCTTTCCACAGAGGTTGAACTAGTTTGCAGGCCC
>VBSM01001044.1:7738913-7749920 GCA_008086735.1 Cheirogaleus medius | reverse complement strand
ATGTCTAGAAGAGTATTTCCAACATTTTCCTCTAGAATTCTAATAGTTTCATATCTAAAGTTCAAATCTGTTACCCAGCGTGAGTTCATTTTTGTGACAGGTGAAAGGTGTGGGTCCTGTTTCAGTCTTCTACATGTGGCTATCCAGTTTTGCCAGCACCATTTATTGAATAAGGATTCTTTTCCCCAGTGTATGTTTTTGTCTGCTTTGTCGAAGATTAGTTGGCTATGTGAGGATCGTTTTATATCTGGGTTCTCTGTTCTGTTCCACTGGTCAATGTCCCTATTCTTGTGCCAATCCAAGCTATTTTAATTATTATAGCCTTGTGGTATGGTTTGAAGTCTAGTAAATTGATACCTCCTATTTTGTTTTTCTTGCCTAGGATTGCTTTTGCTATACGGGGTCTTCTCTGCTTTCATATGAAGAGTAAAATTATTTTTTCTATATCTCTGAAAAATGATGATGGTATTTTAATAGGGATTGCATTGACTCTGTAGGTCACCTTGGGTAGTATAGACATATTAACAATGTTGATTCTGCCAACCCACGAGCATGGTATGATGGTCTTCCATGTGTTTACATCCTCTGCTATTTCCTTCTTCAGTTTTTTATAGTTCTCCCTGTAGAGGTCTTTTACCTCCTTAAGTCAATTTTTGAATAGATTTTATTTTTTAGAGAAGTTTTAGGTTTACAGCAGTTTAGTAGCCAATACAGAGATTTCCTTTATACTCCCTGGCCCCACACATGCATAGCCTCCCCATTATCAATGTTCCCCATCAGAGTGGTACAATTGTTACATGTAATGAACCTATATTAATACATAATTGTCACTCATAGTTCATAATTTACTCTTGGTGTTGCACATTCTTTGGGTTTGGAAAAATGTATAATGACATGTACCCACCATTATAGTATAATATAGAATAATTTCACTACTCTAAAAATCCTCTATACTCTGCCTAGTCATCCTTTTCTCTCTACAACTCCTGGAAAACACTGATTTTTTTCATTGTTGTCATAGTTTTGCCTTTTACAGAATGTCATATGTTGAAATCATATAGTATGTAGCCTTTTCAGATTGGCTTCTTTCACTTAGTAATGTGCATTTGAGTTTCCTCCATGTGTTCTCCTGGTTTGGTAGCTCATTTATTTTTAGTGTTAGTTAATATTCCATTATCTGGAGGTACCATAATTTATTTATCTATTGAACTACTGAAGGACATCTTGATTATCTCCAAGTTTTGGCAATTAATAATAAATCCTCTATAAACATCCTTGTGCAGGTTTTTGTGTGGATGTAAGCTTTCAACTACTTTGGATAAATGCCAAGGGGCACATTTTTGTATCTTATGGTAATTTTTAATTTTAATGAAGTCCAACTTATCAATTCTTTCTTTCATGGATTGTGCCTTGGTGTGGCAATTAAAAAATTATCACCAAACCCAAGATCATCTAGATTTTCTCTTATGTTATCTTATGTTATCTAAGAGTTTTATACTTTTGTATTTTACATTTAAGTTTGTGATCCATTTTTAATTAATTTTTATAAAGGGTAGAAAGTCTGTGGCTTTTTTTTCTTGCATATGGCTATCTAGTATAAAATACTTTCCTTTTTCCATTGCATTAACTTTGCTCCCTTATTAAATACCAGTTGATTCTACTTATGTTGATCTATTTCTGAACTCTATACTCTGTTTCATTGATCTTTTTGTCTGTTCTTTTTCCAGTATCACGCTGTCTTGATTATGGTAGTTTTATAGTTAGTCTTCAAGTTGGATAGTGCCAATAATTAACCTTTTCTTCTTTAATATTGTGTTGGCTATAATGGATCATTTGCCTCTCCATATAAACGTTAGAATCAGTTTGTCAATATCCACAAAATAACTTTCTGGGATTTTGATTGGAATTACGTAAATCAAAATGGGAAGAACTGACATCTAAATAATATTAAGTCTTTCTATCCAGGAACATGGAATATATCTTCATTTATTTAGGTTGTCTTTGTTTTTTTTCATCAGTGCTGTGTGGTTTTCCTCATATAAATCTTGTACACATTGTCTACATTTTGTTAGATTTATACCTAATCATTTATATGTTTGAGTGTTAATCTAAATTGTATTTTTTTTTCAAATTCCACTTGTTCATTGCTGGTACATAGAAAAATAATTCACTTTTTTTGTATTAATCTTGTATCTTGTAACCTTGCTATAATTGCTTATTAATTTCAGGAGACAATTTTTTTTTTTGTCTATTCTTTCAGGATTTCTACATAGATGATTGTGTCATCTGTGAACAAAGAAAGTTTTATTTCTTTCTTCCTATTCTATTAAATTTTTAAATTGTCTTATTGGATTAGCTAGGACAACTTTTTTGTACTCCTTTTAAATAGAGCTAAGCTTGTCAATTTTTAGGTTTCCAATGAATCAGTTCAATGAGTTTTAGGGCATGCTGCTTATTTTCTATTTTATACAAAATAAGCTTTCAACTGACTGAATAAATCTTAACAAAATTCAGAAAGCTATGTAAATGCTAAGTCTAGTTGCACATACTACTGTCTCACACAGGAAGCTATCTAATTTGGAGCCTGATGATGTGCAGCTCCATATCTTGCAGCTTCACAAGGATCAGACCAAAGTCAAGCTGTGCAGTGTTTAATGTCTTTACCATGCTGCTGAAGCTCACCACAGAGCCCCACCTAGCAGCTTTGGCTCCAGTAAACCATAACAAATTAGAGAATATTTGAGAATTTTTCCTGGAACTCAACCTACCTAGAACCAGGAAAGATCATCAGTAGAGACAGACAGATGAATAAAGAGCTACAGTAAGCAATTTGCAAATTCGAATACTATCCAGTATTCCTTCTTTACATTAGTCTTAAATTTTTATTAAAAATATTTTATGATTTATTATAAATTATACTATAAATACAATTATATTCTAATTATATTGAAGCATTCATAAAATTTATTAATATATTATAGAATGTATTAAAATCTAATAAAATTTTGTTTAAAATATTTTACTGGAAGAATTTTAAACAAAAGTAAAAATGGAAAGAATATTACTATCAAACCACAAATCCAACAGTAATTAACATTTTGCCAAGTTTTCCTTTCTCTTCTCTTTGTGCTCTCTCTCTCTCTTCTCTCTATGCACACACAAACCTCACATACATACATATGTGTGTGTTCATTTTCTAAATCATATCAAAGTAAATTACAGATATTTGACACTTCAAATTCATCTACCAAAAATAATAAGATTCTCTTCCTGTATTATAAGAGTATCACATATAACAAAATTAAAATTTTCTGATATAATCTAATATTCTTTCTATATTCAAATTTGTACAATATACTCACAATTTTTTTATGGAATTGAATCAAAGATGAGCATTACATTTGGGTGTTATATCTCTTTCTGCTCTCTTTGCACATTTTTATTGAGGTATCATATACATGCTCTTGAATCTCTTTTAATTGAAACAGAATCCATTTATTATTTGTATATTTTTTGTTATAGAGATGAGACATATATGCATAAAGGTGTACAACGTCCCATATATGTTCCTCTAATGATTCATCTAGGTATATTCTACAGATTTTGATATATTGCTTTGACATTACCATTCATTTTGGAACATCTTACATTTTTCTTATGATTTTTTCTTTGATCATAAATTATTTACAAGTATATTGTTTAATTTCACCTGCTTATTTTTCCTTTATAAATCTGACTACCATAAATTTTTAAATTATGTATGAGTAATTTAAATTATCAATTCAAATTACATATGAGGCTTACATTATATTTTTATTGGATAGTGCTGTTCTATATCCTTATTAATCTTTAGACTGATTTATCAGTTATAAGAGATATAAGAAAGATATGTTTGGCTTGTATAGTTTTTTTGAATATTTTCATTACAGATATTGTACTTCATAAAATTCTTTTTCTGCATTTATTACAATAATTATATTTTTCTCCTGTAGTCAAATAGAGTGGTGAAATATATTAAAAAGTTAATACCTCTTAATTGTTTTAGATTAAGTCTTTAATTAACAGTGGAATTAAAAATTAATGACAAAGAATGAGAATTCCAAGTAAGTGAGAAAACTAAACTCAACAGTGTGGAGCCACTAAAGCCGAGGTTAGAGGGTGTTTCTACTTTATTGAAAGAGGATTAATGATTAACTAAAAAGAGTACCAAAAAAGTGTCCAGAAAATCACAAAATCTAGAAGTCAAATCTACAAAGACTGACTGACAGTGGTTTTGTGGGATAACCTAAACTAACATGGTTTGAAGATACAGTATGCGGTGATAAAGTAAGGGCTAAGCTTGATTGTCCTCACTTATTTATTTCTAACCCAGAGGTTTGTTTCATGAGCTAGAAGAAAGTCTGCGCCATGACAATTCTACCTTCTTTACTCTAAGCACCATTCATCCACCTCTGCAGACACACCCTCCAAAAGCAAAGTTTTTCTTCATCTCTCAGAAAAATAGCATATACTAGAGAATTAACTAGCACAATAATAATTGACTATCATCCTAACACAAGATATATATTATCAGACATTACCTTTGATTTCAAGAAACTATTGCCATAAATATATAGAAGAAAATTCTGAAGAAAAAAATTTAATTGTTTTTCTGTCTTAATATTATTTTACAAAGTAAAGCCTCCTATGACCTTCAGGCAGAGAAAAATAGCACATTTAGTAATTGAAGCTATTTTCCAATTTCTTGTAAATAGTCCACTATTATATTATTTCCCTTTAACAACCTAATTCTCATTGATATTTTACTAAGCTCTCTCCAAAACTGAGATGTTAATCAAGACATGGATGGGAAAATGATGTAAATCATTATGTTCAACACCATAAATACCTGGTTTATTCCTACATAATGACTTAAAAGATCTCACCCACAGGCTTTAGACCAGAATTAGTGCAATCATCCATTTTCAGGTCTAATGTGTAGCAACCCAGTCTTTATTCAGCATTAATGCCAGTGGTATAAAAAGAAACATTTAAAATCAGTAATAGGATTTGTAATAATAATGAATAAATTCTCCACTAATTTGTATTTCCATAGTTCCAATAGAATTGCCATTTATCCAGTCATTTTTCCAGGCCTAATGATAACAGTCTTAACTTCCCTGACAATGGGGATACAGTCTGAGAAATGCTTCTTTAAGCAATTTTGTCATTGTGCAAACATCACAGAGTGTACTTATACAAACCTAGATGGTATAACCTACTACACACATAGTCAATTGTAACACAGTGGTAAGTATTTGCATATCTAAACATATTTGTACACAGAAAAGATGCAGTAAAAATATGACATTATAATATTATGAGAGAGGACCCCCTCTCATATACGTGGTCCATCATTGACCACAACATTGTTATACAGAACATGACTGTAATTTGAACTTTGATACATTACATGGTGATTCACAAGTAGTTTTTCAATGTATAAGATTCTGCTCTTTTTATTTTTTAATTTCTGGCTAACTTTTCTGCTTCTCCATTTTTAAGACTGGTGTCTCATGTGTTTGAAATTACATAATCAAATAAGTGAAAAAAACAAGACCACAAATATTGTCCATAAATGTTTCACTATATTTATCGATTTCTTGAGAGAACTAAATGAGTATTCTAACATCAAAATGAAAACTGGCTTTCCTTCTTTTTAATTTTTATTATGTGTAATAGAAAGAATTGATTTTTCCAATACTTATTTACAGTAGAATATAATTGTACTTGTACAATATAACCTATCTAGAAATATGACATTTGTGATTGATTACTTTCATACTAACATGCAAATAAAATGTTCTTCCTTGAAACACATTTGTAGTATCTTTATAAATTTTAGAATTATTATTTAATGGATTAAACTGAGTTAGAAATTGTGATGTTATGCAGCCTGTATTGCATTACTGAAATTACAAGTACTAAAATTACATAGAAATGAAAATGCCTAATTCATCACACAAAAAATTTTCCTTTTAAACTGTTATAAAATTATTAATCTGTAGTCAATAAAGCAGACTAAGCTGATATGTCACCAACCACACATATAATCTAAACCTACAGGAATGTCTGATAAAAAATGGCAAAATATTTATATTACAGCTTGAAATCAAAATACAGGAATGTCTTTTTTTTTTCAGTGTGGCTATGTTTTATTTTTTTTATTATTTTTTTTATTTCAGCATATTATGGGGGTACAAATATTACGGTTACGTATATTGCCCATGCCCCCCGTCCCCATCAAGGTAAAGCCTCAAGCATGACCATCCCCCAAACGTTGCACATCTCACTCATTATGCGAATGTCTTGATTTTAAAAAATGGCAAAGCATTTGTATTACAGCTTGAAATCAAATTCATTTGCCAATGATTCAGAAGGAAACATCCAGGACTTGCTATCTCATCTCCAATATAAGAGAGACATTTAATTGTTATACACGATATCTCAAAAAATCTCTCTATGCAAAAAACTAGAGTAGGAAATCCTTACCTAGCAGCCCATAAAAACAACACGGAAGTTTGCCATCCTTCTGGGGCCCTTGGTAGAAATGAAGTAAACGACAAGGCCACTGAGCCCAGCTCCTGTGTGACATCCATGTGAGGGCCAAAACACACAACTCTTGTGGTGTTGGATCTCAAGACAAGCACTGAGCATAAACACAGTCTGTAATAAATAAAACATATTAGGCCGGACAGAGGCAAATGTGAAGTCATCTCTGTAAAGTCACTTCTTTGACTTGGGCACTCTATTAAAAATAAGTTATCAGTGAAGTCTAATTCATGATCAAAAATCAAAAAACCACCATTTGGGAGATACTAGGTAATTCTAAACCCAGATTATTAGACTATTCTAAAAGTGACATTTAGGCTATGAACATTTTAAATATTCAAAGATATTAATGGAATAAAAACCAAAAGGCAAAAACAGAACCAATGAGATAAAGTGATTCCCTCTGTACTCTGAGTTAAGAGAGAAGGGCTTTAAGTAGAATGCTCAGAGAGACTACTGCATCTCTCAAAGGTTTGGGATCAATTTCTGAATTTAGCCTGGAAACCCACAAAGGGATGGAGGTAAGTGGACCTCCTGATCCAAAGGTGGCTGTAGGCAAAGTGCGACTCCATTTTGTACCCCCGGTCAGCATCTTTCAGAGCCAAGAATGCATGAGTGATTTTCTTTGGCCAGGTGTGGGCCAGGTAGAGGGAAGAGCATCCCTAGAGGAATAAACATATTCAGAATTGGGAAGATGGACACATAGCTAGATAGCTAGGCATGTAAGAAAGTCGCGTCAAAAATCTGTAATCAGGATACGATCCGCCTAATCTAGAAAATGTAGATGGAAATTCCACACAGGTTAGACAGAGGTAGGGGAAAGAAAAGGAAAAATATTTGAAGACACAGCAAAATACCCACAGGAGAATGATTTAGCTTTATAAGCCTGCCCTGCAGGCTGACCTATTTAGACTGCATCAAGCCTCTAGGTGCTGGCTGGTTTTAGCCAGTGGAAGGTACCACATGATATTGGAGGGTGGAGTGAAAGAATCTGGTTTATTTATTCCCCTGGCTCCCTCACAGCTGGGCTGCAGAGTGGCAGGGACCATGTGACCATACTCCTCTACTTAAGGCCAAAGCTGTTGGGGCTGAACTCAGGATTGGTAGTGGTTTTTCACTGTCATTAGTCTTAGGATGCTTCACTTTTCCTTTGAAAACACTCCTTTCATTAAACTCATGGCAATCACCCCTTTTGGGTATGTTTCCTGCCAGGACTTTGTTTGATACAGACCTTTATCAGTTAAGTCAGAATGTTTCTCATCTCCTTACAACTCCTCCCTATCCAGCCTCCTTCATCCCTGCAGGCCTCAGACAAGGTTAAGAAGCAAAGAAAGCTCTGTAGAAACTCAAAGCATAAAGAGAAAAGAAGCAAATCACCCCTCCCCCATCAAACCTCAGACTTTCCTTAAGCACCTGAACCAAGCTAGGGGTGGGGAGAAGTTTCAACATTAAATCAAGTTTGAAGTTTTGATCATTATGGGGGACTGTAATAATCCTATGGGACTCAAAAATTTTAATTACTAAGTTAAGGCAATACTTAGTGCCACTAAATAACCGTTTGACCCTATTTCAACCACAGGTAGTCAAAAATGTCATAGACCACCCAAATTTTGCCTACTGCTTGAGAAGAATAAATAAATATACAGAGCATTAGGATAAAGAGACAAGGGAGACACTGGAAAATGCTTCATGATTAAATGATACAATGTATGCATGTCCAGTTTACCATATAGAATTTACATAGAGATGCAAAATACAGGTTCAAAGGCTATACACCAAAATTTTGATGGTGTGGCTTCTGGAGAGATGATAACCAAATGTTTCAAGATTATACTTTTATCTACTTTATATCTTTTATCAAAAAGATATCTGAGCAGCAGTGTTAACTTTTTAAAAAAATTTTTTATGGTATGTGCATGAATGTGTGTTATATTATTCTTGATACTTTTTCCTCTCTCTTTTTAAACTGGGCTTCAATGTATTTTCAGTCTTCACAAACCCTACTTTTGTTTAATCCACAAAGACAAGTTGATTTACTCTGTTATCCTGAAAAATGGCTCTACTATTGGTCATTTCTTAGTTTACAATCTGCTTTGAAGCTTCAAGGGCCCTCACAAAGGCAGGAATTCAAAACTCTACTGCAATGATATAAATGCTAATGGGGAGCTAAATGACACTGTTAGCTACAGCTCATTTTCCAGTTATAATTAGGGGCAGTCAGACATGGGCCTGTAACTCAAGAACTTAATGGGAATCCCTGAAGCAGAACTATTGAACTGACAAGTAAGTCTGTAAGAACTAGATATAACACACCCCCAACAAGGATTTTTCACTGAAATGACTTCCTAAATTTAGAAGTTGACACTTGTCTGTTTTATGGCTACTAGTTAGAATGAGTTGTTGTTTTTTAGTGGTTTTTTTTTCTACACAATCCATTCCAAACCCTTCAGTCAATATTAAATTACTGTTTTCCAATTTTATTGAAAGCTGTATGGAAGCATTTTTGGCCTTTGACAAGATAGTCCCCATGCTGCTCCAAAAATGATCAATGTACACGGTATTGTGACATAACCTAAATTAAACTGGGCCATCAATTGGCCAATCCTAGCTAGATGTCAAAAGTTAAAGAAACAAAATCCAACCCCTGACATCCCTCCCACCAACACCTGGAAGAGTGATGTGTTTTCTGAAATCTATTGATGAGCCACAAAAAGAAGAATTATGTTTTATAAGAAAAAGCAAAAATTTCTAAAATTCATCTTTGCCCAATTTTGTTATAAATTCTCCTCATAATATGACATATATTCCCCAAATTCCCTTCTGCCAAAGCTTCAATCCACCACTACAATCTACCTCTACTCCACTCCTCCTATTCTTACTCAACTCCTACTTCCCAGATCTACCATGTCCTTCAGAGGGGATCCTCAGCTTCTTTCTACTCCTAGTGAATATATCCTTTTTTAGCAAATATTTCATTCTTACCCAATAGTCTAATGAGAATAATAGAATTCCAAGGGTTTGGTAGAACATAAAAAGAATTTTCCTAGGAGAATTTGGGGGAAAAGACATCTGATTGCCAGGTTTTGCAAATAAATATAGAAAACACTCAGTTAAATATAAATTTCAGATGAACAACATGTATATTTTTTAGTGGAAGTATGACCCAAAGAAATAATTTTAATATGCTTATAATAAAAAATAAATTTGTTGTTTGTTTCAAATTAAAATTAACTGTTGTCCTGTACTTTATCTACAACTCTAGAAGAGGGGGATCTGTAAATATGGTGTGCTATTATTTTTGTCCTTGTGACACATATAAAACACTGAGCTCTAAGTCACTCCTACAGTTCCTCACCTAAGCATGACCTGATAAGTATTCGTGATAGGACTACTTCCAATTCATACATCACTCTGGCTTGGTGTGGGTTAGTTTCCTAAGCTTTTCACTGCTATTTCTCCATATGTTTGATGCCTGTGGCAAGACACTACAACTCATTTGGGAAATACTCTCATTTTTCATGTTTTTACTTTTTATACTCATTATCAACAAAGGGACATTTACATAAAAATGTAAGAATGTCATCCACATCATCTTTTTTTTATTTCAGCATATTATGAGGGTACAAATTTTAAGGTTGCATATAATGCCATTGCCCCCCTCCCCTCACAAGTCTGAGCTTCAAGTGTGACCATCCCCCAGACAGTGCATATCTTACTCATTATGTATGCATATACCCATCCCCTCCTCCCCCCTCCCACCTGCCCAATACCCAATAAATGTACTTCCTATGTGTCCACTTATGTGCTGATCAGTTAATACCAATTTGCTGGTGAGTACATGTGGTACTTGTATTTCCATTCTTGGGATACTTCACTTAGTAGTATGGGTTCCAGCTCTATCCAAGAAAATACAAGATGTGCTATATCACCATTGTTTCTTAGAGCTAAAAGGTACTCCATGGTATACATATACCACATTTTATTAATCTACTCATGTATTGATGGGCACTTGGGTTGTTTCCACGGTTTTGCAATTGTGAATTGTGCTGCTATAAACATTCGAGTGCAGGTGTCTTTTTTGTCTAGTGTCCTTTGTTCTTTTGGGTAGATGCCCAGTAGTGGAATTGCTGGATCAAATGGTAGATCCACTTGTATTGCTTTAAGGTATCTCCATATTGCTTTCCACAGAGGTTGAACTAGTTTGCAGTCCCACCAGCAGTGTAGGAATGTTCCTATCTCTCCGCATCCATGCCAACATTTATTATTTGGGGACTTTTTTTATATATATTTATTTTATTTCAGCATATTAAGGGGGTACAAATGTTACGGTTACATATATTGCCCATGCCCCTCTCCCTCCTGGAGGCAGAGATTCAAGCATGACCATCCCCCAAACATTGCACATCTCACTCATTA
>VBSM01001044.1:7706486-7738813 GCA_008086735.1 Cheirogaleus medius | reverse complement strand
CCCTTTTGTAGAGTGCCATTTGATCTTTTGGGTAGATGCCCAGTAACGGGATTGTTAGATCAAATTGTAGATCAACTTGTATCACTTTAAGGTATCTCCATATTGTTTTCCACAGAGGTTGAACTAGTTTGCAGTCCCACCAGCAGTGTATGAGTGTTCCTATCTCTCCACATCCATGCCAACATTTATTATTTTGGGACTTGTTAATAAAGGCCCTTCTCACTGAAGATAAGTGATATCTCATTGTGGTTTTGATTTCCATTTCCCTGATGATTAGAGATGTTGAGCATTTTTTCATATGTTTGTTAGCCATTATTCTGTCTTCTTTTGAAAAGTTTCTGTTCATGTCCTTTGCCCACTTTTTGATAGGGTTGTTTGATGTTTTTCTTGCTTATTTTTGTGAGTTCTAAGCAGATTCTAGTTATCAGGCCCTTATCAGATGTTTAGGATGCGAAAATTTTCTCCCATTATGTACGTTGTCTGTTTGCTCTCATGAGTGTTTCTTTGGCTGTGCAGAAGCTTTTTAGTTTGATCAGGTTCCATTTATTTATTTTCATTGCTGCTGTGATTGCCTTTGGGGACTTTTTCATAAATTCTTTGCCTAGGCCAATGTCTAATAGAGTGTTTCCAATGTTTTCCTCTAGAATTCTAATAGTTTCATATCTTAGATTTAAGTCTGTTACCCAGCGTGAGTTGATTTTTGTGAGTGGTGAAAGGTGTGGATCCTGCTTCAGTATTCTACAAGTGGCTATCCAGTTTTCCCAGCACCATTTTCTGAATAAGGATTCTTTTCCCCAGTGAATGTTTTTGTCTGCTTTGTCAAAGATTAAATCACTATATGAGGATGGTTTTATATCAGGGTTCTCAGTTCTATTCCACTAGTCAATATTCCTATTTTTGCCTATTTTTGTACTTTGATCCCAAAACCAGGAAAGGATGCAACAAAGAAAGAAAACTACAGACCAATATCACTTATGAATATAGATGCAAAAATTCTCAACAAAATCCTAGCTAACCGAATCCAGATGCTTATCAAGAAAATAATCCATCACACCCAAGTTGGCTTCATCCCAGGGATGCAAGGATAGTTCGACATAAGCAAATCTATGAATGTAATTCACCACATAAACAGAAGCAAAAACAAAGACCATATGATCCTTTTAATAGATGCAGAAAAAGCATTTGACAAAATTAAACACCCTTTCATGATAAGAACACTTAATAAAATAGGCATAGAAGGGGCATACCTAAAAATGATACAAGCCATATATGACAGACCCACAGCCAACATCATACTGAATGGAGAAAAACTGAAAGCATTCCCACTTAGAACTGGAACAAGACAAGGTTGCTCACTATCTCCACTTCTATTCAACATAGTGCTGGAAGTCCTGGCTATAGCAATCAGACGTGAAAGTGGAATTAAAGGTATCCAAATGGGGGCCAAAGAGATCAAACTGTCACTGTTTGCTGATGATATGATATTATATTTAGAAAATTCCAATAATTCAACCAAGAGACTCCTTGAATTGATAAATGAATTTAGTAAAGTCTCAGGATACAAAATCAATACACACAAATCAGAGGCATTCCTATACGCCAATAACAGTCAAATTGAGGACCAAATCAAAGACTCCATACCCTTCACAATAGCAACAAAGAAAATAAAGTACCTAGAAATATACTTAATAAAGGAGGTAAAAGACCTCTACAGGGATAACTATGAAACACTGAGGAAGGAAATAGCAGAGGACATAAACAGATGGAAATCCATACCATGCTTGTGGATTGGCAGACTCAACATTGTTAAAAAGTCTATACTATCCCAACTGATCTACAGATTTAATGCAATCCCTATTAAAATCCTAACATCATTTTTCACAGATATAGAAAAAATAATTATACACTTCGTTTTGAACCAGAGAAGACCCCATATATCAAAAGCAATTCTAGGCAATAAAAACAAAATGGGAGGTATCAATATGTCAGATTTCAAAGTATATAACATCATCTTAACATAATTGTCTCTGTAGCCAAAACCTGTATTCCTAACATTAAGATCTCCTCAGACTCTAAGAGAAAAAAGCAAATGAGGATGGAGAAACTCAATTTCTAAAAGGCCTTGAAACTGTGTGGTCCAGAATATTTTCAGGTTCAATTCCTATGCTGAATTAGATGTATGGTCCAATTTTCCTCCTTAATCTTTTTGCTCAAAAGAAAAAAAAACTCTTTCAGTTACTTAACAACTAAAGATTTTAAAGCAATTGACCTTAAGCTCCCTGTTATAGTAGCTTTTGTGCTAATGTACTTATGCCAAATTATTTAAGTTGTAAAAAGAAAGACTTAGGACAAATTTTTTGTTGTTACATATCATTACCAGCCTCACATGGCCATGTGCACTATTAATTAAAGTGGTGAAAACAAAATACTTCTTGGGACAAATAGCACAGCACATCTAATTTTAGAAGTTGATATACAAGGTTAAGTGAATACTGGATGTGCTTTGACTTCCTTTGCTAAAGATATATTAGCTGAAGGATAGATTTTAAGGAAAAGGAAGAAGCAATGGGTTTACACTCACAGGATTTATTACTCCTAATGCATTGGCACATCCTTTTACTTAGAGCCTTTGGTTTGACAGAACAGGGAAATGCACTGCTGAAGGCTTATCTATGTCACCAGCTGACACATAACCCCTGAATGTGGGGCTGTTGTACAGGATACAGGATACCTCTTAAAACAAGAGCCAAAGTATAGCTCTATCTCATCCATATGGGCCCAGATAACAAAAGAAGAAAGTGGGCTTTTCTTCCTATAATTCTTATCAATCCACTTGAAGAATCTATGTCTAATCATGTCACTGTAACCTTGAGCTCCATGGGTTTATACACCCACCCTAAAGCCCAAAGGAGGGATGTTTTTAGTATCAAACATCATCATGGTTCAAGTGATTTGGATGCTGCTATCATTTTTTTTGACCATTTTGGTTTCTACATAATGGTAAATGAACTTTCAGAAAAGGAGGTCACTTTACTGGTCAGGGTGATGGGTCATGATTACCAGGGACAATTCTATTGATGCTATGTAATGGATACAAGTAGCATTGTTTGCATCCAAGAAATGCATAGTATTTCCTGGCCAATTACTCGTAATAAGTGGGGAACTGCAGAAACTCAATAAAGAGAAGACCACTAAGAACTCAGATCCTACAAGAATGAAATGCTGTGTCACCCAACAGGTAAAAAATGCCATTGAGTTGATATACCGGCAGATGTTATGGGCAAAATGGAATGAGTGCTGGAAATGTACAGGTATGACTCCAGTGTTGCATTCAGGAAAAACTTTATATTGCCAACACATGGGGATGCTATCATTTATGTTAATATATTGTTTTATGTTTCTCCATTTTCTCCCGTTATATGAACATGGTTGCTAACATTTTTGGTTTTAGATGGAATTATGATTAAACTGATATCACTCTATGATGATACAGTAATGGATGTATGGATGAAGGATGAGTAGATACTAAAGGAACAGGGATAAGATGTGTTAGATAATTTCCATTTGCCCTCCATATCCACTTTCCACATTTCTTCATGCTAGCTCGGTAATCTTAGGCCGTATACTCAACTTTTTAAATACCAAGCTGCATGTGCCATTTTATACGTATAAAAAAAATGCCTGACATTTAAATAAGTTTTTAAGCATAATTTTAAAATCAGAACCCATGAGCCCTCTACCCAAATAAAAAACTGAAATATTATTGACATTCTTACTGTTGTACTTTTTATCCCTTTGTTTCTGCTTAATTTCTAGAAACATTTTTTCCTCATACATAAAAGCTATAATAACATATCCATCATCAAACTCCATTAATTCAGTCTTCAAACTATATCAAGAAGCTGATCATATATTACCACCTCCACCAATGAAATCCTAGATCCCCTAGATAAGTCACCATGATCTCCTGTTTGAACTTCCTGACTGGTTTCCCAGATTTCTCATTTGTCTCCCTCCTTTCTATTCTTCCCACTGAAGTTAAAATAATTCTTTTAAATTTTTCAGCCAAATCTCTTCTCATTATCACCTCATCCATTCCACTTCAGCCACCCTGGTCTTCTCTCAATTTCTCAAGCTTTACGTTAACTCTCTTGCTTTCGTACTTTCTATTCCCTCTGATTGTAATGTTCTTCTCTCAAATATCCCCAAAGCCCATTCCCACAATTAGCTCAATTTTTGGCCTTTTCTAAAGCCATCTTCTCAGAGAAACTTCTCAGATGACTCCACCTAAAGTGGCACTACCTTATTGTCTCACCACTCTTCATTTTTTTCCTAGTTACGCTTGTAGACATATTATGTATTTGACCACTATATAGTGCCCACCTTTATGTTATAAACATGATGATGAGAGGATCTTTGCCTATGTTGGTTGCTGCTATATTTCCAGCTTGCAGAGTAGTGCCTCGTACAATACATTGGTCTTCAGTGGTTGAAGACCCTAGACCTTTTACTGGAAGGAGCCTTATGTGTTAATTCACAATGTGCTAATGTCATTGCTTAAGTGTACTGTGATGTGAGAATGCAAAATATTGGAAGGACTTAATTGCACAGGATAAAATAAACATGAGATACAAACTCAACCCTTAGGCAAAAACTTCTATGACAGTGGTTGCAAAACCTGTAAAAACACAGGAAATGAATAAATACAAACTGCACCATATTATGTGAATGCATGTTTCATTCAAAAATATATATATATATATGAAAAATAAATGCTCTAGGCATGCAATTTAATGGCAGTGTACTATGGGATGATATCAGAAAGCTTTTTAAATGAGAGAAAATGACATATAATTATCAATATGAACATTAAAATATCTATGAGATAATAAACCTCTAAGTGATCACTAAAATAGCAACAGAAGAGATTTCAAGATAAAGGAAGAAGTTCATTCCTGAAGATAATTTTTTCATGTGTTATTGGCCTCAAAATACTCAGCCTTTACAGAAAGAGATTGAGGAATTGAAGGCAAACTGGGAAGAAATATGCTACTTTGGTTTATTTGAAGGTATAGGTTTACAGTGAGATTTACACTCATTTTAAAGAAAGCTTGGCTCTGGAGGAGAGACGCATAAACATGTCTAAAATGATTGAAGGTTATTGTAAGAACAGATTCCATAAAAGGGTTCTTTAGGAAGGGTCCATGTGAAAATATTTCCTCAGGTAGCAAATTATGAATAGTTAAAGATAATTAGAGATGTTTGGCTTTTGAAAAAAAAAAAAGATCTTTTGAGAGTATTCAAGTGCTATAAAATCAATCATTTTATATCAGTTTAAGATTCTCCTATTTTTGAAGTCTCCATAGTGTAAAATAAGAGTAGTGATACCAGCTACAATCATCAGGGTTTACTTTTACCTCTGTTAAGCCTAGCAAGAAAAAACAAAAATGTGATACAAATAAAGACTAAAAGGCATGAGGAACAGAGAGAGAAGTAGATTATGACTTGAGACACAGCAATGCACTGTACTAAGTTTCTTCAAGAAGAAGATTCCTAAATAATCCTTTGCATACCTCTAAATATATTCTGTGATCTTCTTTGAACGAGAAAGATCTCAGTCACTTAACAAGTCATAATCAAGGAACACCATGTTTGTATGTGAGACACTCAACATCATTGACTTCTTAAGCCATTCACAAAGTTGTACAAAGGCAACTGCAACTATTTTTTTAATGTGAGGCCAGAACAATCACTTTTTACTTCCCTCATAACATCTTTAATAATGCTCTATCAGTGTTAGCATCTTGGTCAGAGACTTTCCATGAATTGTCAGCATACATGGAACGTAGAAGAGATACAGAGGAGTCATGAATCTATCAGGTGAATAATAAGTAGTGATAATTTTTTCCATGCAAACGTTACATCATAATCCATAAAAATTATCAAGAAATCCCAGTGTGTCAAGTAAATTTTGACAAACTTTACTTAGAAAATAGTTTACAAAAAAATACTTAGAATGTACCATGCTACAATGAAAGTGTACATATGGAAGCCATTCCTAAGAGACTCTTGCTGGCATATTTATGATGAATAAGTATAGTGAAAACCACTATAAAATTGTTTTTATTCAAAATTCATGTAGCAGCCACTCAATAATAGATTTATATTACATATTGTTTATACTTCCAAATGGTAGGAAGGTCTGATTTGAATTATTCATTTTGTCTAGGGATTATTTGTGTTTTGCTTTCATGATGCATTCAATATTTAACACCTAATTTTTCTTATCATAATTTCAACATTTTAATCATTTTCATCAGAAAAATCTACCCCAAATCACAAAATTCAACACAGATTAAAACAGAGAAGATGCTTATATTTAAAGGAGAAAATAATCAGAATTAGGTGTGCTCAGATACCTCCCCCTTTCTTTCTGTGAGTTACAACATGTATTTCTGTGCATTAATCTCATAAAGAGAGTTGAGTATCATCACTATTTTATTTTTAGAACCTCAAGAATTACTCATGAATCATTTCTTTGTGTTTGACTTCTTTCAATATTGAAAGGATTCATTCATGCTATTATATGTATTGATGTTTAGTTCCTTTTTATCAGTGAATATTACTTTATTATATAAATACACCATGATTTGTTTGTTTCTCCTATTGTTGGACATTTGATTGTTTCTAATTTCTTACTATTATGAGTAAAGCTTATATGACATTCTGTACAGCTGATGTTCTGCATAGATGCTTAATTTTTCTTTAGTATATAAATGAAAGTGGAGTTCCTGAGTCATAGCAAATATTCTAGCATGATGGAAATGCTCTCTATCTTTATTGTGGTGTTAGTTAAAGGATTGTGCAAAATTTTTTAAGCTCATCATCCAACTGTGCACTTAAGATCTGTACAATTTACAGCATATAATCATACCTTTAAACAGACAAAAAAATACTTAGAATGTATTTCCCATTCCTTTACTCACATAGTTAATAGTTTATTCATAATACCAAAACTCAAGCATAACAAATTATCCACTTATTCATTGAGTATTTCATGTTATTTAAAGAGTTTTATGTACATTATTATAATCTGGAATTTAATAGCAACTTTATATGGTAGCTAGATAAAATATTATCACTCATTTCTAGACTTTAAAAAGTGAGGCATACAGAAACTAAATGGCCTGAGCAAGTCACATAGCAACATATATTAGGAGAACTCAGGATTGCTGGTCTAGTGGAGCCAACAACCACTGATATTTTCTGGACTGTTTTTGTAAAAATCCTCCTCATCATATTTAGAACATTTTCTAAATAAATAGATTACAAAAAAGAGCTTCCAATTATAACCTAATGTACAGCTACTTCAAAGTAGATGCAATGGTGGGAGACATGGCCCTTTAAAAATTTCCCAAATAGAATGAACAACTGCATTTACTCCTTATTTCTTCATTGAGGCTGTCCTGGAACAGAAGAGGTTTTGCATTTGCATGCCCATTGTCGGCTCTTCCTATAAAACTTTTAGGAGGCTAAGGAGAACTGGCAGAAATTACTGAATTTACTAGACCAAAGAGAACAACAGCATTCCAGTAATAAAGCTGTGCTCAGAGCAGATGCTCATCTTCAGTACAAACAGCTCTTCTTGATATAATATCTTTATGAATCAGTTGCATTGCTGTATGGCTGTAATTTTTACGTCATGTGAATCTGAGCAGATTCATTCGTGCACTTTCCTCCTGCCTCTCTATATCCTTTTCCCCAGCCATCTGGATTGTTTAGCAACCAACATGCATAGCAGGCTGTGATGGGGCAGACTATTGCTTTCACGTCCACACTCTGACCCAAGGTCAAAATTACAGTTTCTTTCCTTCCTACATATAGTGAGTTTAACAGGAAACATATGAAACAGTGACTTCTAACCTCTTTTTGTACCCTCTGCAAAGACATATTACTAGTTCAAAAGCATTTCTCTGAAACCGTGTTTTTCCCCTCCTTGCAACTTCCAATCCTTCCCTATTTCCATGTGTTTCTATAAACCAGGGACAGGAGATCAATCCAAAACAAGAGAGAATTTGGTTGGGTGGGGCCTATGGAAAACCAGAGATGGTTCACAATCTTCCTAAGTATGACAGCAGCTACTGAGCTCCAGCTACTTATTCTCACACAGAAATTCAAACTTGAAATGTAGATTTGTATGTAAAATCTCAAAGTTTGGGGATGTTATAAACTAAATCAGTTTATTTTAAACACTGCTCAGCCCAAGCAAATTCATCAGTGGGTTTGTTCAGTCCAAAACCACCATCTTGTAACCTTTGCTCCAATAATAGTATAATTTCTGGCTAACTCTTTCTCCCAACCTTGGAGCCATCCTATTTTCTATTGATTCTCCACCTCTGCCCCTGTTCATCTCTAAGTAGAGGACATAACAGAGAACATGCAAGCCTATTGTCACATTATTACTCTAACACTAATAACCCTAAGTTCCAAATTCCCCTGCTCTTCAGGTAGCTTTGACATTTCATAACCCTTGAATCTCTCCTTTTCTTTTGGGACAAGATAGCTGAATTTATCTTTCTTAGTTCTTTCCAACTTAATTCATTGCATTTTGAACACTATGTCTGAATTGCACCTTGACTACACTGGATCTCTACCAGTGGTGGATTAATTATTAGTTATATGTATCTCTCTTTTATTTGACACAGACCGACATTGTTGTCCTACTTAACATATGTTAGTCCTACTTAACGGTCCTAGCTAAGTCGGCATTTTCCCATAAACCAATAACACAAAGCAAGAGCAGCTAATAAATACATGGAAACCAATGAATCCAAATAACATGTCTGAAATTCTTCAATTCATTCAGATAGTTCAGAAAATAGTGCCACATAGTACATACTCCCCAAAGTTTGCCAAAACACTAACTCTTTCTCTAGTATAACTGTTTGCAGTTTGTAAAGTCAAGATGAGTAAAATGATGAACATAGTTTGCATGTAATCTCAGTATACCATTTTTCCCATTTGCACAACAACTATTTTTCTCTCTCCAGTCTAACTTCTGACTACATGAGATGACTTACCCATTTTTTCCCCAGCCTGTGTTTAAGACCAATGATTCTCTTCTTTCCATCAAAGTTTTCTTTTAAAATGGTGTATTCTCTCAGACCCTTCACTATGCTTGCTCTTTTTTCTTTTCAAATATGCCATATTTTGTTCCTTTTCTTTGCTCTAGGTTGATGGTTACACTTATTATATCATATAAAATATTAAACCAACCACACCTAAACAACTACAATTTCCGCCCAACAAATTCACCCCCTACTGTACTTATGCCTACATATTCTTCCTTCTTTACTGTTTTAGTATGTAAACTATTCCCAATTTTATCTAATGTCAACTTCCTCCTTTATGTACTCTCATTCTCTACAAGCTCTTTGCTTATTAAAATTTCCCCCACATAAGGGGTCTTTAAAATAAAAATTTAAACATACCAAAATATCTCCTTTTAAAAATAAACTTCATGGAAACACAACATACCAAAACCTGTGGGATACAGTAAAAGCAGTGCAAAAAGGGAAATTTATTGCATTAAAAGCCTACATCAAACAAGTAGAAAGATTAGAGATTAACAGCCTAGGATCATACCTCAAGGAACTAGAAAAGTAAGAACAAATCAAACCTTAAGTTAATAGAAGAAAAGGAATAATAAAGATCACAGAAAAATTAAATGAAATAGAGACCAAAAAAAACAATAAAAAGTTGGTTCTTCAGAAGGACAAACAAAATTAATAAACCTCTGATTAGACTAACCAAGCAAAGAAGAGAGTAGATCCAAATTAAAAAAATAAAAATAAGAAATGAATAAGGAGACATTTCAACTGACACCACAGATACAAAAGATCATCAGAAACTATTATGAACTACTATTCTCTCACAAACTAGAAAACTTGGAGAAAATGGATAAACCCCTGGAAACATGCAACCTTCCAAGATTGACACAGGGAGAAATAGAAAACTTGAACAGACCAATAACAAGTAGCAAGATTGAATCAGTAATAAAAAAAAAATCCTTCCCAACAGAGAAAAGCCTAGGACCAAATGGATTCACAATTGAATGCTACCAAAGATACAAAGAAGAAATAATACCAATCCTCCTGTAACTATTCCAAAAAATCAAGAAAGAGGTAATTCTTCCTAACTCATCCTACAAGATCAGTATCACCCTGACACCAAAACTAGACAAGAACACACACACAAAAAGAATACTATATACCAATATCCCAGATGAACATAGATGTAAAAAATTTTGATTAATCAAAAAAGAAAACAAGCAGAAAAACCTGCACAACTCTACCTTAATGGAATGGAAGAAAACCTAGGTAAAGATAAAAATTGTGGCCAAATTTCCCCATGATTTTTTTAATTGACAAAGCCATTGCTTCTCTGAATGAAACACAAGATACAAAGTACAGTAGTTCAGGGAGGTGACTGTCAAAAGCACGAAGAGCTCAACAGTGAGTAGACAGTGTTCAGGAGAGAACTGTAAGATAAATAATATAAAATTAACTGTTAGAGAAATTAAGGTAAATTTGAAAGGACAACAAGAAGAAACAGACAATGCTAAAAATGCAATAATGATCATATATCATAGAAATAAAAAATAAAGTGAGCGAAATGAAACAATCATAATGAATGAAGAAATGGCTAAAAGAATGGAATAGAAAGTGCTGGGTATAGAATAGAAACAAAACAATATTATACATTTGTAAAACTGAGTACCCAAATTCTTAAGAGCCTGTTATAATAATTTCCTTGCTGCATAACAAACTACCCTAAAGCTTAGTGGCTTCAAACACAAACCACTGCATTTACTCACGTTCTGTGGGAATCAGGAAGGGCTGGGCTGGGAAGCTCTTTTGCTCTCAGTCCTGTCAAGTGCAGTCAGCTGGTGTCTGTGCTGAATTAGGTGTTCCAAATATACTCGGCTTTTACACATGTCTATCTCTCTATGTGGCTAATTTGGGCTTCATCCAAGAGTAGTCTGACCATCTGACCATCCCATGGTGGCTGGCTTGCAAAGGGGAGTGTTCCAAGCAGGGAGAAAGTAGAAGTTGCAAATCTCTTGACACCTGGCCTCAGAAACTGCACAACCTCATTTCCATTACATTCTGTGGGTCAAAAACAGAGAGAGACCTAGCCCAGATTTAAGGGGAGGATAATATTCCCCATCACTCAATTTTGGTGGGGAATTACAAAGAATGTGCATCTATATTTAATCTACTTCGCAGCAAGTAGACTATTCAAGAAACTAGTCCTGGAAATAAAAGAAAATTTGAATAACATGTTGAAAGTGCACCCTGTGTTCCAGGAAAAACTGAACCTAAATAATCCCCATTAAACATAGATTTATCATTTTCACAAACTCCAAATCATCCAATAGCTAGCACTTATTGAGTACATACCATACGCCAGACATAAGGTTGCCAGATTTGGCAAATAAAAATGCTCCATGCAATACTTGGGACATTTATACTAAAAATTTACTTGTTTTTATAAAGTTCAAAATTTAACTAAGCATATTTTGTATTATCTGGCAATCCTTCTAAGCAATATTCAAGAAATATACTAGAGGTGGAATTTCAGCCAAATAAAAAATCATTATGAAACTAGAGTAAAACATCTAGTAGTAAGGATTGAATTTAGTTAGTAAAATAACAAGCTAAAAATATGGCAATTGGTTTATTAAAATAGGAGGGAAACATATGCACTACGTAGGAAACCTATAACTAATGAACACTTGGAGGTGGGAGAAGGGAGTGAAAGATGAGAGGAAGTGTGTAGAGTTCTTCATTTTTAATGCAAGGAAATCAGAGTTTAGAAGTTAAAGCTGACTACTCAAATAAGGAGCTGCAATCACAGTTAATAGCATGATGGTAGACATTAAATAAAATCATAATTAAGTAAAATCTGGCATTATAGGAGAGTGAAGAGAGAAAGAGAAGGAATTATGCTAACTTTATCATCACTTATAACAGACATATCAGTCAGGGGACCAGCAGGGAAGAGATGGCACTCTTGAAATAAGAAAATGTGAGGTAGGCTTATTTTTAAAGGAACAATTTACGATGTGTGTGTTTAGGGAAATCACAAAGAATAGAATGGAAATCGAGGTTACTATTCCTAGCCTAGGAAGAATGAGAGAAGCAGCATTGCTATACTCCAGTAGTGTGGAGAATTACATATAATTGGTCCCAATAAAAAGAACAAGGATGGTAAGTCACAGGACACAGCCTTTCTCGTCTCCCTCCATCCTATTTCTTGCCAGGGTTCATCAGAAAACAAAGGTTATAGGAATTTATTCATAAGGTCCATCAGGGTCAGACTTCTGGATCACAGAGAGGAGGCAGAAAGCTGGAAAGTGGATCTGGAGGAGCAAACAAGATACGTGGGGTAATAGAGAAGTATTAATAATACAGACTGTCCAAAAAAATACACCACTCAGGAGATTATATGATGATGTAGTTATAATAGTAACCATATGGCAAAATAAATATACCAAAGAAAATAGACATCAAAAACCAAAGCAAAGAAAGAGCCACATTAAAGATTTTTATAAGCTATTAAAATGGAAAGTAAATTATAAGATACTTTGAGATGACTCATATATGCCATATGAATAAATACAAATGGCTCATACTCAGTAAAAGAAGAGGCCATTAATATTAGCTTACAAAGTAAAAAATTCTTTGCATTATTCATGAGACACAATCTAAAGCAAAGTGAGTTGGAAAACTAAATAACAGAATTTTAAAGAAATGCCAGCAAAATACAAACAAACAAATAAAAAGGAAGAGTGGCTGTGACCTTTATTTCAGATAAAGATAAATTATTTTAAAAGGCATTAAATAAATCATAGAAGGGCACTTGCAATCTTTTAAGGATGAAATTTACAATAAAGAAGTTACAGATGTGGATACCAAATAAGATGGCATCAATAATCATAAAGCAAAGATTACAGGAGTTAAAATGTATGATAATGAAAGAGAAATAAGTTGGGAAAAGATTTTAATGTACTAATCTCATTCTACGAGATGGGATAAAATGGATAATTTAAAAAACCCTAATGATACACATGACCTAAATGACACAATTAATAAGTTATAACTCTCTATAAAATGAGTTAGGAAGTGTTCGTACCATCCCTATTTTCTGAGCTGGTGTAGTACTCATAATTTTCATCTTTAGTTGATAGAACTTATCAGCAAAGCCATCTGGCTCTGGAGAAATATCTATATTTGTCAAAATTTACTCTAAAGGAAATAGAAAATCAGAAAAGACAATCATAAAAAAGAAAAAAATTGTCAAAGAGCTACTTCTCAAAAAGCAAAAAGCACCAGTTTTAAGAAGACATCTACGATATCTCTTAAGACCAGATAAATCAATGCTATTAAAATCTTTCTAAAGCACAGAAAGGGAAAACTTCTAAATTCTTTATGTGAAATGAGGATAACAATTTAAAACTATTATAACAACAACAAAAAATACTGCAATAAAAAGTGTATCAAATCTCACTATGATGATTGATGATAAATCTTAAGTAAAATATTAACAAACAGATGCCAGTAGTACATTAAAGAAACTAATACAACAAGGCCAAGTGGAATTTTTTTTAAGAAATGCAAAGACAGTAAAAAAAAAATTAATAAAAAAGAAAAAAGTAAACTTCTGACATAATTAAACATATTAATAGCTCAAAAGGAAATATAGGCAATTCTCACAGATCATTATATATAAATTGATAATATTTATTATCCATTCTTGATTTTTAAAATCTTAATAGGATAGAATTATATTAAAATATAAAATAAGCTGATATTATGATATATGATAAGGTATTCATTGTTACTATTATTATTTAGCATTGTTCTTAGGGTATTATCTGTTTAGTTATAAATCAGGGATAGGCAAAAGATATGAAATTACATCTACTTTCAGATAATATTATTTTATATCATTAAAAAACACAGTACTATAACTGAAAATCAATAACAAAGAGTAGAATTCCACATATATATATTAAACAGCAACAATTGAAAAGGTATAATAATTTTCCATTTCCAATAGCACAAAAATGTTGAAATATACATGAATAAATATATTAAGAAATATTCAAGACATATATGGATAAAACTTGAAAATTCTCCTGACTCAGAAAAAGACTAATGGAAATTCACATTAAATATTTTTAATGGGAACGGTCAATGTTATAAAAATAAAAGCTTTATATAAGATAATCTTTAAATTTAACATGATCACAATTAAAATATTAACCACATATGCAAGCTGATACCAAGGTCATATGGAAAATTAAACAAGCAAGAATAGTCAGAGAAAATGAGAAAAATATTGTGAAAAAATTAGCAGATATTAAAACTTATTATAAGTACAAAATATTTAATGAGAATTTTGCTTGTGTAGAATAAATACATCACTGGAATGGAATGAAAAAATTTAGAAATAAATCCAAATACAAAAAGAATTTAGTATGTAATAAAGTAGGCACCAGAGTTAAAATGGGAACATTGGATTATTTAATAAAGTATGTTGAAAAACTACATTGAAAATTATAATTTTCATTAGATGAAGTTTCAAATGAACCAAACTTTCACATGTAAATCAATAAATAGATTTTAAAAACCATAGTAATATTTGAGAATTACTACATGACCTCAGAGTGAGAAAGACCTTTCTAACTATAATTTAAATTCCAGAAGCTATTAAAAAAAAAGATTGATAAATAATTGTTAAATATTTTGCATAAGTAAGTCCCAAGGACAATGACAAACTAGGAAAACTGTTTTCAAATCATATCAAAGAGCTAATTTTAAAAAATATACACAGAAACCCTATAGATCTATAAGGTAAAAATCCACAATACAAGGAACACAAAAGAACAACAGAAGGAAAGCAAATTTTAAAGATTTATAACTTTAAAAATATAGTCAGTCTTACTTAGAATAAAATAAAAATTAAACTACTTTGCAATACTACTTTTAGATTAGATTAATAAAGATTAAAAGACTGAATGGCTCACAGTGTTGACAAAAATATGGTTAAAGAAGTATCCTCATATATTGCTGATAAAAATCCATCATCCATCACAGAATCTAACAAAACTTCAAATGCACAAAGTCCTCTTTTAACCATCTATTTCACTAGAAGAATTCTTCATATCTAGTCTCACAAGTGTGAAATTATATATGCTTTAGGTTATACATTGAGTCATTGCATTTAAAATTTACAAATAACCTAAACCTTCATTAATAGATGCTAGGCAAGTAGGAGGAAGTATATCCTCACATTGAAAAGCTATTTTGCCGAAAGAACAATTAAATAGCTCTTTCCGTGATGATATAAAGTTATTTCCAAGACAAATTTTAAATGAAAAAGAAAGTTCTATTTATTAATAGTGAGGTAACATATGAAAGTATATATGTATGTATTTGACAGTATAAGTATAAAATATTTATAAAAATATCTAAAAGACAGAAAATGTTTGTTCTCTATAGTAAGGAGAATGGCCGAAGTCAGAGGTAGATTGAAGAATGTCTTCTAAATACTTTATATAGTGTCTGTATTTTCCACCATGTGTCTGCATTACCTATTCAAAAATACAAATATAAACAATTTAAACAAATAAAAACTATAAATTCACATAGGGGATAAAAGTAACTTTTAATCCAAGGAATAAACTAAAGCATTATCATAAATATTTCAAGCATATTATAGGGAGGGAGACTTCCAACTCCCAAAATTATTATCATGTGTCTACCTCCTCACCTTACAGATTTGGTGTAAGAAGTGTCCCGGTTTACAATGCCCTACTCAACCCATACATCTTAAGGACACCTGGGAATTAAACATCTTCTGATTTTATTGAAGGACTAAAAAAAAGTTGACAATAGATGTTTTTATATTCTGAAAAACTGCAGTTAAAAAAAACAGACACAAAGAAAATGTAACATATCTGATGGATTGTATTAAAATTTCCATGAGTATAAAGATTTGAGTTTTGTGATTTTGCTTTAGGAACCTGCGTCTGGATGGGAACCAAGTAGCCACCAGCAGATGCATCTGGTGATCTCAGCCAAGGCCCCATTAGAATGATAGGAGACTCCTTTGTGGATGTTTGCCTCTGACACAAAGCAGTCTTAAGTCAGAATAGATTTATGTGCATTGGCAGAGCCAAGTAACAAATGGAATGCTTCTTACAGTATGTCTAGCCTGAGCGTATGTGATTAAATCCTGACTTTGATGAATCCCAGACCTTCAGGGAAGAGAAAATAAAGTTAGAAGACAGTTGGTTAATAAGAAATTACTGAGTCAGCCAAGTTCTAAGATGGTATAGCAAAAGAGACAAAAATTTAGTAAGTATACAGAGAAATAGAGGAAAAAAATTAGAGAATAAATATTACACTTTTCCAAAATTATAGTCCATTTTCTCTCCATTTTGTTTTCATAACATTTTAAATATTATAGACAGGTAGACTATTTTATCATTCAAGTTGGGTCTTTTGTTTAATTCAGGGAAAGTGCAATTAACAATTACATTATAACAATAAGTGTAATCCAGGACTGTTCTGTGCAAACCAATTTACAGGGCATCCAAAATATGGCACTTATTCCAAAGCCTCACAAGATATTGTTTATGTACCTGCTTTATAAATTATCTGTGTATTCCTTGAAAATAAAGAAACAGTGTTATCCTTATATCACCATTGATTCATAGAATATGTGGTACATGGTTAATGTTCAATATTTTGTTAGGAGAGGAGGAAAATGGATGAATGGATTTATAAATGGGTAGATAAATATTGGGGACATCCAATCTTGTAATGAAATTTCCTAGTATATTTTCAAATGATGTGATATAAAATTGTTAGGATAAAGTAATTTTATTTTGTCCATATTAAAAAGTTATCCAAAAGGTATTATGTATCAAAAAGATGTGGTAATTCAAAAGGTTAGAGCTGAAATTTGGAAAAGATCTAGAAACCTATATCCAACATGAAGTGCTGCTCAGTACTTTTAGGTATTCTCAGTGACTTGGTCATGGGTGCTGGTGAGCTTTATACAGACTGATGCACTAAGCTTTATAGAACTCAGCAAACTCTTGATTAAGTCAAAGGCTTGAGGAGTTGAGTATAATGATAAAATTAGCTGGAAAATATTTATGTCATCATCTCATAAAAATGCCTCTAAAATCTAGCAATCTATTCTTCATAATTCCCTTAATAAAACTAAAGTCATGCACTGTATAACAATATTTTGGTCAATGACAGACTGCATATACAACAGTGGTCCCATAAAATACAATATAATATTTTCACTTTGACTTTTCTATGTTTAGAT
Organism: Cheirogaleus medius; assembly: GCA_008086735.1. Classification (NCBI taxonomy): domain Eukaryota; kingdom Metazoa; phylum Chordata; class Mammalia; order Primates; family Cheirogaleidae; genus Cheirogaleus; species Cheirogaleus medius. The sequence continues at coordinate 7,721,401 of VBSM01001044.1, read as the reverse complement.
ACATAAATACTTTCCATGGTGTTACAATTGCCTCCAGTATTTGGTTCAGTAATGTACTGTACAGGTTTGTAGCCTAGGAGCAATCAGTCATACAATACAGCCTAGGCCTATAGTAGGCTGTATCAGTTAGGTTTGTGTAAATATACTCTATAATGTTCATAAAAAGACAAAATGACCTCACGACACATTTCTCAGATCATATCCCTATGTTAAGAAACGCATGTCTGTTCTTATAAAGACATAGTTATTACAGAAGTAATGGCCATTGTTCAGAACATCCATCTTAATCACACAGAATTGTAGATAGACAATTAGGCTGGATGCATATTGACACAGGACAATATTAAACTCTTATTTGGTTACTATCTCTAATTAAAAATGGAAAACCATGATTCAATATCAGATAAGGACATTATGGGAAAGGGATCCAAAAGTCTTAAATGAAATATTTAAGAATCCAAACACAGCAATCTGTACAAACTACACATTGAACTTAGTCCAGGAATTCAGTGATGGCGTAAGATTAAGAATTTATTAGAAGTGATATCAATAAAAATAGTGGACTAAAGACCTCAGAAAATTTTCTCCTCCACAAAAGCAATGAGAATACTGGCAAGAATAATAATCAGATTAAACTTTTTCAAAATTCTAGAAATTAACCAAAGGGTTGCAGAAAACCAGGGAGCATTTATTGAAAAAAAAAAAACAAACACATTCTCTGTAAGTAAGTTTGTAGCAATGTAACTTGCCCCATTCCCATATCTACCAGCTGCACAGCTTTTTGCTATTTTTGATAACCAATGGCCTGTGATTGCAGTGAAAGTAAATATCATAGTAGCCACTAGAGAAAGCAAAAAAGGATTAAAGTGCCTTCGATGACTCATTCCAAGAGAACTTTTACTATTTGGCCTGTCTTGTGGTTTGTTGAAAGATGCCTATTGCAAGTCTGTCTTTATTAAGTTACATAGTGTGAACAGCTTTTTTCTCAGGATAGAGGAAGCATTTGCCAAAAGAAAACCCAAAAAACAAAAAAACAATAGAGACAAATGTTGAACATCACAGCTGCCTAAACTGGTGGATAACAATTGGAGCACATAATAGGCTCACCAAAAAGTTAAAAGGAAATGCTGTGGAATGGACGTCCATAGAAGATTTGGAAAAACTCTGACTTATTCATGAAAATCTAAAATGCCATGGATGAAGGGTTTTGTGCATTCCCAGGGCAATGTACATGCTCAAGAAAGATGTGAAAATGCTCTACACTCTTATCTATGGCTTACCTTGATACTCTACACAAGCAGGAAGTGAAGGCTAAGGCAATGTTGTAAACTTACTGAGTGTTCAAGACATGCACTTACATTCACACAAAGCCACTTGACAAAGATTTGGGGAATTCTTGATTCCAAGCATCTAAGTAATTTCTGTATAATCATCAGCAGACCACTAAGCTAACTGAGCAGAGACTTCACATGACAAAGACACCCATTATAAAGAATATAAACCTTACAGAATTATTCCCAAAAAATCACTAAACAAACATATTACCACAAATAGTAAAAACAAAAATCCTTTGAAGGATAAAAATAAACAAGAAAGTATGACCTGAAAACAGAAAAAAAATCAAATAAATTGTCCCTAAGGAAGTCCAGAGTTGTGTTTATTTGACAAAGACTTTAATAAGATTTTTAATATATGTTCAAAAAACTGAAAGGAAACATTTAAAGAACTATAGGAACATATGAGAATAATGTCTTATCAAATAGAGGATATTAATAAGAAAATGGAAAACCAAACCAATAGAAAATCTGAAGCTGAAAAGTACAATCACAAAAATTACATATTCACTAACAGAACTCAACAGCAGATTAGAGCAGAAAGAATAAAGGATCAATTACCTAGAAGATAGCTAAATTGGTTAAAGATCCAAAGGAACAAAAAGCAAAATATAAGAGTAAAGAAAAATGAACTGAGCCTCAGCATCTCATAAGACACGATCAACCATATCAGTACCCACACAATGAATGGGAACTCCAACAAGAAAGCAGAGAAAAAGAGCAAATAAACATTTTTTAAAATAATGACTGAAAATCTCTAAAAATTGATGGAAAATATTAATCAATACATTCAAAAACCTCAATGAACTCAATGTACAATACACTCAAAGAAATCTAAACCTAAACACTTCATGACTAAACAGTTTAAAGCTAGTAAGTGAGAATCCTGTAAACAGTGAGAGAGAAACAAGTCATCATGCTTAAGTGATTCTAATAAGATAAACAGCTGACTTCCCATCAGAATCCATAGAGTGCAGGAGGCAGTGGTATGGTACATTCAAAGTCTGAAGGACAAAGATTGTCAGTCAAGAACTCTATGTCAAGGAAAACAATTCTTTAAGAGAAAAGAGAAATTAAGACACTCCAAGAAAAACAAAAACTGAAAGAGTTTATTTCTAGCATACCTTCCCTACAAAAAATGCTAAATGGAACTCTTCAGGCTGAAAGAAAAGGTATTAGATTATAATCCAATTAAAAAGTGGTGGAAACTATCACTTTCTATCACCAACAATCAGTATTCCCCTGCTCAATAAATACTATACCTTACTTGTAGCATTTTAAGCCAAATATGCATGAGTTATTCTTGATTTTTCTTTTTTCTTTACCTCATTTGTATGGTAGGCACCTGGTTAACTGAACTAGACTTTGGAAGAACTTCATGGACAGTTTTTGATAAAGGTAGCAGCAGACGTTAAGCTTAAATTAAAATCAGGCTGACTAATATCCTTGGCCTCTTTTCCAGGCCATTCCTCAAGTACAAAGCTTCTCAATACTGATATCATGACATTAGGAAGAGTCAATAAATGAATATTGCAAGGAATATGTCACTGAGTGGAGAAGGAAAGTTCATTTTTCCCATTATAGGCTTGTTCGCTATGATATATATCATTGCTAATTAATATATTATTTATACTTCAGTTATTGTTTCCTGTGGGTGTATGCAAGCCAGATGGCTCTGCCCATGCTTGCTCTGGGAGGTGGAATGAAGGGGCTTGAGATTACCCTAGAGGATAGAGCATGCTACTACCATTACAACTCCCCAAATAGGCACGTGCGTGCACACATACACAAACTCAAACACATGCACACATTTAGTTTTTTTCTTATTCACTTTTTAATGGGTATTCACTTTGTTTCTAGGTTGTTTTGTGTGTTGGGCAGGGTGTTGGGGGTGCACGTTGTCACTGCCACCATATTGCAATAAACTAACAATTTTATTTTTAAAAAAGTGGTGAAAGAATCTAAATCAAAAGAAGACATTCAAATGGCCAACAGATATATGAAAAATTTGTCAATATATCTAATCATCAGGGAAATACAACTCAAAACCACAATGAGATATCATCTTACCCCAGTTAAAATGGCTACTATCAAAATAACAAAAAATGATAAATACTGGCAAAGGTGCAGAGAAGAGGGAACTCTAATACTCTGTTGGTGGAAATGTACATTAGTATATCCATTATGAAAAAAAATTATGGAGGTTTATTAAAAATTGGAAATAGAACTACCATGTGATCCAGCAATCCTGGATTTTTATCCAAAGGAAAGGAAATCAGTATATCAAAGGATTACCTGCATTTTTATATTGCAGCACTATTCGCAAGAGCCAAGATATGGAATCAACATAAGTGTCCATCAACAGATGAATGAATAAAGAAAATGTGGTATGTAAACATAAAGGAATACCATTTAGTCAAAAAAAAGGAGAATGAAATCCTATCATTTGCAGCAATATAGATGGAAGTAGAGGTCACTAAGTTAAATGAAGCCAGGCATAGAAAGTCAAATATCACATGTGTGTACTCATATTTGGAAGTTTAAAAAGTTGATCTCATGGAAGGTAGAGAGTAAAATGATAATTACTAGAGGCTAAGAAGGGTGGGAGTGGATAAAGAGAGGTTGGTTAATGGGTACAAGCATACAGTCAGAAGAAATACATTCTATTGTTCAATAGAAAGTAAGATGATGAGAGTTAACAATAATTTATTGTATATTTCAAAATAGCCAGAAGATCTGAAATATTTCCAACAAAAAGAAATAATAAATGTTTGAGGTGATAGATTTCCTAGTGACCCTGACTTGATCATTACACATTGTATGCATGTATCAAAATATCACATGTACCCCATAAAATTTACAATTATTATGTATCAATGAAAATTCAAAAATGTAAAAGAAATAAAGAGCACTAGTAAAGGTAATGATATAAGTAAGTAGAAAACTAAATAGGTAAATAGAAAAGTGAGTATAAATATATTTTTGCAATGCTTTATTTTCCTATCTAATTTAAAAGATAACTGGATAAAGCAATAATTGCAGATCTGTGTTAAGCATATAATGGAGAAAGATTTAATTTATATGACAACAACAGCCAAATTAGGTGGCAGAGAATGGAGATCACAGGAGCAAAAAGTTTTATGTATTATTGAATTTATATTGATACTAATCTGCCTCAGATTGTTTTACATTAAAATGTTATTTGTAAATTCCAAGGAAACCATTTCAAAAACAAAAGTGATAAAAGAAATGACAAAGGAATAAAAACGATACGTTAGAAAATGTTTACTTAATAAAAAAAATTTAGAATGAAGGAATAGGGGAAACAATTATTTACATATAAAAAATAGTAAAATGTCAGATTGAAATACTACCCTATCAGTATTTACATAAAATATAAATGGATTAAATACTCCAAATCAAAGGCAGAAAATGGCATAATGGATAAGAAAGAAAACATGATTCGACTATATACTGTCTACAGATTACACTTTTTAGATTCAAAATGCAAATAGATTGAAAGTAAAAGGATGGAAAAACATACGTATCGTGCAAACAGTAACCCACTAAGAGCTGAAGTGGCTAAGCTACTATTAGACAAAATAAACTTTAGGACAAAAATTGTTGCTGGAGATAAAGGCATTTCATAAAGATAATAAAAGGGTAAATTCATTAAGAACATGTAACAATTATAAACAAATATGCAATCAACAACAGAATCCCAAAATATATGAAGTAAAAGCTGATAGTATTGAAGGGAGAAATAGACAAAACCACTGCAATAATTGGAGAATTCAATGCTTCACTTTCAATAATGGACAGAACAACTAGACAGAAGATCAAAAGGAAATAGAGCACATAACCAACATTATAAACCAAGTAGACTAAACAGACATGTATAGAACACTCAAACCTAAGAGCAGAATACACACCCTTTTTAAGTGCACATGAAATATTCTCTAGGATAGATGATACACTGGTCCAAAAAAATAAGTCTTAATAAAATTAAAAAGACTGAAGTCAAACAAAGCATGGCCTCCAACTACTAAAAGTTATATTAGAAATCAATAATGGAAAGAAAGGTACAATTCACAAACATGTGGAAATTAAACAACATACTGTTAAATGATTAATAGGCCAAAGAAGAAATTACAAAGCAAATTAGAAAATACCATGAGATAAATAAAACACAAACACAGCATATCAACAATTACAGCACGCAGTTAAACGACAGCTTAGAGGGAAATTTTTAGCTGTAAACACTAAAATTAAAAAAAAGAAGAAGAAGAAGAAAACTTTGAAATAATCTTCCATCTTAAAAATTGGAAGTAAACCTTGCTAGGGAGAGGTAAAGATATAAAATGTAACCAAAATGTTAAAAACACACACACAACGTTTATTGGGTGTCGGGAGGGGGGAGGAGGGGATGGGTATATACATACATAATGAGGGCGTTGCCCACCAACTGGGGGATGGACACCATTGAAGCTCTGACTCGAGGGGAGAGGGGAGACAAGGGCAATATACGTAACCTTAACATTTGTAACCCCATAATATGCTGAAAAAAATTGGAAGTAAAAAGGCAAACTAAGCCTAGAGTAAGCAGAAGAATATCAGATGTAAATTTTAGAACTGAAAATTACTAGGACTGTAGGACTGAAAATGAGGATGTAGTATATTGGATGAAAACAGATGGCATATGATGGACAGAAACATTGGTGAACTGAAGGTAATTCAATAGAATATATTCATACTGAAGCACAAAAATAGAAGAGCAAGAAAAGAAGAAAGACTAAGAAAAGAAGGCAAAAGATTGTGAGCCATAGTAAGAAGATCTAAAATACTTATCAAAGGAATTCCAAAAGAATTAATGTGTTAAAAACAATTGATGGACACATACTGACCAAGAATTTTCCAAAATTGAAGAAAAACAACCACCTAGAGTTCTAATTAACTCAATGAGTCATAAGAAAGAAAAATACAAAGAAAGCTATACCTAGGCAAAATAGAGACATGCTGACAAAAACTTAATATAGAGAAGAAAATCTTATAAGCAGCCAGAAAAAAAACAGACACTTCACCTTCAAAGAGTCACAATAAACTCACAGCTTACTTTCTAACAAAAATAATGGAAGCCAGAAAAGTAAAAAACCATTTTTCTCAAGTGCTGGAAGAAAAAAACTTCCAAAGTAGAATTCTATATGCAGTGAGAATATTCTTCAAAAATGAAGGCACAGTGAAGATGTTGTTAGGAAAAAAGAAACCCTGAAAGAATTTATCCCTGACTGAATTTTACTAAAAGACTTACTAAAGGCACAAAGTGAATTTTTCTGCCAGCAGAGAAATCATGTCCAATGGAAGCTCAAAAAAAAAAAATTCTGAACAAAGAAAATTGAATATATGTGGTTAAATGTAGACTGTATTAAACTATAATATGTTTGTGGGATTATATATTGGTGTAGAATTAGAATATATGACCCAAAAGCACATAAATTAGTAGACTAAATGGACTTCAGTGTTCTAAGGTTTTCGCATTGTCAATAAATTTGTAAATGCTCAATTTACTTTAAGATTTAATAAGTCAAAGATGCATGTTTTAATCTCTGGGGTAACCATTGAAAGAATAATAAAAATATGTACAGCTACAAGGCCAACATTGTGAAAATATAAAAATAAAATCAATAATTTATTAATTTCTTAAATTTAATTTAAATTAATTTATTAGTTTTAATTAATAATTATTATTAATTTCTAAAATAAGGGAAGAAGAAACAAAGAAAATATGGAGCAATGAGAAACAAATAGTATGATGACAGATTCAAATCCATATATATCTATAATTATATGTAAGTGGACTAACTGCTCAAATTAGATTTAAAAAACAAGTTTCTATTACATATGCAATATAGCATACATTTAAGAACACAGAAAAGTTGAAAATAAAATAATGAAAAATTGTATTGGATGAAAACACTAACCAAATAAAAGCTGATGCAGCTGTACTCATATTAGACACAAGATACATTAAGATAAAACATTATTAGATATGAAAATTACACTCATTTTTAGGTATGAAAAGGTATAATAAAAGGTTACTATATCAGAAAGATGGTCTATTATATATGCACCTAATAAGCTAATGTCAGTAGTAAAAAAGAGATTTAAGGAGATTGCAAACCATAGGGAAAGATTTTCATTCTTATTTCTTAGTAACTGATACAACAGAGAAACAAAAAGAAATTGTAGATGAATTGGAAATGTGAACACAATTTTTAGAACCCGAATCCAATAGACATATATGAAATATTGCACTCTAATAAAGGAAGAGTACACATTTTTTGTTATGCCCACAGAATATTTACCAAACATAGCCATATATTTAACTGTAATTAAACCTTCAATGTTGTTCTCTAACCAAAATAGAATTGAGCCAGAAATATGTAACAAAAAATACCTAGAAAATACTCAGATAAAGTTTGGGATATTAAATCATCTATCCTTCTAAATAACATGCTGGCTAAGGTATATAACAAAGGCATCGAAATTATTTTAATTGAATGACAACTAAAATATTACATGAAAAAACACAAAAATCTTGAGATATACCGATAAATCAGCACTTAGATAGAAATTTAGAGGTTAAAATGCATATAAAATGATTAGTCCTAGAGATTAATATGTGTATCTATTTCAAAAAGTTAGTGAATACCAGCAAAGCAAATTCAAAGAAAATTCATAAATAGAAATAAGAAAATACTATAGCTATTAATAAAAAGAAAACAAAGTCACAATTGAGAAAATAAATAGTGACAAATGTGGGGTCTTTGAGAAGACCAACACAGCTGATAAACCCCTAGCCAGACTAACAAAAAAACCGAAATCACAGATTATAAGTATCAAGAATAAAAATGGGAATTTTTATTTCATATGCTGAAGCCATTAAAGAGGTAATAAAAGTAATATCCACGGAATTTTTATCCAATAAATTTGTTGTTTCTTTAAAAATATCACATACCAAACTGGCACAAGAAGAAATGAAAACATGAATAACCTATTTTATCAAAGAAATCACAATTACATTTACAATGTTCCTACAGATAAAGCATAAGGCACAGATAGCTGCCTTTTAAAGTTCTTTCAAGGTTTTAAAAATGAAATAATATCAATCTTCTAAAAACTCATAAATGTATAATAAAGTTTTATATACATATAAAGAGAACAATAAAGTGTTCTCTAAATACATATATACATAAAGAGAACACTTCCCAACTCATTCTTACATAGCCAGTACAAACTTGATGTCAAAACCTGACAAAAACATGATGAGAAGCAAACATTTAAAACTTATCTATCATCATTAACACAAATTCTACCTCAAATAATGATAAGTTGAATTTTATAGTTTATATAAAATATGAACAATTTGAGGTATTAGATGACTGCTAGTTTTGTCCAACATTAAAAAGTAATAATACATATTATAATTCACCATGTTACCACCAACAAAGAAAAAAATCATGAAATCATTTCAACATATACTATAAAGCTTTTCATCAATTTCAGCATCTATGATAGGAACTCTTAGCAAACTATGGAAGAAGGGAACTTGCTTATTCTCATATAGAGTACCCACAAAAGATGCATCCTTAGCAGTAAAAATAGAATTTCATCCCACTGAGATAGTGAGCCATGCCAACATGACTTGTTAGCACCACTTCTATTTAATATTATACTAGAGGTAATAGCAAGTACAGCAGGTTATGTAATAAAAATTCTAGATAGACTAAAATCGGACCAGTCTTGAACCCAAACGTCAACAAGGAGCTGACTTCAGCCAATCCCAACCAAGCCTAGCAGAGCTATTTGCACCCCCATGAGAAGGGAATAAATGCTTGTTGTGGTAAACCACTGAGTTTTTGGATTATTTTTACGTAGCATTATTTCAACCTGAACCTAAACAATACAGCTTTCAAAGATTTAATGAATCTATGGGTAATTATTAGTTTGAGTCTGTAAATTCATGAGGCCTTTGAGAAATAAAAAGACTGGATAATCAAATAATATTGGACAGTTAAGGTAAATTGTAATGTTTTAAATGAATTAATATTTATCTATTGTGTGTCATTGTTCTATACTTTTTCATAATATTTTGGTACATTGGCACATAGAATATATTTCTTATTGGTGGCAGAGCATTTTCCTTCAGTAAAATAATGCAACACTGCCATTTTTCCTTCAATGAATGATGAAAACTTTGGCAGGTTTCATATTTGTTTCTGGTGACATTTTGACTGTATTCCTCTCTTCTGCTAAGCCTGGATGGTGACGCAAGTATGTGCATGGAGAGCTTGAGAACAGACATCAGAATTGGGATCTGTGCTTTTCTTTGGAATTGTATGGGACATCACCACGTGCATTCTCAGCATGCACGCATATGCACACATACCTATGACTCTGCCATAGCCTTCAGTCTAATTGCATGATTTTCCCCATTATGTTTCCTTGCATATGTGGCTCAAGGTGCCATGTGCCAGTTCCTTCCAGCTGGGAGATCCCCAGAATCATATCCACCAGAACTGCTGTGCAGATATATTTTTATTACCTCTTCCTCTCAGTGCTGCCAGTAGCAAATGATGTAGTAAATCCATTCTAGGCTTTCACACAAAAATCCCTTAACATTTTGCAAGGCCGAAACACAGATGGGCACTATTTTTAATTTAAAAGCATAGTCAGATGTTAAGAAGAAAAAGAGCTATTCCCGTAAAAGGATAATAAATAAAAACATTCCTTTAAAAAACTTATTTTTGTCCTAACTTATAAAACCATTCTTATTTTTAAATATTATCTTAATTATTATTGTCTATGTTCTTGTTTTATTCACATTATTACACTGTAAAATACTTACTTTGTTATACAAATATGGGCATCACCACACACATCTGCTGTAGAACTTCCTCGTAAAATGTCCACTGAAAGAAAAGTATAGATTTTTATTGCTAATATCAATGACAAATGCCTCAGGGGCCTATAGAAATGAAAAATCCTTTTATACTGTTTAATACATATAAGTATATATATGTATATATATATGTTTTTCACATCTTTAAACACAGAAAGTCCTGCAAATCAAAATTTATCTCTTGTAAATAATTATGGCATTTTGTCATACAATCATAGTATCCAATCATACTATATCATTTGTAATCTTTTGGATCCATATTTTTTCTATTAATATTTAGAAAATTAAATTAGTTCTATTTTGAGGAATTTTTTAAATTAAAATATCAAATCAGATTTAACTGAGACATACTTCTTTTTTTCCAAATTAAACCTCTTTTTAAGACACTTATAAATACACATGCAATTATAAAAAATAATACAGAGAGATCTCATGTATACTTTCCCAGTTTTTCCCCAAAAGAGAATCTTGCAAAACCATAGTACACTGTCAGAACCAGGATACCAACATTGATATAATCAAGATACAAAACAGCTCCATCACCACCATATTCCTCCTCATTTGTTTTATAGCCACACTTTCATTCCACCCCTACCCCTTCCTTAACCATAGACAAATAATATGTTCTCCATTTCTGTAATTTTGGCATTTAAAGAATGTTACTGTAAATGGAATCATATAATATGTAACTCTATGGGAATGGCCTTTTTGATTCAGCATAATTCTCTAGAGAGTCATCTAAGTTGTTGCATGTATCAATACTCTGTTTCTTTTTGCTGCAGAATGGTGTTTCATAGTAGGGATATAGGGTAACTTGTTTAATCATTCACTCATTGAAAGACACTTGAGTTTCTTCCAGTTTAAGTTAATATGAATAAAGCTATTAAAAAGACTCTTACACAGATTTTTGTGTAAACATAAGTCTTTATTTCCCTGGGATAAATGCCTAGAAATACAAATGGTGCTCCATATGGTAATTGTATGTTTAGCTTTTAAAGAGACTTTCTATCTATTTTGCAGAATGAAAGTAGATTTTCATCCCTGGAATAAACCTAATATGGCCATGGTGTAGACTCCTTTTTATATATTATTGTATTACATTTGGTAATATTTTGTTAAGGATTTTGTATCTATATTTATGAGGGATCTTATTCTGTAGTTTTCTTTTTTGGTATTGTCTCTCTGTCTGGTTTTGGAATCAGGTAATACCAGCTTCTAAAAATGAATTGAGAAATCTCCCCCATTCTACTATTTTCTGAAACACAGTATGTAGAATTTCTTTTACTTTTAAACATTTGGTAGATTTCTCTGGTGAAAACAGTGGAACCATCAGGGCTTGGAGATTTCTTGGGCACGGGGAGTTTTTAAGTTACAAATTCAATTTCCTTAACAGTTATAAGATAATTAAAATTATCTATTTAATAATGATGAGTTTTGGTAGTTTGTGTTTTTAGGGGATTCGGAGCATCTAAGTTGTCAATTTTATATGTGAATAGTTGTTTATAGTATTCTTTTAGTATCATTTTGATGTCTATAGATTCTGTAGTGATATCCCCTCTTTCATTCCTGATCTTGGCAACTGTGCGTTTTTCTTTGTAAGTCTTGTTAGAGGTTTGTCAATTATATTATTGTTTTAGAAGAACCAGTTCTCTGCTTCATTGCTTTTCTCTCTTTTTTTATGTTTTCAATTACATTGATTCTGGTCTTTTATCATTATTATTATTTCCTTCCTCCTGCAGCTATGAGTTTAGTTTACATCAATTTTTATGTTTTTGAGGTGGCAGCTTAGATTATTGATTTAAGTCTTTCACTGTTTTTTAAGGTATGCATTTAGTGCTATAAGTTTCCCTCTCAGCACAGTTATAGGTCAGTCTCACAAACTTTGATATGTTATATATTTATAGACCCCCAGTTATTTAGAAGTGTATTGTTTACTTTCAAAATGTTTGGAAATGTTATGTTATCTTTGTGATACTGATTTCTAGTTTGATTCTATTGTGGTGAGAGAATATACTATATGAATTTATCTTTTAAATATACTGTAGTTTGTTTTATAGTCCAATATGTGGTCTATCTGGGTATAACTTCTGTCAGCACTTGAATGTCTATTTTGCTGTTGTTGGGTGTAATGTTCTATGAATGTCAATTAGATTCTGTCAATTGATAGTGTTGCTGAGTTGTTCCATATCCTTCTTAGTTTGAGCCTAGTTATTCTACCAAATGCTGAGAGGGGTGTTGAAGTCTCCAGTGATAATTGTCGATTTGTCTTTTTTTCCTTTTAATCCTATTGGTTTTTGTTTTGCATATATTGCAGCTCTGTTGTTTGGTGCAAACACATTATAATTGCTCTAAACTGACTCTTATTTTTCTATCACATCTCTTTCTATCTCTGATAATTTCTTTGCTCCGAAGTAGCTTTTGTTTGATATTAACACAGTACTGCTGCTGCTTTTCTTTGATTCATGTTTACCTGATCTATTTTTTCATCCCTTTACTTTTAACCCACGTGTATTGTTATATTTGAAATGAGTTTCTTTTAGAAAGCATATAGTTAAGTCACATTCCTAATCTGCTCTGCCAATCTATCTTTCACTTGGTGTATTTAGACCATTTATGTTTAATTTAACTATTGATGTGATAGCACCAAGTAACCAAGTATGCCATTTTATTTATGTTTTCTTTTTGTTCTCTTTGCTTTAAGTGACTGTTTATTTTATCCTGTTGCTGTAGTTTAAATGTCTGCTCCTAAACTTATATTAAATTCTAATTGCCATTGTAAGAGTAGTAAGAGCTGGGACCTTAAAGAGGTGATTAGGTCATGAAGACTCCACCCTCATGAATGGATTAATGCCATTGTCATGGGAATGACTTATCCCTGGAGTTCAGCCCCTATATTCTCTTCTTTCTCTCTGTCTGAGGGACTCACTTGCTCTTCTGCCTTTCCATGGGATAGTACAGCATGAAGGGTCTCATCAGATGGAGTCCTTAATCTTGGGCTTCTCAGCCTCTAGAACTGGTAGGCAGATAGAGAGGGATTCCTGCTCAACTGGGGACAAAGATGGTCACCTGTGTTTGTGCTGGCCCACCTTAATGCCTCAAGCAACTGCCACATGCCACACCTGGGGAAAGAAAGAGCCCTTGCTACATTGCAAAAGAATTCAGAGAATCCCCCAGTGGACAGGCCAGGCAGCCCAGGCACCAGAGGATTTGGAAAGTGACCTAGAATAACCATGTCGTCAACTGTCCATCAAAGTAATTCAGCGGTGAAGTCTGAACCACGAGGGCCCAATCCAGACACCATAAAACAAGACCCCAGACCCTAAACAAAACCCTTTTGTTATTGTTACCCCAAGTGTTACAGCGGGTGGTCCCGAGGACAAACCCAGCGGCACACGGAGAGTCGAATAATCAAAGTTTACTCACTGGTGGGCTCAGAGGGGCCTCACCACCAAATTCTGAGCACTGTCTACCTGATTTTTCCCACTTTAATTAAGTTGGGTGGTCCAAGAGGTTGGGTACCAGGTGTAGGTTAGTTGATGTGTCACTCAACAGGTTAATAATATGTTGATGAACCAGGCAATAGATTTAGTGTTACGCTGATTCCAGGCAATAGACTAGTTGATGGGCCAGAAAACAGGTTAGTATTATGCAGAGGGTGGGGAGTGGGGGGTGGAGGGGCAGGGTGTCCCCAGTGCCTGATGCAGCAAGTAACAGATGGGGGTTTCCCTTATCCTTATGGGTGGGGGGGCGTTTGTCATCTGTGGCGAACGTATCTTGCTCTTGCTCTGTAAACCTATCTTGTCCTTCCTCAATAAACATCATTTCACACTTGCCTTGCTTTTGGTGTTTCTGGTCATTCTTCAGCCAAGAGCACACCAAGAACAAACAACTACGACCTGACAGAACCATAAGACAAATAAATCTCAAATTACCCAGTCTGGTGTGGCTACCTGCCCTGGTTTTATCTTCTCCCTCAGTAGGACCTTTATGGCCAAGGGACCTAAAGTCAAAAACTTCCAGATAATTAAATGTTCTAGGCCAGATAGGAATATACATGGACAGGCATTTATCAACTTTTACAACATAAGAGCAAAAAAAACAAATGCCAAAAACAAGGTTAAAAATTAACTTATCTATAAGTGTTAACCTATTGTAATCTTGGGTTTAGTTATAGACTTATAGCAATTTGGTATATAAAACATAAACATTGTTAACTATTTAAGCTAAGGAATTTAGAGACTTTTGTTGTACAACAATATTTTTTTGCAATCACTTTAGTAATTTATCCTAAGGTGTCCCATAAATTTCTTATTACATGTTTTTTGCATTAACCTCATAACTGAGAACAACTATATTCAGGAAGCTCTGTCACCAGGTATCTTGATATCCTCTCTGTAGCCCTTTTTAAATTTATGGGAAGCAGGAAATTCTTTATGGTTGGGATGGATGCCTGGACCATGTAGCTCACAGGGGCAAAATCCTTCATTTTGCCAGCTGTTTAAGCATCTACGTGTCTGTCCTTGATCTGGAGGGTCTGAACTAATTCCATCCCTCAAAATTTGCCCTTATAATCTCATATGGCACCTTCTTCCATGATATTCCCTGGGCCTAGCAGGAGGAGG
>VBSM01001044.1:7622082-7704869 GCA_008086735.1 Cheirogaleus medius | reverse complement strand
AAAATTAACAGTTCATAAGAGTAGACCTACCATTCGATCCAGCAATCCCATTACTGAGTATCTACCCAAAGGAAAAAAAGTCATTTTATCAAAAGACACCCACACTCAAGTGTTTATTGCAGCACAACTCACAATTGCAAAAACCTGGAATCAACCCAAGTGCCCATGATTCATGAGTGGATTAACAAAATGTGATGTATGTATACCATGTAGTACTTACTCAGCCATTAAAAAGGATGAATTTTACAAATATTTTTGTTTAAAAAAAAAAGGAAGAATTAATGCCTTTTGCAGCAGTTTGGAAGAAACTGGAGACCATTATCCTAAGCAAAAAATCTCAAGAATGGGCAAACAAACACTTCATATACTCTCTCATAAATTGGAACAAACCAATGGGCATGCAGGTGCACAGAGGGAAGTAAAAGTCATTGAAAATCAAGCAGAGGGGGAGTGGTAAAAACCCACCTAAAAGGAACAATGAACACTACGTGGGTGATAGGCACATTTATAGCTCTGACTCAAGCCATGTATCAAAAACATTTCTACATTCTTAATATTTTGAAATTAAAAAAATCTCAGTTCAGGGATTATAAAAAAATTTTCCTAGCCAAAAGGTCTTTGTTATGATAACACAATAATAGGCTGGCATGCAGCCAATACTCAGAATAAATCAACAGTGAGCCAGACCAAAGGGAAGCCTCCAATTTGATTTAAAGAGATTTGTGTGTACCTTTCCACAGACAGTAAAGTCAATGGAAGAAACTGCATCAACAACTAGAATTAAGAGACCAAACCCAAAATATGTTTATAAATTTTTGGCTATAACTTTCTGTTTTTATACTACTATTTACTTAGAGTTTTATTTATTTATTTATTTTAATACTGACATTTATTTTTATGTAGGCATGCCTACTGTTTACCTAAGCAAGAAGCTTAAAGTTAAACACTTGTGTAACTGTCCATTAACTTGGGAGATTTAGCTGTTTTCATTACACCAACTTATAGCATGAACACAGATCAGTTTGTTTTGGCAGGTTTTATAGTTTTATAACAACTTGTGACAGACCCTGACACCTTCAAATATGAAAATGACCACTAAACTCTGGCAAAAATATATGCTGACAGTTTTGAAGAAATTTTTATTTTTGTTTTACCAATATTTTTTTTTAAAAAAACAGCCTATTTACCAAACATCACCAAATTACACGAACTTGAAAAGCCTTTGGGCTTATTTACTTAATTTATGATGGCTCCTTTTTATTTATATGCCAATTTGGGTACCATGTAGACATAGCATATAATACATGCACATACATAAAACACATTTAAACACATATGAACACATGCAAAGTTTCAATAGCTTTTTTCTCAGAACTCTAGCCATGTGATCCTCTGAAGTTCCACATAAATCTGTACACATTTCCATTCCTCTCTTTCCCTCTCCAACAGTAGGCATCACTGCATCTAATCCAGGTTGCCTCCATGGATGGAGACATCTCTCATTCTCCCAGAATTTAAGACCAAGATATCCTCTAGTCTTTCAAACCTTGGGATGGAGGTGTCATTTAACCTCTCATACTTTAGAAACAGTCACAAGAGGAACCACCAATGGTGGTGTTTTTCAACCTCCCAGACCTTGGACTATGCTTGCAATATCATCAACAGAAAATTCCAAGTAGTCAGAAAAGATAACAGAATCAGAGAGCTTAACAGATTCCACATTTACATGCCACACACCAATACAGGTAAATATTCATTATAAAGAGAAATTGAAAAGGTTCCAAACAAATAAAGTGCAGTGCAATTAATAAGCCCTGGGAGTGCCAAATCTAAACCTTTAGGTTAGTTTCCACTCTCACAATGGTTGGGGGCTTATCCAAACCAAAACAATGGGAATTCACTCAAAATTCCTCAGATTGAGAGGGGTGTCCCTCGCTGTGCAGTATGTTCAAATAGCACTCATGCATCCAAACGCAAGTGTCCAAATCCAAATCCAGACTTCCTTTCTTTGGGGGCAATCACCAATGTGATGGAGGCTGGTACCAGTGAGCAGGCAAGAGAGTCCAAAGCCTCCCTCCAGTAAATATGGCCAGGCAGCAGCTAAGGGAAGCTTTTGACAGTTAATTGCTGTATTGTTTTTAACAATATCCCAAGGCATCCGCTGTTCTTCACACTAAACTAATCAAATTGTTTTTTTTTTTTAAGGGATAGTTTCTGAGGTCAATATTTGATACCCTCATTAAGTGGCAAATTAATATTTCTCTTTCCTTCTTCTCAAACCACTTGTCCTCATTCTCTGATGCAGCCTCAGGGACAAGTACTGAACTTTCGGTACAAATTGGACATTTTAAATCATATATTGTAGCAACTCTGGTTACTGCCATTTTCCCTCCTTCATCTCCAGAACTTATGTTATTGTTATTTGCTTGTCTATTGGTTAGTGACTACTTGGATGACTTTATGGGGTATTTCCCCCCTGCAGTGTGAATCCTGTGCCATCGTTCCTCAGAGAGTGCAGCTTTGTGTATGGACACAGTTCCACTTGGAAGACAATAATTTTGGCAGGGCTTTCTTTGAAGACTTCTTTATCTGACCATGCTCAGGTATTAAGTCACCCTAATTGACAACGACCACTTGAGAGCAATCATCGAAGCTGATCCTCTTACAACTACATGAGAAGTTGCTGGAGAACTCAGTATTAACCATTCTATAGTAGTTGGGCATTTGAAGAAAAATGGAAAGGTGAAAAAGCTTGATAATTGGGTGCCTCATGAGCTGACCAAAAATCAAAAAAATCATCTCTTTGAAGTGTCATCTTCTCGTACGCAACAATGAACTATTTCTCAATTGGATTGTGCCATGTGATGAAAGTGGATTTTATATGACAACCAGTGAGACCAGTTCAGTGGTTGGACAGAGAAGAAGCTCCAAAGCACTTCCCAAAGCCAAACTTGCACCAAAAATAATAGGTCATGGTTACTGTTTGGTGGTCTGCTGCCTGTCTGATCCACTACAGCTTTCTGAATCCTGGCAAAACCGTTACTTCTGAGAAGTATGCTCAGCAAATAGATGAGACACACTGAAAACTACAGCACCTGCAGCCGGCATTGGTCAACAGAAAGGGCCCAACTCTTTTCCACGACATCACCCAACTCCACCTCACACAACCAATGCATCAAAAGTTGAATGAATTGGGCTATGAAGTTTTACCTCATTCGCCATATTGACCTCTTGCCAACTGACTACCACTTCTTCATGCATCTCGACAACTTTTTGCAGGGAAAATGCTTTCAAAAACAGCAGGATGCAGAAAATGCTTTCCAAGAGTTTGTTGAATGCCAAAGCATGGATTTTTACACTACAGGAATAAAACTTATTTCTCACTGGCAAAAATGTGGTGATTGTACTGGTTCCCATTTTGATTAATACAGATGTGTTTGAGCCTAGTTATAATGACTTAAAATTCATAGTCTGAAACTGCAATTGTTTTTGCACCAACCTAATATTTACAATAGCTATGAAAAAAATACCTAAGAATATATTTAACCAAGGAGGAGAAACATCTCTACAAGAACTACAAAACACTGATGAAACACTGTTACATGGTGTAACAAAACATTTGTACCCCCTTAATATTTTGAAATAAAAAATAATAATTATTATTGAGATGAATTTACATAAAAATTTTCAAAATCTTCTCAAGAAGCAGGGAATAAGACAAAATTTATAAAATAAACAAACATAATAAAATGCAGATAATTAAAATAAGGGGTTCATTATTAGACTGATAAAAATTCCAGAAGGTGAGAATCAAATAATCAAAGAGTATTTAAGAGGCACATGAGTCTAACAATTGAATGTACCTACCAAGTATCCACCAAAATAAATGAAAAGAGACATGTATCATACTAACCCCAAATTTCTGAAAATTAGAGTTGAGATACTACAAAACCCAAGAAAGAAAACAAGAAATGAGATATGAATAGAAATAATAAGAGTATGAGATTATTCAACAACAGTGTTGTCTACTTTAAAGAAAATGAACATTACTATTTTACCCTGCTCAGGAGGCTATAAAAGAATATCATAGATTGGGTGGCTTAAACAGTTATTTATTTCTCACTGTTCTGGGGCCTAGGAGTTCCAAGATCAGAGTGCCAATATGGTTGGATTCTGCTAAGGGGTCACTTCCTGTTGTGCGGACAATGGTCTTCTCTTTTTAACCTCAACTGTGAGAGTGGGGGATGGGAGGGGAGAGAGAGAGAGAGAGAAGAGAAAGAAAGCTCTCTCCTGGCTGTTCTTACATGGGCACTTAATCCCATTATAAGGTCTCCACTCTCAGGACATAATTACCTCCCAAGATCCCTCTCCAAATACCATCACAATGGGGATTAAGGTTTCAACACATGAGATTTGAGGGAGCACAAACTTTCTATTCATAGCAATTGCTTTTAGAATTTTGAGGAAAAAATATCTTCAACCTAGAATTCTATAATCAGTCCTTGAAAATAGAAAGAAAGAAAGTATAGTAAAGGTATTTCCAGAAACATAATGACACAAAGATGTCACCCCTCATAGATACTTTCTAAGAAATTTACTTGAGAAGATGTAGTAATAGAGTAAGGATATAACATAGAAAGTGGAAAATTTTTGGTTAAAGTAACATTGGATCCATTTCTGACAGATTGATTCAATGTAGCAGCCAGCACAATTGGAACACAATAGCAGGGAGTTCTCACTGACCACTTCCTACAATAGAAGGCAACAGAAAAATAATTGATATGATGAAGCAATTGAAATATTTGAAAAAATAATTTAAAAAAATTTAAAAAGATATAGAAAGAGAAAAAGACAAAAGAAATTAAGGTTGAAAACAGGCTACCCAAGTATGGAAGTATGATGGTATGAAACATTTGGATGGTGATATAAGTATAAACATGTTATTTGTATTACAAATTTTGTTTCAACAACTTGGGGAGTTTGGGGTAGACGGGCAGTGTAAGAGAGCTACATTCTCATCCACCACAGCAAAAGTAAATAGGTAGTTTCTAAATAGAGTCTGTTGATTATTTGTTTATGGATATTTTGTTTTCCTTCTCTGCATCTTTAGAATTCTGAAATATTAGCAGGATATGACTAAGTGTAGGGTCTTTCTATCTTTTCATATTCATCCCGTGATGGTCCCTTTCATTTTGAACATTCTTTTCACCCAAAGGACATTTTTTCTGTTATCTTTTGGACTTTTCTTCTCTTATGCATTTCTGACTCCTTTAATTGGACATACTATCTGACAGATATGAGATAGCCTAATCAAATATACATGTTTCTTACCTTTTTTCTCATATTTTTAACTCAATCTCTTTGCTCATCATTCTTGAAAATTTTCTTGACCTTATCCTACTTCATATATACATATATATTTGCCCTTGTCCTTTACCACAAATTTATCAGCTAAAGTGTATTGATCTATTTTTGAGTTTCTGTTCAATTGATCTAATCTATCCTTTTGACAAAACAATACTTTCTGATTATTGTAGATTTATAGTAAGTCTTGATATTAGATAGTATGGGTCCTCCAATTTGTTCTTCATTTTTCAAAATTATTTTGACTACTCTAATTTCTTTTACCTTTCCATATTAATTTTAGAATCAGCTTGCCAATATCTATTTTAAACAATGCGTGAGCATTTTAATTAGAATTGCATTGAATCTATAGAGCAAGTACATGAGAATTGATAGCTTAACAATATTGCATCTTGTATTTTATAGACATTCTTTGGCATGTCTTCAATATAGCTAAACATTTTGATAGCATGTTTGATATCTGGAGGCAGCTAAAATTATTTAAAACTAATTCTGCTAAAGATGTAGGTGGTCAGGCTGCATAATTGGATATAGGTAAGTTGTAAATCAAATGTAATGAAACAAATGTCCTCACATAGATCATGCAGTTTCCAAAATATATTTTGCAATGCAAACATCATAATAAGTGCTTTCTTTCCTAGGTGACTATATTAATTTTTTATTTAAAAATCACATTATCTCTTCAGAAACTGCATTTCTTATATTTTATATTTACACTCACATTAACTGTTTTCCACTTTTCTATTAAATTGAAAATATATCAAGAGTAGAGGTTTTGTATTATTGTTAACTTTCATGTGTCACTGTCATAAGAGTGTGCACTTATGGCTGGGCGTGGTGGCTCACGCCTGTAATCCTAAGACTCTGGGAGGCTGAGAGCTCAGGAGTTCGAGACCAGCCTGAGCAAGAGTGAGACCCTGTCTCTACTAAAAAAATAGAAAGAAATTAGCTGGACAACTAAAAATATGTAATTAGCATGGTGGCACATGCCTGTAGTCCTAGCTACTCAGGAGGCTGAGGAAGGAGGATTGCTTGAGCCCAGGAGTTTGACATTGCTGTGAGTTAGGCTGATGCCACGGCACTCTAGCCCGGGCAACAGAGTGAGTCTCTGTCTCAAAAAAAAAAGAGTGTGCATTCAGTAGACAGTCAATGCTGTTGCAAAGGAAGTGAATTCACAAAAAAGTTTGAAAATAACTCCAATTCAAAATTCTAAAATTTCCCTCTCATTTCTTAATCCTGCTAGATAATTCACTTATCTTTTATCAGCTTGATGACAATGTACTATACAATCCTTTGTCCTTGGGTTTCATAGATAAAAGAAGAATACATATTTCACTATATTGCAGATTCCTCAAATCCATTTATAAAATGTGAAAGTCTATTATAATAAAATATTCTAAAAAGGGGAAGAGAAATTATTTGTCTACTCATTCCCACAAGTCCTCCAAGCAGGATAGATTATAAAAGATGAAAACTGCAAAAGAAAATATAGATTGTTAACATGCCTTCTGTATTACTTGTTTTGCTTTCATAAAATAATTAATAATATAAAAATAAATGCAAGAAAATGTCTCAGTAGAAAAATTCCCTATTTGTATGCATATTAAATATAGTTTTGCAGGATTTCACTGGGACCACTTGTGCTATTAGAAGTGATTCCATTTGTTTATGACACATATATCCATACATTTTATGTTTGTATGTGTGGGTGCACATGCTGCTTCTCCTCTGTTCATTATGGGAAGATGAGAAATTGTAGTTACAAATAGATAAGTTTTATTTTAGGGTAGCTATCTGAAGGATTCTTTTTAGTATTATAAGTATGTGATAACTGTGTAAAGCAAATATTCTTAAACCTCATTCATTAGGCAGTTTTTATACCTTGAATTCTAAAGGATTAGTAAAGAAATCTTTAATTCTATTTTGTTATAATAATTTTAACTGATAAGAGGAGAGAAAGGAAGGGTGCCCATGATCTCATCTTGCCAAGATATCTGTAAAAAAAAAAAATCATCATCTGGTTGTTCATTATTGGTCTGTTCATGAATTCCATTTCTTCCTGATTGAGAATTGGAAGGTTGTACCAGAAGAATTAATTCAAGGTGGATAAAAGTCTTAAATCTAAAGAGCATGAAACCATAAGAACACTAGAAGAAAATGTTGGAAAACTCTTCTAGATACTGGCCTAGGTAAAGAATTTATGAAGAAGATCCCAATGGCAATTACAGCAACAACAAAAATAAATAAATGAGACTTGATTAAATTAAAAAGCTTCTGCACAGACAAAGAAATAATCAACAGAGCAAATAGACAACCTACAGAATGGGAGAAAATATTCAAAGCTACACATCTGATAAAGTGCTAATGACCAGAATCGAAAAAGAACTCAAGCAAGTCAGCAACAAAAAATCAAACAACCATATTAAAAAGTGGGCTAAAGTCATGAGCAGAAACTTTTCAAAAGAAGATAGACAAATGGCCAATAGACATGAAAAAATGTTCAATGTGACTAATCATCAGGGAAATGTAAATTAAAGCCACAAGGAGATATCGCCTTATTCCTGTTAGAATGACTTTTATTAAAAAGTCCAAACATAACTAGATGCTGGTGTGGATGCAGAGAAAGGAGCACTTCCACGCTGTTGGTGTGACTGCAAATTATTACAACCTCTGTGAAAAACAGTATGGAGATACCTCAAAGAACTAAAAGTAGACCTACCATTTGATCCAGCAATACCAATACTGAGTATTTACCCAAAGGAAAATAATTCATTTTATCAAAAAGACATCTGTATTCGAATGTTTATTGCAGTAGAATTCATATTTGCAAAGATGTGGAATCAACCCAAGGGCCCATCAATTTATGAGTAGATTAACAAAATTGGTATATGTATACCATGGAATACTACTCAGCTACGAAGAAGGATGGCTTAATGCCTTTTACAACAATTTGGGTGGAATTGAGACAATTATTCTAAGTGAAATATCTAAAGAATGGAAAAACAAACACCATATGTACTCACTATTAAATTGGAACTCACTGATGAGCACACACGTGCGTAGTGGGAAGTAAAACTCAATGGAAATCAAGCAGGGGGGAGGGGGAAGGAGGGGATGGGTGATTACCTACTTAATGGGTACAATGAACACTATCTGGGTGGTGGAAACACTTATAACCATGACTCAAGCATTATAAAAATGATCCAAACTGGCCCAATATTGTGGAACTAAAGAAAGAGACTCACCTGCAAAGCCCATGATTATTCTTTTTCTAATTCATATGGGAGCTATGATGGTTAATTTTATGTTTCATCTTCACTGGATCATGAGGTGACCAGATATTTGTCTAAACGTGATCTCTGATTGTACCTGTGAGGGTGTTTCTGGATGAGATTAACATTTGAATCAATTGACTCCTTAAAGATTACCCTCCCACATGTGGGTGGGCATCATCAATCTGTTGAGGGCCTGAATAGAAAAAAAGACCAAGGGAGCAAGAATTTACCTTTCTGCCTAACTGTTTGAGCTGAACATTGGTCTTCTCCTGCCCTCAGACAGTGACTTATACCATCAGCTCCCATGTTTCTCAGGCCCTCAGATTTAGACTGAACTGCACCTCCAGCTTACCTGGGTCTCCAGCTTACTTACACATGGAAAATCACGGGACTTCTCATTCTCCATAATCACATGAGCCAATTTCTCACTTTGTACAGACACACACACACACACATAAATCCTATTGGTTTTATTTCTCTGGACCACTGTGATTAATACTGCACCTTTGTGATTGACCAAAGATATTTCCATATATCACCAGATATGCTGGTAACCTTAAATCATTTCCTAAATCAAAATTCAAATTCAAACTTGTACATTTTTTAAAAGATAAAATTACCTGTAAATTAATATCTTAATGACTATTCTTAGGAAAAAGCATTTAGTTGAAGATAAAACTCTTTGATTCTTAACAGTCTCAATCTTAACAAACAACTGAAAAACAAACAACACTCTCCCCACTAGACCTAGAGGTGAAAGAATGTAAGTCCCAGCTTAGGAGCAACTACATGGAGAAGGAGTGGTCACTTCAGGGGAGCTCAGTGTGATTTTCTAAAAGGACAAATGGAGCTTGCGTGGGGAGCAATGCTCATCTGAATTACTCCAGAAGAAAAGCTACTCAATTTTACTGGCTGTGCTATCCCTTGGGTATCAAAGAGGAAAGCATAAGGAACTTGTCACTAATGGTTAGACACTGACAGGTCATTATTCATCAGAAAAGCCAACCTATGGTCAGTAATTTACAATTAGGCAGAGGGACGGCAGCGCCTAGGACAGGTAATGTAGCATTTGCTAGTAAGTCTGATTCAGGTGTCTCAAGGAGGGGCATCTTTATGGTACTATTCAAAGCTCAAGCCAGGGAAGATATAAACATTGTTCTTTATTCCAAAAAGCCAAAGAGGGAAAGATAAAATCTCAAAGGGAAAGAAACAAAGGAGATTGCTCCAAAGGGCCTTTAGAGTCAGGCCAGAGAGTTTTTGCTCAAGACAATTCACTGCCTGTGTGACCTTGGGGAAATGACTTAACTTTTCTGAGTCTGTCTTCTCATTAGCAAAATGGACTATTATGAGGACTGGACAAGATTGTAAAATGTAAGGATGTTAGTGTGGTACACAGTGAGCACTCAGTAAATATGTACTATTAATCAGGAACAGATTGTTGAAGTCTGTAAATGTGAGATCTGGACAGCAAAGTGATTCTGTAAGATGCACCTCTGCTTCCTCTGATTCTCTGTATAGCGCAGTCAGCACTATGAGTGATGCCAAAAGCTCCTGTAGACACAGTTCTCAATGCTGCTGGCAATGAAGCCAGCCCCCCAATCCTCAGGATCCACTTCCACAAATTAAACCAACCACAGATTGAAAATATTTGAAAATAACAAATACAATGCAGTATAACAACAATTTGCATAGCATTGCGTTGAATTAGTTATTATAAGTAGTCTGGAGATGATTTAAAGTATTCAGGAGGATGTGCGTAGGTTATATGCAAATACTGCACCATTTATATAAGGGACTTGAGCATCCACTAATTTTGGTACCCACAGGGGATTCTGGAACCAACTTTTGATGTTGCTGCTACGATGACTGTTGTGACTGTAAGAATTTGTGAAAATATAAACTTGGCAAAACATACAGCTTTGAAATAACATTCTGAAAAAATGTACAATGGAAATGCTACCCAAGGAAAATCTCTTGGGAAGGGAGGCAGGAAAGTAATACAGTCATGTACCACATAAAGTTTTGGTCAACAACAGACTTCATACAATGGTGGTCCCATCAGATATTACAGTATCTTTTCTATGTTTAGATACACAAGTACTTACCATTGTTTGACAATTCCCTGCAGGATTCATTACAGTAACATATTGTACAGATTTGTAGCCTAGGAGCAATAGGCCATACAATATAGCCTAGGTGTACAACAGACTATGCCATCTAGGTTTGTGTATGCTCGCTCATGCTATGATGTTTGTACAACAAAATTGCCTAAGGATGCATTTCTCACAATGTATCCCTGTCATTAAGCAATGCATGGCTGTACTTTTTAAGTATTCCCTATAGAATGTGATCCTCAAAACAACATATGATAGGTATTTGTATTCTATTTTAAAGATGCAGAAAGTGAAGTCGAGAAATAAGATACTATCCAAAGCACATTGCTAATAAATGGCTTAAAATGATTCAAACCCAGGTTTATTATTTTAAGAATAACCTCAAAAGTACATGAGTAGAAATTATTCATTACAGGAAAAAATAAAATTTAAAAATAAGTAAAAAGAAGAGGCCAGGCATGATGGCTCATGCCTATAATTCCAGCACTTTGGGAGGCCAAGGTAGGAAGATCATTTGAGTCCAGGAGTCCAGGACCAACATGAGCAATATAGTGAGACCCCATCTTTACAAAAAAAAATAAGAGTTAGCCAGATATGGTGGCATGCACCTGTAGTCACAGCCACTCAGGAGGCTGAGGTAGAAGGAAAGATCACTTGAGCCCAGAGGTTTGAGGTGAGAGTAACCTATGATCTCGCCCACACTCCAGCCTGGGCTATAGAGCAAGACCCTGTCTCTTAAACAAACAAACAAACAAACAAACAAAAAACAGAAGAAGAAGAAAATGAAATAATAATCACTCCTAAGTACACATGTAGATTGTCGTTTCTAACATCATGTATAATTGCTGACATTTTACTACACATATATATTCTTAATAAAAATAAACTCTAAGTAGGGTTTTTAAACATATTCCTTCACTTAATATTTTAAGGCAATGCAGGTATATCATAACAAATGCACTTTTAAAGCATCACTTCAAGTAACTATGGAGTATTCCATTCTCTTGTTTTGATTTACCAATTATCCATTTGTCCTTAATGTAAACAATATTTTGATGAGCCATACTTACAGCTAAATAGTTGGTATGATTTCACTTCTGTTCCAGAAATTCATTCAGTGGAAATATGTGAAGACATAAGGCAAAAGTATAGGCAATTTCATAATGCTTTTATTCTTGGTATCAAGTTGTCATCTATACTATATCAATTTCATATTAGGATCTTTGCTGGAAGAGCTCCCTTTACCTGTACTTAAACTCCTTTAAAAAGGGAAAAGTGCTTGAATGACTTCCTGCAACTCTAGTCCTAGCAGGAATTGTTAAGACCAGCTGTGTTATAGCATCCAGTTTCTTGGGAAGTTATGTCTGGTCATAGTATAAACATTATTTGCTATTGAACGGAAGAACTTTTACAGCAATATTAAAGCATTTTTTAAAACTAAAAAAAAAAATATTATATCTCAATATATCAATATCTATCAGTGCATGAAAGTATATTTTCCCAACTCTAAACAATAGAATAGTTTTTAAATAATTACTTCATCATGAAAGATATAAATATACATTTTAGCTGGTATTAATATTTTCATTAAGGAAATGATTAGATTTTAAAATTTGTGTCTGGCCAGTTGCATTTCTGCTTTGATTTATTTTTTTTATAGATTTTTCTATTAGATTTGTTTCTATTTTATTAATTAATTTATGAGTTATTTATATGTTAACATATTGATTTATAATTTTTCATTATTTTTATTATTATGGAGTCAAATAATCCTTTTTCTGCATGGCTTCTACATTTGATCTCATTCCTTCAGAATCCTTCCTCATACTTGAATTACATAAATAGTCATCCCTATGCTCTTTTTTCTGTGTTTTCTATGCTTAGACTTTTCATTCATCTTGAATTTATTTCATCATATGATGTGTGATAAAGACACAATCTTAAATTTAACAGTCACCCAGCTGTCACAGTGTAAATAATCCTCCCGTTTTGCCATTAACTTAAAATGTCAATTTAGTCACATTCTTAATTCTTAAGTCATTTAAGCTTATACATCTATTTTTAATTACTATAGCCCTGACCTTAGTCCCATTGTGGATGTTAAAATGACTCTGTAAATTGACTCTAGCCCTCCTCATCTGAAGTCTAAGAGCAGGCCTGCTCACTCAGGAAGCTACTGGGAGACACACCTTTCTGTGACCCTGGAGAAAGGTCTGAAAGGTTTAGTGCCAGCTGTGGACCCTGAAGCAACCTTGTGTGTAAGTTCCAGCCCATGTTGGCACAGACTGGGCAGCGTGGCCAATCCAAGGAACCATCCAGTATCCAATGGCGTTCCTCCCAGATACCCATAGGAAGCCACACCCATTAGCACATCTGGTAACAAGCCCACTGTCTGTTTGCTCTGAAGTAGATCCATATCCCAGCGCCAGATCAATGTCCTGTAGACAGTCCCATCCAACCAGAGACCAGATAGGACCCACACCCACTAGAGCCGCTGGTACCAGGCCTACAAACCTCCGCCTCCACTGCAGACCCAGCATCAGCCACAAGAACCAGATCCAACCCCAAATGACTATGATCCTAGAGACAATCTAATCAGCCTAGAAACCTAAAAGCAGAAAAATTTAAATTGCTGAAGGCAATCTGTAAACACTGAAAGAGGAGTTTGCTCTTTTAAATGCACAGATGCAATGCAAGTCTACACAGGTAACAAGGAATCAAACAAACATGATATCACCAAAGGAAACTAATAAAGCTGCAGTAACTGACCCCAAATAAATGGAGATATATAAATCTCCTGAAAAATAATATAAAATAAATATTATTTAAAATAAATTTAAAATATTAATAATTTAAAGAAGCCTAACGAATGCAAGAAAATACAGATAGACAACTAAATATAATTAGGAAAACAATGCATAAATAATGTGAAGTTGAAGAAAGAAACAAAAATCATAAAAAAGAACATAAAAATGACATGAGGCAAAAGCCATCTGTCAAAGAGGGAGAGGAAGGAAACACTTCCATATGTGGTCACTACTCTGAGCACAGTGATCTATATATCAATCTCTATTCTTCTTTTATCACAATGTCCAATATTTTAGTTGAAAGACACATACACATACAAAAAGAAAAAAAATATTTTTAAAGGGCTCTATTGTCAAAAGATAAAACAATGAACAGAACCAGATCTAAAGATTACCTAGATGTAGAAACTGTGTTGAAATAATCATGATTGTTTTGTGAAATGATCTAGTGAAAAAAGTGGACAATATGAATGATCAACACATTTCAACAGGGTCAGAAACTATAAAAACACAATGAGATGGACACATTAGAAGTACAAAATATAATATCTAAGCTGAAGAATTTCTTTGATGAATTTATCAGCACAGAGGAAACAGCAAAGAATAAGTGCACTTTAAGACAGTTTGATAGAAATGAACCCATCAAAGTGCAAAAGGAAAAACGCTTTTTAAAAAACCAAAGAGCTTGTTAATAACAACAAAAGGGAAAAAAAACATTCAAAATCTGTGAGACCAAATGAAACACAATAATATATCTGTCATTGGAGCCCTAGAAGAATAGAGGGAGGGAGAGTTCAGGGCAGAAGAAACATTTGAAGTGATAATTGCCAAGAATTTTTCCAAAACGAACATGACAATAATTCACGGATTCAAGAATCATAATGAACCCCAAACAGAATAAATAAAAATAAGAACACTTGTAGGCATGTAATAAAGGCTAATATACAAAGATAAACAGATAATTTTGAAGGCACCCATAGGGGAAACATTACAATCAGAGGAACAAAGCTAAAACTATGCTTCAATACATATCCTACTTATTACTTTAGAAGGAGTTTCTAATATGCTGCCAGCTAGACTGAACTTTCAGGTATCAGTGCTTTTAGCAGCACAGGAGAAATCATCAACAAATATTGACACCACTGGTAAAATCTTCCATGTCCATCGGAATCACCCTGGAGTTTATAACATGCTGGTGATCAAGTAAAATTCATACAGATTCTCAAGAGAATGAATGGACAAACTGCAGACTGGGAGGAAACATTTGCAAAAGACACCAGATAAAGGAGTGCTATTCAAAATATACAAATAATTCTTTTTAGAATTTATTTTAATTGAGAAGTAAAAATTGTATGTTTTGGGTGTACACCATGATGTTTTGATATCTGTATATCTTGTGGAATGGCTAAATCAAATGTATTTAACATATGCATTCCCTTATTAATTTCATGGCAAGAACACTTAAAATCTACTCTCTTAGCAGTTTTCCAATATACAATGTATTGTTATTAACTATAGTTACCACGATGTACAATGGATTTCTTAAACTTATTCCTCCTGTCTAACTGAAATTTTGTGTCCTTTGACTAACATCTCCCCACCCCCTCACCCCCCAGCCTCTCCTTTTTGCTATTTCTATGGGCTTAACACTTTCACACTCCACATAGAGGTGAGATCAAGTGGTATTTAACTTTTGTGCCTGGCCTATTTCACTTAACATAATGTCAGCTAGGTTTGCCCTCATTGCCATAAATGACAGGATTTTCTTTCTTTTTAAAATAAATAGTATTCTATTGTATAGATATACCACATTTTCTTTATTCATTTATTAGTTGATGGCACTTGGGTTGACTCTGTAACTTGTCTACTATGAATAATGATGCAATGAACATGGGAGTGCAGATATGTCTTCGGCATACTGATTTCAATTCCTTTGGATACATACCCAGAAGCGGGAATGCTGGAACATATGTTAATTCTATTTTTACTTTTTGAGGAATCTACATACTGTTTCCCTAATGACTGCATTAATTTATATTCTCATGAACAGTGTATAAGGCTTCCTTTTTCTCCACATTCTTGCCAACACATATCTTTTTTGTCCTTTTTCTAATAGCCATTTTAACAGGTATAAGGTGGTATCTCATTTGTAGTTTTGATTTGTATTTCCCTGTTGATTAGTGATATTGAGCATTTTTCATATACTTGTTGGTTATTTATATGTCTTATTTTTTGAAATATTTATTCAGGTCCTTTGCTCATTTTGTAATTGGGTTCATAGTTTTCTTGCTATTGATTTGTCTGAATTCCTTACACATTTTGGACATTAACTCTTTATCTGATGTATGGTTTGCAGATATATTCTTCCATTCTGTAATTTGTCTCTTCACTCTGTTAACTTTTTTCATTTTATGTGCATAAGCAGCTTTTCAGTTTGATGCAGTCTCATTTGTCTATTTTTGTTTTTGTATCCAAAAAAAATCTTTGCCCAGATCAAGGTCATGGATGGAGCATTTCTCTTATGTTTTTTTCAAGCATTTTCTAGTTTCAGGTCTTTCATTCAAGTATGTAATTCATCTCAAGTGAAGTTTTACATAGGTGTGAGATGAGGGCCTAATTTCACTCTTCTGCATGTGGATATCTAGTTTTTCGGCACTATTCATTGAAGAGACTGTCCTTTCTTCCATTGTGTGTTTTTGACATCTTCTTTGAAAAAAAAACAACTGATCATATGCATGGATTTATTTCTGGAATCTCTATCCTGTTCCATTGGTCTGTGTCTGTTTTTATACCAGAAATATACACAGAACTCTTACAACTCAAATATTAGAAAACCAACAATCTGAATAACAAATGGGCCAAATACCTTGACTGACACCTCATCAAGAAGATACACAAATGGCAAATAAGCATATGAAAAGGTGTTTCACATCATAGGTCATTAGGGAAATTCAAATTAAGACAACAATGAGATATTTCTACATTCCTATTAGAATAGCTAAAATGCAGAATACTGACAACACCAAATGCAAAGATGTGGAACAATGGGAACTCTCATCCATTGCTAATGGGAATACAAAAATGACATAGCCACTTTGGAAGACAATTTGGCAGTTTCTCATAAAATTAAACATATTTTCACCATACAATTCAGCACCCATATTCCTTGGTATTTACCCAAAGGGGTTGAAAATTCATGTTCATGCAAAAACCTGTGCTTGGATATTTATAGCAGCTTTATTCCTAATTGCCCAAACTTGGAAGCAACCAAGATGTTCTTCAATAGACGAATGGATAAATAAACTGTGGTACATCCAGATAATGAAATATTATTCTTTGCTAAAATGAAATCCACTATCAAGCCATGAAAACGCATGGAGGAAACAAACTTCATTAGGTGAAAGAAACCAATCTAAAAAGGCAAAACGATGGAGACAGTAAAAAGAGCAACAGTTGTTAGGGGTTAGAGGAGAGAGAGGGATTAATAGGCAGAACACAGAAGATTTTTAGGGTAACAAAACTACTCTGTATGATAATGTAAGGATGGATACATATCATCACACATTTGTACAAACCCACAGTCCATACACCACCAACAGTGAGCCCTAATGGAAACTATGGACTTTGAATGAAAACGATGTGTTAATACAGGGTCATCAGTTCTAACAAATATACCACTCTAGTGGGGGATGCTGATCATGGAGGAGCCTATGAAAATGTAGGGTCAGGGATGCAGGGGAAATCTTTGTACTTTCTCACTCAATTTTGCTGTGAATCTACAACTGCTCCAAAAAAAAAAAAAAAAAATGAAGTCTCCTTAAAAAAAATCCACACAGACTCTACCACAGTAGCTCTGAGGTATGATCCTGAAATCAACATTTTAACAGACATTCAGATGATTTTGGTGCACATGATCTATGCATAGTGCTTAGAGAAACAACTAAGCTCTAACTAATAAAGTTTCATAGAATAGGCATATTTTGCTGATTCAGTGACATTTTTGTTCTTTCTCAATTGTCCATACTATAATCAGGTGCAACTATGTTCAATGGGTAGACTCCATGGCAATGGCAACTGTGGTGGCCAAAAGGCAGGAACAATCTGGAATCTAGTGGGAAAATATCACCAACCCACACCTCTAAATTGAGGGTAAAACAACAATATACTACTAACGTATTAGTATATACTAATTAAAGACTCACAGTTAAACACTCATAATAAAGATTCTCTATTAAGTGGTAGAATTTAAGGTACCCTGAAAGCTCAGTGGGTGAAATTATTTTTAAACAGACTGTCTTCATACTGTCATGCAAATAGTATTTCATGGGCCTCTACATATTTGTCAAACTGGCCCTGATTATTGTATCTTACTAGCACTGAACAAAGTTAGAGCTTAAAAAGCACCAAATTTCTATCCTTAAACTACTCTAATCTAAGATGACAGAGATGAGAATAAATGTAATGAAATATGTAGCATAAAATTGCTAGTCTTCTATTATATGCTCTTTCCCAATCACATCATTATGATGAAATTTGTCATCTACTTAATTTAAAATATTTCCTAACTTTGCAACTATATACTTTTCAGCAACTACACAATGAATACACAAGAGAACTGAGTATAAATTTATTTGTTTTGAATGACAGTTTGCATTTTTTTTCAGTAACACATACTTAAATAATACAACATTATCTATCCTAGGAGGATCTTCCTTGTAGCAGTTTTCTACTTTGTGTGAGAAAATTTGCAAGCTGAATACCACATTAACATATTCATTTAATAAGGTCAGGAGATAACATGTAAAGCACTTTCTGCTTCTACCCTTCCAAATACTTAATTTTAGAAATTTTCTTTTCAAATTGCAACTCTCAGGTTTTCTGGCAAATGACATTATGCAACAATTTCAGGATAGACTTTCTGAAGCAATAACACAGCTTTGTCATCACACCTTTCCCTCAGCATTGGCAAGTCTGACTCTGCAGCTGAAAGTACTGAAAGACTCTTAAGTCCAAACATTTTTTTAGTTAAAAGAAAAAAAAAGACAGTGGTCTTACGATGATTCAGATTTACAAAGCAAACAATGTCTGTATTGCAAAGTCCTGTACTACAGCACTTGACTTTCAGAAGCAACCCTTCCATAAAAGTCCTATATACTTTTTCTTTAATTTACAATTATTGAAATTTTCATAAGGATTTTGCAGCAACACTAGACATCACACACTGCCAGGGAGGAATTATAACTTTATTGCAGCATGAACTGACAGCCAACTCATAAAAATGAATGACATTCTATATCATAACAACTCATAGGCTGTTCAGAATGTTAATAGCTTACTTCATCTTTCTTTAGCATAATGAGGCAGACAGTGTAACAATATTCAACATGAAAATGAACATTTAGGAAATTTGAATTGAGGTAGGAAAGTAACATTTAACAGAATTCAGACAACATTCAGATTAAAAGTTTCAATTAGCAAGCTTTTTATCACAAAAGCAAAGCTTTGTTGCCTAAGACCAATCACTATTTTGAAAAATGTTTATCCATAGACACACTTAAGTCTTCAGCCTCTACTTCTAAAATGTCCCAAAGTTTCTTACCCAGTTCAGCACTGCAATATTCAATAGATCAGATGGAACTACAAGAGGTCATTGAGCTAAAATGATTCTAAATATGTCTTTTAGACACATAACTGAGGTAATACCTATCTCTGTGAAAACTATCTTTAATCCAATAGCTTTGGACTTCTACATTTTAAAAAGTTCTGTAGTTTATGTTTGGATTGAGATTACTCAAAAGACAGTTGAGGGCAATGTGAATTTAAACATATTTACTACATAAATATATATTTATATAAATATAACATATTTTACATAAGTATAAATATATATTTATCAATATGTGAAATATTATATTTTTAATATTTTAATATCATTTCACTTTGAATAAAAAATGTAATAACCGTAAAGAATGCATGAAACAAATTCAGATACTCATAGTAGCATATAAACCTTGCAACTAGTTACTCATCTTTGCAAAACAGTACTACAATTCACAACAAAAATAGGATATTTTGGCTCTCTGTATTTTTGTATAGAAGTAGCCTAGTCCAAGAAATATATTTTTATCATCTTTTAGGTATTTGAAGTATTACTACAGCAAATTTTTAGTTAGTTGGGATGCTCAAATAAAGCAGACAGAAAGAGAATATAGTCATGGTCAGTTTCAAATGAGGAAAATGAGTTTTGCATTCTGAAGCTGAATACAAAATTGAGGGATGCAAAAGTGGCTAGGGACAAGTTAGCTGTGCCTGATAGACTCACACTGCCAATGAGAAAATAAGTAAGAGGATGATAATATGTCATATCTGAATATTGCCATATCTCCTATGTAACTTATTATTGGTGTCAGAAGACACCAAAGTAATAGAAAATACAAATATATTAATTCATACTTTCAAATGACTAAAATTTATTGTGGTCAAAATAAATTTTGCTCCTCACTTTTCAAGATGTTGGAACATTGCCAATAGCCTTTAATGAGTGATTATCATTAATAGTGATTTGAGATTTCTAGCAATTTGTGTATTTAATTATATTACTTAAATTTCTTTTTGTTCTTTTTTATTGGGATTGCATTTTTTTCTATTCTATGAATCCAGTTTCTTGACCATACCAACTAAACTTTTTTTGTTATTTTATGATTTATCCTAATGACACATTTATTTTTATGTGTTACCTAATTGTCAGAGGTCTTTGAACTGCAGCTTGCATTATCATTCAGTGCTTCAATTACTATGGACTCTTAATGGGTAACCAAAAATTTTGTGGTGATACTATTATATAACTACAGATTTAGTGATTTATTAAATTCTTTGAATTTATCACATCATATTAAATTTTTCTTGGAAAATCTTTCAATATTTATCCATCATATTTAATATTTATTCCATTAATACATTATAAATTCTTATATATAACCTCTAATTATGAATAAAAGTATTAATATGAATTGCCTCCATTTTCTTTGCTTTTAATAATTTTCCTAATTTTCGTACCATGAGCCACATTATATTTTGGGTCCCAGTCTTGGGAAATCAAAGTTTATGCTTTATTTTTAGAGATGGGAACTTCTAAACATTATCTTTTTCTATAGCATTTTAAGTGAGATTTGTTGTTAAATAGTGTATCTTTGAGATCATGCAATTTAGTGTTCACTGTCAGGAGGCCAAAGCAAACATATTTTCTAAAGTATTATAACGTAAAGGAGGGACTGAGCTTCTTTTCTAGCCCTACTTGTCTTTGCTGACACTTGCATAAGTAACAATGTTTCTGCATACTAACTTGTCTCAGAAATAAAAGTGGACAGAGCTTTTTGTTTTACTTTTCAAAGACTGATCTATTTTTTCCTCTTTTCTTTGTTGTCAAATTGGAGTACAGTTTTGAAATTGCTAAATTTCAAAAGAATAAAATAACTTTCAGGAATGGTATAGATCAAATTAAGGAAGGGAGATGCTAAGAAAGACCAGTGTTTTACCATTTGAGTAAAACATTCCAGAAACAATAGGAGTTAAATTCCCCATATGGCCCAGAAAGCCATACAACATCCTGGTCAAGGATTTGAATCACATTTAGTGTGGCTTTTGACACATTAACTCTCACCTCTTTGTGCCTGGTTTTTCCCCCATAAACAAAATAGGGATGATAAAACCTGCTTCTGAATGTGGGTACAAGAATTAAATAAAATCTTGGAGGCAAATTGATCAGCATAGTACCCAGTAAATAATAGGAATTTTAAATATCCAACTATTTATATTGATTTCTACTGGCTTTCATTAATTTGAGATTTAATGACAAAATAGTATAAAATAAACAAAACCTACCCTGACAGTATAACCAAAAAGTGACCTTCCTGTTTCAAAAGATTTTAGTGAAGTTTTCTTCCATACTTAGGAAATAGGCATTTATGTGAAATTCAAACAGTTCACCTAAGAAATAGCTCAAAGTAACCCTTATGAAAAATGTTTCTTTCTGGAAGAAACTGCTTTGAAGATGATGGATGTAAAACTATTTAGATGTGCAAATCTAGATGCGCAGTTTTCTGATGCAACTGCAGAATTAATCTGATAAAATAACACTATAAATTATTGCAAATGCACACTGTGTAGCTTTCTAAAAATTACATTGACATTCTTGTCTGAGTTGTGAAAATTATGTATTATGGTTTAGGTTATGTCATGTAGTAAATGCTTCTGGTAGCGTAGGGGATGGAAAGACATAAATCAAATCTTTCTGACTAATGATTTAAATAAAAGTATAATTTGATTTAATTTGAATTTCATTGATTCTAACTCTAGCCAAATTTCTGATTAGCTGCAAGTGGAGAAGCATAAGGCAAAGAATTCAAGTAGTTTAGTAACTGATGTAGCAAGTGATATTATGTAAGTCAAGGAGCCAGGCGGTGCACACTGTCTGGGGGATGGACACACTTGTAGCTCTGACTCGGGTGGGGCAAAGGCAATTTATGTAACCTAAACATTTGTACCCCTGTAATATTCTGAAATAAAAAGAAAACACAAAACAAAAAAAATGAAAGAAAGAAATTGGCCACTTGTTGGAAATCATACGATAACTTTGGCGGTATTGCAGAGACACGGCCACAGGTAATGACAAATCAGACTTATCACCTGAATGAGGGAGTCATAGACAATACTATGGAAGGAAGATATCTTGGCTAGCTTACGAAATAAAAGTGAAGAAAAAAAGAACCTAAGAACTCATGGATAAATAATCTAGGCAAAACTGTGTCTGGCAGCATTCTGTCTTGCAGAAATAGTCACTGGCATAGGAGGCAGGCCAAACGAGGTCTGAATCCTGACACAATCACTTACTGGCTGAGCTATCTTTTGCACCTCACTTAACATCTCTGAGCTTAAGCTTAGTCACAAGGAAGTGGGAATAATAACACTTTATTTGCAATGTTGTAAAAAGAATTAGAGGTTATATATGCAAATCAAAGAGTAAGTGCTAAGTAAATGGCGGTTATTATGAATTGATAATAATGATGATTACCCCTTGCCTACAAATTGTCCATTTTTGAAAGCCGTTAAAATTCTTTTCTTCTAATGGGGTGCCCTTGATGTTTATGTTAACCAGATTTCACTTATGTATAAATGAATGAAAGCAGAAAAGAATGTAATCTACACTTCTAGAACCTTGTATTTCTACGCTATCCCTCGGGCCACACCCAGGTTGGTGCTGTGAAAAGAGCAGGAAACTGTTCAGTATGTTTCCACATCTGTTTCTTGGAGGTGGCAGAGAAACCACACAGAGAAACCAAACCCTAAGGGCTATCTCCTACAAAATTATAGAATTAAATGAACATAGTTAGATACGACAAGGTTTTATCCAGCTTATAACCACATAAAAAGTCATATTTTTCGTTAGTCCTGAAATTGCAATGACTCACTCAAGTTCCTGTTCCTCTACTCTGCAATGAGTGCATCATTTTGCATCCTTTTTTTTTCTTTTTTTAAATTTTGTTGATTTGTTCATTAGTCTTACTTCCCCAAAAACTTTCTGGATTCCTCAGAGTAGGCTCATATATTCAGAACATCTGTGATGATGTCTCTTGTAGCTCGAACATCCGTTTGGCTAGCTCCACTTCTGACCACCTCCACAGCTCCTGGAGTGCTTAGATATGGACCAAAACATCTGGGCTTACTTTTGTTCCATATATGGGGACAAACGCTTCCCTTTTCAACAGTGATAGCTGAAACAGTATTTCAACATTAAACATTTTTTTACAAAAGTTCAAGAATAAAAGAAAGAATGTAAGTATGGCACAGATAGGCAAGTGCGGCTAGATGTGATCAGTCCACAAGCATGCAGATTCACACCCATATCCATTCTTAGGGATTTCCAATGGGGTGTCCCTGCCTAGTTCCCTGACCATTGCCCAGCAGTGAGGGTGGCTTACTTTGTACATCATTGCACTCCAAGGCAATAATCACAAAGTTCAGAAAAGAAAAGAAAACACCTCATGGACAGAGCTCAATATTCAGCTTTCTGGCCCTCATTTCTTGTCCCCTCTTCCAAGGATGATTTATGGTGAGCATTTCCAAAGCTCTCAGAAGACACCTATCCTCACCCCTTGGGGTGAACTTGATTGATGAGCGTCCATGGAGTAATCCAACAGCGTACAATCGCATCATGGGAGCATCTTTACTAAGCCTGGACACTCAATCATGTCTGGGAGACCAACAGACTGGTCCACATTGAGCTTCAGTTGCCCATTCCAGTCCTTTTCACTATTCTTCTGCCTTGGGGTAAAAATCAGACCTGCATTTTTTTTTTCAATCTCTTTGCACTGGTTGCCAACCTAATAAAATAACTAGTTGATAAGGATTAAGCACAAACACTTCCTCTGAGATTAAGTAATGATTTTCAGAGACGGTAAAATCTAAATCCTTAAATGAAAAAAGAAACCATTACCTGACCTCAGAGCAGAATATCTACATATATGGACTCCTGTTCACACCAGCCCGAGCGCTTGGCTTCTTAGGCTTCATACTTTCATTACATAGTCCATCTTAGCTCACTGACCCCATCAAGCTCGATTTCTCACTTTTGTCACTGATATTTAGGAGGAAACTTTCTATTTCTTCTGAAATACGGGGACAATTTGCCAATATTATTTTTTAATAACTTACAGTAAAAGTTTTGACACTTTCCCAATGAGACCAAGAAAAATCTGTTTAACAATATTATTTAAAAACAAAATTATAGCTTTATTCTTTCCAGCTTTATTGAGGTATAATAGACAAATAAAAATTATATTTAAGATGCAGAACATGATGTTTTGATATATGGATACATTGTGAAAGGATTACCACAATCAAGCTAATTAATGTATCAATCCTCTCAATGTTACCTTTTTTTGTATGTGTAGTGAGAACACATAAGATCTCTCTTAGCAAATGTCAAGTATACAATATTATTAACTACAGTCACCATGATATAATTTAGACCACTAGAACTTATTACTTCTGCATAATTAAAATTTTGTGCCTTTTGTACAACATCTCCCCACTTCCTTCTCCCAGGCCCTCTCTGGCAACCACCATTATACTTTCTATTTCTATGAGTTCAACTATTTAAGATTCTATAGATGAGTGAGATCATGTAGTATTTGTCTTTCTATGCCTGTCTTATTTCACTCAGCATGTCTTCCAGGTTCATTCAAGTTGTCGCAAATGAATTTTCTTCTTTTAAAGGGTGTACTATTTTCTATAGTCTATATATGCCACATAGTATTTATCCATTCATCCATCAATGATCACTTAGATTTATTCCATATCTTGGCTATCCTAAATAATGCTGCAATGAACATGAGAATGCAGATATCTCTTGTACATACTGATTTTATTTCCTTTAGATACATACCCAGAAATGAAATTGCTGGATCATATCATAGTTTTATTTTAAATTTTTTGAGGAACCTCTTTATTGTTTCCCATAGTGGTTATACCAATTTACATTCCCACCAACAGTATACAAGGGTTCTCTTTTCTTTACATCCTTGCCAACACCTGTTATCTTTTCTTTTTGATAATAGCCATTATAACAGATGTAAGGTGATACCTCCTTGTGGTTTTGATTTGCATTTCCCTAATGATTAGTGATGTTGAACATTTTTTCAAGTACCCCTTGGCCACTTGTATGTCTTCTTAAGAAGATTCTATGTAAGCTTGCACATGCTTTTCCCTGGAATAATTGGTCAATGCTTGTTTTATATATCCATAATGAAATGATCGTTTTTGCTTTTTTAAAGAAAAAAGGGAAAACGTTAAAGGGAAATTCATAAAAAAAAAAAAAAAGGGAAATTCATGTCACAACTTCTTTAGAACAGAAAACTCTGCCCAAAACTTTGAATTTACTGTCTTTCCATTAAAGTTTCAGGAATTAGAGAGAGAGAGATC
The DNA here is from genome assembly GCA_008086735.1 of Cheirogaleus medius. Lineage (NCBI taxonomy): Eukaryota > Metazoa > Chordata > Mammalia > Primates > Cheirogaleidae > Cheirogaleus > Cheirogaleus medius. Next base: position 7,679,330 of record VBSM01001044.1, on the reverse strand, counting down.
ATAGTACCATATGTAACTATGTATTCAAGATTATAAAAATTAGCTATTCATTATAAGCATTTGCTTTTGTAAGGGTAGATCATTTGAAATGGCATGCAACTACCCCAAATAGCTTTCTTGATGGACTTAGAGAAGGACATAGTCTCCAGGTAGATGAGATCCTCAAGCTCATGACTTACCCACCTAAATATTTTTTACAAAATTAGAAAATGGGGTCCCTTATTTGCTGAAAACTAGAAGAAGCAGTCCCACTGCAGAGTTCAGGGCTGGAGAGCAAAGCATTAGTGTGACTGTGCTTCCCGTGTCTGTTGAGCATCTGTTGGGACACAACCTATAAAACTTCACACAGTGGCTTTGAGCCATGATAGCAGAGGCATGATTGTAGCGTCATGCATGTTAACTGGGACCCGTTTAACTTCTTATTTCCCCAAAGCTAGAGATTACGCTTCTGGGTTCTTACTTATAATAAATCTATTTATTATTTATGTTCATTTATAACTGTTTTGTTAAGTAGTTTACCAACATTAAATTAACCTTTTGTTTTTTGTGGATCAAAACAATTGACTTCTTTAAAAGTTAAATTCTGAGTAACACTTAGACATTAACCCAGAATTCAAGGCTAGAAGCAGATAGTGAGAAAGAACTAACTGAATGTCCATCAGCAGGAGATAAACAAATTGTATATATTAATACAATGAAAAACTACTCAATGATAAAAAGGAACGACCACGCACACAGCAGCATCAATAAATTTCAAAAACATTATATTGAGTGAAAGAAGCCAGACACAATTGCATATACTATGGTTCCATGTATATGAAGTTCAAGCACTGGAGGAAGGAACCAACCTATAGAGATAAAGATCAAATCACTGATTGTCTTAGGCTGGGGGGAGTATTGACCAGAAAGGGGCACGAGGGGAGTTGACGAATGATAGAAGTGCTTCGTGTCCTGATTCAGTTGTGTAATTATATAGGTATATACATTTAAGATGTATGTATTTCACTCTATATATTTAATACTTCAACAAATAAAATAAAACTGAAGAGAAGTAGGTACAAGAAAAAATATTTTCATGTTACTCTGAAGAGTTTTGCCTCCAAAAGAGAAGCATGAGAGAAGTTTGCTTTGAGCTAGGACAAATACAAGACTTCTGAAGAAAGACGAGATCTCAGGGAAAAAAGGAAAAAGTGGTTTCTCTAAGAATCAAAAAAGAAGCAGAAAGAAAAAATTGTTGTTGCTTTTGTGAATTTAGTGAATAGCAAAGTAATATGAATATATTTATGGAACTCAGCACGATGCAATACACATACCATGGAGGTGCCTTTCCAATCTAGCATTACGGTTCTCATCCTGAATCTCTTGTCCCCTGACTACCGGATTTGCTGTACTATTTAAACCAATTTCAAGAAATAAGTAGAAACAAAATGTCATAGGAAGAAGGAAATAAAAATCCCTCCTGGAAGAGTCACTAAAATCTAAATGTGTGAACTGTACCAGTTAGGGTACTGAGAGAAATGCTTAGTACACTTAAATTGATTAATTTGACTAGAGCAATGTAAAATCAAAAAGCCCCATAAGTGTGGTGAGTAGTGCAGAAATAAACCAAAAGGTTTATTTTTCACATGCTCTGCAACTAGTACTATCTCCAGGCCTGAAGGGGCAAGGAGTAGGAGCAGTCATCGAAAGAAACCTGGAGGCAAAAAGGCTGTGTGGAGATGGGCACCTTTAAGAACAGTGAGCCAGAGCCTCCCTGGGAAATAAAGGCAACTGGCCCAGAGAAGGAATTACAGAAGGAAAATCATCAGAAGGAACAAGACAAGCAAGTAAGGGGTGGGGGAGTGGGGAGATGAAATCCAAAAGCAGGAAGAGTAGAATACAGTCGATAATGAATACAGTCAGGCAGTGGGACGTGGAAATGGGTGTCATTTTATAAATACCCTTTTTGTTTTATTTTAACAACAAAAAAGATGAAGAAATAAAAGTCGACGAAGCGAACATGAATACCCTGGTTTCTACCCTGTGCAACTAGGCCTCCATCACACCGAAGACTCTGAAAAGTGTAGAACAAACCTTGTAACTGTCCACCTGAGGAAGGAAGAAGCTGTATACTTTATTTAGTGATTTTCGGATTTTGTTTACTGATGGAGGGTTGTACCTTGAGGCAATAACTTCCCGGCTTTTCTTGCCTGCCGGGAAGACTGCCCAGAGAATGCCCTCAGGCAGGGAGGTTTTGAGGTAGAAAGCTCTTTGGAATATATGGGAACTGTCAACTGAAGCTGCAGGTGATTTCAGGGCAGCCTTAAGCGATGGGAGCGGATAATACACCACATCTGTTATAGGTCGTGAGCAAGATGCACAAGAACCTGCCCTTATGGATCATCTAAGGGCTGGGAGCTGATAATTTCTGAGAGCAAAGCAAAAATGCTATAAAAGTAAAACAGAATGCTATAAGGAAAGACTAGAAGACAGACTAAAGGAGAGAAAAGGAGAAAGAGAAGAGGATGGATTAGGTTCAGTCATCAAAGGAAGTCTCTCTGCCAAGCAGGCATTTGAAAGAAGTTCAGCAAAAGTCTGTGTAGAACATTCCAAACAGAGCAAAATATAACAACAAAGACTCTTGAAGCAGGCTTGATCTTGGCAAAAGGCTCAACAATCAGGAAAAAAAAAAAAAAAAGAAGCAGAGCAATGAGAGGTTGGAGAATGACAGGAGATGAAATTGGAGAGGGTGTCAGGTTACATGGAGTTTATAGGACATGGTAAGTCATTTAGATTTTATTCCAATACACTGAGAATCCACAGATCATTTTAAGCCTCAAAATGGCATTATTTCCTTTATATTTTGAAGTCATTTGGGTTTCTTTGTATAATATGGACTTTTATGGTGGTGAGAAGGAAGGGAAAGTAGAGAAGAGATGATGTTTGCTTAGTCCAGGTTGGTAGCAGTGGAGGTGGGAGGGAGCAAGCAGATCAGGACATCTCATGGATCTTTAGGTCACTGAAAGTGTTGATAGACTGGAGGATAGATAGAGGGTAAAGGATGTTCCACTTTTGATCCCTGAAAGTCAGAGAATATAGAGGGAAAATGGAATGTTGGGAGTTCAAGAAATTTGGTTCTTGGCTTGGCCTTTAAACAGACTAGCTGCATGATCTTAGGTCAGTCACACGGCTGCTTTAGGCTTCAGCTTCCGCATTTCTAAAAAAGGTATTTATTACAGCATTCCTATGGCAGAGGTGTTAAAGTTAAAAATCATAGATGTAAAGGAATATTGAAAATGTCAATGTGGTATATAAATTTAAGGTATTATTAGGGATGCTCTACCTTGCTTTTTAAAAATGCTGTGCTATTACATGCTACTCTTTGATAACCTTTTATTTATGATAATTAATGTGATTAGTGCACTAATTTTCTGCAGTTGCACCCTGGGGCAATCGTGCAACAGTTGTAATTTTAAAAATTGGGCAAATAAGTAAATGTCAATCTGTAATAAAATCTAAATGAGTCCCTGATGAATGTTGATGGTGACTGGTAATTTATCTGATAAAATATTGTAACTGCCCAGTTACCTTGGAATAGCTGATTTCTCTAAGTAATTACTGTATTCTGCATAGTGAAGTGTCATCAGAGGGAATTTTAACACATAGTGATAATTTTTAATTTGCTGATTTAAGTATCACATTGATTCCTGGAACAGCATTTTAATTCAGATTATTAAATCAAAAAGAAAAAGACACCATCACATACTATAGAGTGCACTGTTGTGCAATGAAGAGGCCCTGAGTTCTTTCCAGAAGCTTAGCACAGCTGTGACTTACAATGGAGATATAAGCAATTGTTGCAGTACAAAAGGACTGCTTATTTCTTACCTTTTTTATACTACCATTTTTAAAATATCACCTAACAGGTACAATACACACTGTCTGGGGGATGGGCATACTTATGACTTTGACTCAAACGGTACAAAAGCAATTTACTTAACCAAAACGTTTGTACTCCCATAATATTACAAAATTAAAAAAGAAAGGCTTTCCATCTGATAAAGATAAGATCTTAGTGGAGTAAGAACGAGAAAGCGATTGGATACATTCTGCCACCTAGAACCTGACCAATCTTAAATGTAAGACATTTAAGAAATCATCTCTACCTTTCTGTTATCTGAGAGTCATATGTTATGATTTTATCAGATCTGCAAGTAAACAATAGAAGTATACTAATGGTATGGTATTCTAATGTTTGCCATGATACTGTCCATTGTTCCTCAAATTTTTGACTTTTGGTGAACTTTGTGTTCTGTTGTTTTGCTTTGCTTTTCAAAGCATAACTCTCACAGATACTATCAGTTCAAGAAAGCCAGGAACAAGGAGCTCCAGATCTGACTTGAAAATGATTTACAGAAAGCCAAAGCAATTGCCTGGAAAAGATAAGCGAGAGGTTATGCAAAATTTAACTGGACAGAAGTAGACTTGGAAATAAACATAATATTTTTCAGGATATTTAGAATTATTGCCTGAAGATATTGTTCTTTGAGATATGACCAAACAATCAATTTAGTTTTGGTAAATCCATTCCAGGAAAATAAATTCTCTAACGGCTCAAAAATACTTTTTCCTAGTTCTTCCTTAGATTTCTTAATCAGTCATCACAACGCTGCCATACTTATTGGTAATACACAAATTATCAGATACTACAGTTTCCTCCAGGGTGTCTGAACTAACTCTTTTCGTGTTTTACAAACTAAAGATGTAAAACGTTAGCAGAATATAAAATAAATTTAATTTTTTAAAATATTTTAATAAAACATTTTATTGGACAATACAGAAGATATTACATGTATAAATTTATGTGTCTATTTTATTAAAATATGCATAGACATAATTTATGTGGGATTATGTAAATAATAAAAGAAAACTCAATACCTTTAATAATAATAATTTCACAGTCTCACTATTGGGTATATACCCAAAGGGGAAAAAAAACATTCTATAAAAAAGACACTTGCATTCAAATATTTATAGCAGCACAATTCACAATCGCAAAGATGTAGAATCAACCCAAGTGCCCATCGATACATGAGTGGATTCACAAAATGTAGTATATGTATATATGGAGTACTGCGCAGCCATAAAATAAAATGGTGAACTAAATACTTTTTGTAACAACCTGCATGGAACTAGAGACCATTCTTCTAAGTGAAGTATCACAAGGATGAAAAAACAAACACCACTTGTACTCATTATTAAATTGGAACTAATCAATCAGTCAACACCCATGTGCAAATATGGTAGTAAAACTCAATGGAAATCAAGTAGGAAGGAAGGAGGGGACAGGTAAGTTTATACTTAATGGGTATAATGCACACTACCTTGGTGATGAGTGCACTTATAACTTTGACTCAAATTGCACAAAAGAAAACCATGTAATCAAAATGTTTGTACCCCCATAATATTCCAAAATAAAACAAATAAAAATAAATAAAATAAAATTGCTTTGGTTAGTTTAAGCTAACCAAAGCATGAGAATTTTTTTTGATGTGAATAAAACTAGACCATATACTGTCTATCTTAATAGTATAATTATTTTGAAGTATATGAATCATACTATTTGAGCTGTCACATATACTTACATTTCACTGAAATTAATTTTATATGTTTTTTTTATTTCAAGATATTATGAGGGTAAAAACACATTGGTTACATTTTATGTCTTTGCCTTACCCAAGCGAGGATTAGAGGCATGCCTTTCCCTTCTACAATGAGGAAAAGATTTAAGCAAACACCTCACCAAAAGATACACAAAGACTCAGTAAGCACATGGAAAAAGATGATCAGCATCATTATTTATTAGAGAAATATAAATTAAAACCACAATGAGAGGCCACTATACATATATCAAATTGGCTAAAATTTAAAAATTAAAGAAAACAACAACAACAAAAAATGCTAATGAGGATATGCAACAATGGAACTCTCATACTTTGCTGATGGCGATGCAAAATGATACAGTCACTTTGGAAAACAGTTTGGCAATTTCTTATCATTTTAAATTCTTCTCCTAAGGCTTTACCCCCATAATGGAGAGGGGTGTACACAAATATTTATAACATCGTTATTCACTATGCCCTAAACCTGGAAACAAAATTTCTACAGAACTTTATAGCATTATTGAGGAAAATTGAATGAAACCTAAATAAAGAGCTATAATGTGCTCGCAGATTGAAAACTCAAAGTTATAAAGGTGTTCATTCTCCTAAATTAATCTATTTATTATAACACAAATCATAGTTCCAAGAGGATTCTTTATTTTCAAAAATTAACACATAGTTTCTAAAACTTAGAACGATGCACAATGCTAACAATAACTAACATCTTGAAAAAGAACAAAGTACTCACAGTCCCAGTTATCAAGGCATATTATATACGCTGTAGTGATGAGGAAAGTGAGATATTACTTCAAGGGTAGATAGACCAATATAACAGAATAAAATCCTGAAAAAGAACAGCCTGATGTATGACAAAGGGGCATTGCTGTATGGAAAGGATGGTCTTTTTAATAAATGGTGTTTAGCAACCAGATATCAATAAGAAAAAAGAAATCTAGACCCCTCCCTTACCTCACATTATTCACAAAAATCATTTCATTCATGCAGATCTAAATGGGAATGGTAAAGCAATAATTTTAGAAGATAACAAAGAGGAGTATCTTAAGGGCTTTGGCAGGCAAAGATTTCTTAAGCAAGACATAAAAAAATTAATAAGTTGAACTACTTTAAAATTAACTATTAAAGTCCTTAAAAAGGCACCAGTAAGACAGCAAAAGCAAGCCAAACTAGAAGATTATTTGCAATTTATCTAATTCACAAATGGCTTATATGCAGAATATATAAAAACTCCAACAATAAAAAGGCAACCCAATAGGAAAATGAGCAAGAATTTGGAAAAAGCAATTTACTAAAGAGGTTATACAAATATTCAATAAGCATTTGGAAAGGTAGCCAACCTCACCAGTCCCTAAGTAAATAATAATTAAATCCATTGCGACAAACCACTACACGTCTAACAGAGCAGCTAAAATTAAAAAAAAAAAAAAAAACAGTTTAAAGTGTTGATGCAGGTTTGGAGCAACTGTAAATTTCTTACAATGCCATTTGGATGCAGCTGGAACCACCACTTTGGAAACAGGTTTCACGTTGTCCACTATATTTGAATACATACTGTGTGACCCAGGAATTTCATTTCTAGGCATATATTCATCAGAAATGTGTGCACATATGCACCAGTAGAAACCTATAAGAATTTCCACAAACAAATTACTTATAATAGCCACAAACAGAAAACAATGTGTAGCCAGAAAGGAAAGAATAAATAATTGCATATGCATAGATTAGACTACTATATATCTACCAAAATATATATGATAAAGACACACACAATAACGTGAAAATGTCAGTCATAATTGTGAGCAAGAGGAGCAAATACATACACATTCTGTACTAGTTTATTTATATAAAATCTGAAAAAGTGTTCAATTATTCTTTTCCATTAGAAGACAGGATGGTGGTTACAATTTGGAGGAAGGGCAAAGGAAGTAATGGGGTCGGGGCATGAGGAACCTTCTATGTCCTGTTAGTCTTTCTTGACCTAGGTTGATAGTTTCATGGGTGTGTTCACTCTGAACCAATTCCTTGAGCTACACATTTATGATTTGCATAATTTAATGTATGTATATTATATTTCAGTGGAAAGTTTAAGAAAGAGAACTCTTGATGCTAAAATCTATTAAGTGAATGGTTTATGGGAAAGTAGACATTCACAGAACATAATGAGATTCCTTTTTAAAATGTTTCTATTTTTACTTTATGAATTTTTCAGGCATGGTATTTAATTAATAAATATTTATAACAGTTGTTTACGTGTATTGAGATCCTTATTGATACAGTCTATGTCCCATTTAATATTTCTTACCAACCACAAAGGAAACTTGGTATAAATATTGTGACCCTTGCTTTTTCTTTTTAGTTCTATTTGCCTGTTATACCTTTCCCCAAAGCTTCACTTTCAAGCTTTTTGAGTTTATTTGTATTAGACTTGTTTCTTGGTATACAACACATCCCCTCCTGGAGGGGATCATGATTCTCTCAGACGTTCAACTGCAGAGAACGTAATAGTCTGTTTACAGAGATGTAACTAGGCTTTAAAAAAAAAATTAGAGAGAGATGCTAAGGAACAAAGAGACCAACCACCAAGCTATGAAAGGACAAAAGGAAAGATACTGTTACCAGAGCCAAATGAGTTCTGGAGCTACAAAGATAGGTCATGCAGCCACTGGCAGAAGCATAGCACCAAACCAGGGCGGGAAGCAGGGAAGAAATAGCTCTTTCTCCTCTCCATCTAACTTGAACCCTACAGGAGCCTCCTACTGAGTGCATTCTACTGGAATTCAGCCTACAAAGGAAACTGGATGATGTCTGCTGCATGGTGCAGCATCCATGAATACAGAGCAAGTTAAACAAGAGAAGAAAATAAATCCAGGAAGCAAATAGAAAACTACCAGAACATTACTCTAACTCAGCCTCTGTTCTTGCCTTTTGCTTAGATTAAGAAAATTGCATCTCCAGCACAGGGAGACCACAGTCCTGGTATGATATAAATTGTAGTAAGATGTTAAGAATTCAGTTGTACTCCCAACTGGAATCTAAATTTTAGTGTTACCCACCATCCGTACTCTTCATACAAGGTAGTAAGGAGAGTGAGAGGAAAGAAATACTCAGTTAATATAAAAATGTTAATTAGCTGCAACTGTTTTTGCTTTTGGTCATGAGGCCAAAGTTGATTATCATAATTTCCTTTTTCCGATGAGCCATTCCACGTTCAAGCTACACTTTACTAAACTGCAGGATGGGGATTTTCGCCTCACGAGATGACCCAGATCTTCATTTCATAGGATCGAAGTCCCTGGTGATCCTGTCTTTATTTGCTGGCTGCAGTTCTTCCTTGACTATTTTATGGGACATGTAAATGCCAAAAGGCTCCACAGAGACTTTCCTGGATCCCAACTAGTCCTACGTGCCCAATTTCCCCTTGTTAATCAGCGTTACAGTGAAGTAACGCCGGTACAGTAAAGCTCTCTGTTACCAGTTAGGTCAATGCCAGTAGGAGTTAAAAATAGTGAAGGTGCAGTTTCAGATCCCAATTTAATGGAAACATGGCTGTATTTCTTGGCAGAAGCGTTCCTTCCTTAGAAAGCAGAATCGCCAAAGCCACCAAGTACAAGGTTTTGGGTAAGGGAAACACAATTCCGTGAGTATGACATTAGGTAAAATAATTCTATTTCTTGACCTGAATCTATTTCTTGGCTCCTGAACCTACGGATTCTGGCTTTTGGAAATATGGTACTATGATTGGCCGATGGTTTAATCTGATAGGCCAGCACCACAATTTCAAACAATACTGTGTCGCAGCTCACACTGAAACTGAGCCTTAAGGAGGACATTCCATCATTCTATCAAGCCAGCTGCTTCTTGGTGATGGGACATTGGTGATGGGACATGTGGGGAAGCATGAATTCCATAGACATGAATCTACTGTGACAATTTTTTTTTTTTTTGCTGTAAAATTAGTTTCTTGGTCAAAGGCAATATAGTATGGGATATTATAGCAATAAATAAAGCATTCTATAAGGTGACATATGATGACACTGGTAGAAGCAATGAAGGCAGAAGAAATCCATTTCTAGAGTGTGTATCTGTTTCTATGTAGACAAATGACTGTTTACTCATAATGTAAAGGTCTAATGTAATCACCCTGCCACCAGGTGACTGGCTGGTGTCCCTATAGAATGGTGCCATATCAGGAGCTCACTCACTGGCCTCTGGTATTTGCAGGTCAGACACTATGTGGCAGTAGCCAGATCAGATTTGCTAACGGGTAGTGCATTTTGTTGAGCTCATGCATATTTACAATCCATGCAACTATGATTATTTTCTTTGTGGTCCCACTAAGTAAGCACTAGGGTCACTAGGCAAAAAGCATGGCAGACTTCCACAGGAAACGTTATGCACCTAATCCACCTGATTCCTGAGCATTTCTCTTTAGAGGTTTTTTCTGGTGAATATATATGAGGTGGAGGGAGAGTTGGTGACTAGGCAGGAGTAGATCATAGGGGTCTGAGTCCCCTGATCATTCAATATCCTGTGACTCCCATTCCTGTTCAGCCTCAATTTCATCTATAGCCTTTCCATTTTATAATTACCTGCTAATTTTCATGCACAATTTTAAGATTCGATAACTCAGCACACAGTTAGTGATGAACACTTCAAATCACATGGTTACATAATGTCAATGATCAGGAATTTTGTCTCCCCCTAAGTTCAGTAATGAGCCAAACTTTTCAAACAGAGAAAAATGTTTGGCAGTAGGGGGCATGGCTTTGTTCCTCATTAAATAGGTGAACTGTGATTGTCTCCTAGGGATTAGCTAGTCTCTTCGAACAGCATCACTCTCAGCCATAGATACTTAGATCTACTGAGTCATCACACCCACAGAGCAGGGGAGCTTACAGCACCCACTGAACCTGCTGCAAGGGCTCTTGTGTTCTGCTCCTTTTCTAAAATCTGGTAGAATTTTAGCCCATAAATGGGTTAGAATGTGCACGAACATGGTAATGCTGCTTTTAAAATCCAAAGAGGCCTCTCAAGCACTCTGCTTGGTGGGCAGTACAAGATGCAGTTACCTGTCATTTTTGTAAAGGAGATATTAGTATATATCCCACTGTAATAACTACTATATCAGCTGGGATCCCTGCGAGAGACAGAAATCTCACTCAGTGGCCCACCATAGAGACTTTGGTGAAGGGCCTGTTTACCTCAGTGAGAGCAGGATTTAGAAACCCAACAAAGAATACCGTAATAGTCAGAGACAAGAAACAGTGAAAAGCTGTTACCATCCTAGAGCTGAAGGGACAAGGGGTATAAATTGCATTATCGGAGCGCAGGAAGAGCTAGTGCTGTGGAGAAGAGTTATCTAGTAGAAACTATACTCGTGCAGAATCAGAAAGGAAATAGGGAAGAAATGCCAGAATTCCTCTCTCTTGTCTTGCCCTCTGACCTCCTGCCAGGGGTGATTAGAGTAACCCAATTTAACTAGAAGGCAGCTGCAGGAAAACCAGGATGAACAGTCTAAGTTTACATCCCAGAGCACAGAACAGAGCAGTGAAGGCTGGAGAAGGGATCTGGGTGAAGCAAACAGAACAACCAACACTTTTTTCTGTTCTAATATAAGCCTTTTTTTTATAACTATTAATTTTATTTCATTTACACGTGAAGATCTGTGATCTTCTGCAATGATTTTACTTTGATTGTTTTCTTATTTTTTACACTTTCCTATAACGTATTCCTGTGCATATACATTTCTGTTTGTTTCCATCAAACTTCATATGTATATATGTGTGTATAAGATATGAAGGTACATAGTAGAAAAAATTAAAACTGACTTTTAAATTTGCAAACATATATAAAGTACAAGGGCACCAAATAAATACTTGGCTAAACACTAAAAGGCTGAGTATCAACACCACTCTTCACCTGAAGCTAAATATTACTATCTAGAACGAACCCAAAGTTTTATCAAATTCAATTTTGATTGCAATTTTGTTATTGAAATTTCAGGATTCAAAGTTTTAAAGCTTATTATTATAGTTCAGGGACAGAAATTTCTTAGCATTGTCAGATGCACGACTGATCCTGTGGTGACCATAGTGCAAGTAGATGCTAATTTGACTACCTGTCCATTTTCATACTTAGGATGAAGCTCCTGCCTAATTATTACACTTTTTCCCTCTATAATATTAAAGAAATATGTAAGCACTTTAAGATTCTAGATCCTGAAGACGTGGTTGATGATGATGACGCAGCTTCATTGAAGAATCCCAGAAACCACAGCTTTTCAGCACACTGAATATTTTCAGAAGCAGAATCAGAAATAATGTCCTGACTTCTATGTTTTTATTTCTCTATTTTCCTGTACTATGTTGCCCCATAATAACATGAGAATATTTGTCCATAAGTCTTAGCTTTTAAATGTGGCAATGGAAGAATGAAATTAGCTTTCAACATAAAACAATTGCCTCTGAATTTTCAGCTGTATCTAAACTTTCATGATACACACTGATTTCAGCAATTTCTACTGTTTAGGATGACACAGAAAGATCTTTGCTACAGGTATCCTATAAGAAATATGTGCATTATAAAGGCATATTATATTAGTGGTTTCCTCGAAAAATTCCAGCAAACAAACTAATTTCTCTTTAAGCAATCACTGGATCTCAATAAGTCCTTCTGTACAAACTGCGCTATTAAGTTTTGTTCATTCAAGCAGCCACTTTACCATATAAGTACTGCTAATTCATCTTGTATAAGTTCATAACAAGACAGCTCCGAAATTTTATGCATGTCGTGTAGTATGTCTTTAGCTAAAGATTTTAAGATTTGACCTAGGCTAACCAACCCTGGAAAGTAAATACTTAGATAGTGTAATAAACCTGAAGGATTGTGGGATCATTTATCCCATATAAGTTCAGGGATGTCAGAAATGATGATAGAGTAGGTTTGTTTAACTTGATCTCCCAAAATATGAGGCTGAAACTGCAGGTTAATGGGTATGGGGGCCAACATAGAGGGTAAAACTGAATGTGGGTGCATTTTCAATGTGTATGTGTCTGCACACATGTGAATTCCTATGTGTGCTTGCATGAGATATGTATTTTCTAGGCCCCTGGGAAAGTAGTGGCAGAGATAGATTGTTTGGGGACACACGAACACTGACCCAGCCTTTATACATTTGTTGGGGATATGGACTGAGAAAGATTACGGATTTCTAATAAACACCAAAGAATAAGGTGAATTATTACAGACAGTTCACTTCCTATTATAGTCTGAGTAAAATATCAAAATAATGGCATATGGATGATCTGATGGCAATGCTGATTTCCTCTACTAAGGAAGGGGGTGTATTCCTTTTTTTATGTATTTGGATATTTGTTCTAAATAGGGATTTGACATATTTCTTGGACCGAGCAAAAACCCACAACCAACCAGAATCTAACATTTTGGTCCATTTAAGAGTTTACTTCATTCACCTAATTAATATGTGGATCCTCTATAATACCTATTCATAATCTCTTTTAGTCCATATTTTCTCCATTATGTACAACTCCCACACATCGGCTGTTGATCTATGGTGAAAGCTATTTTTAAGATTGTATAATTAATTATTGAAAATATGTATTTCCCAACTCTACAGACGCATAAAATCCATATTAACCTCTGAATTTCATTGCTTTTCCATCTGAACCAGTGGTCAGGAAAAAAATGGGACATGATTCACATATAACCCATTCACTGTCTCTTATTTCCCTTTGTTTGCTAGTCACAGGAGCATAAGAGAGTAAAAAGATTGAAGGGAGAGGGCACATAATTTAAAAATTTTATAAATGTTTTCATACTTATAATATTTTATATAATATATATAAGATTCTGACCCTAGTCTTTCATCTGTAAATTATAATTATTCTAACTCTTCTCGTTACCAGAGGGAAAATTTTCTTTATTTATGTTGTTATGTTGTTCATCTTAGAAAGGTAAAATAAGAGCTTTGTAATAACACCTAAGATAAGGGCCTCACAGATGGTGTGATCATATGGGATAGTGTGTTTTATAGTTTCAGATTCCTTAAAAAAAAACTAGGCCACAACTAGAGAATATTTGATATACAAGCAGAAACCAGATAAGAAGAAGAGCAAAGAAAGCAACTAAAGATGCTTATCCTGGAAGACAGCTTTAAGGGTGACATCGGATCTGTTTTCAAATATTTGAATGTTTGCCAGTGAAGGGAGAGAAATTTTATATTGCCATAATGGGTAGAGAAAGGAATGTTGAATTAGGAAGGCATATTTGAACTACTATAAGGAATTAATGATAAGGGTCAAGTGTGGATTGCTGTAAGGGATTAGGGTTACAAACAGAAGGGTTATAACAGAGCCATGTTTTTAGGAATACCTTAGAGGATATCTGGACATTGAATGGGATGTTAGACTAATTAAGCTCTAGTGACCTTTTCAATTCTGATTGAAATTGTATGAAATTATATGAATTATATAAAATTGTATTAAATTATACTGATATCTAAGGATTATGGTGATTTTTTTCCTATTGGTTGGGCTAATAAAAGTGAAAACAATGCATGATAAATGTAGCATAGTGTCCATGAAAAGATTTGGAGTTGGAAACTTGGGGCTTACATACAGTTCTATTAATATCTCTGACTCTAGTGATATTTTTATTTATAGTTATAATATATAAAATATATTATATATAATATAAAATATATTTATAATTTATATTTATATTTTCATTCTAGTACATTAGAATAAAAAATTAACTTATCTGAGTCTTAGTTATTTTATTAAAAATAATCATAATTATGTTATATACCTCACAAGGCTGTTATGTGAGTTAAATTACATAGGACATATTCATTGCAATAAACCCTTAGAAATGACCCAATATATGCAAGACAGTGTTATAAGCTGAGACTTAAAGATGAGAGGGAGGCAGTTGTGGCCTAAAATTTTGCTAGGTTTTTATATCACATAAAGAGATAGCTATATTTCAACATACTAAATGATATAATGGAGATGAATTTAAAAAGTATTTTATGAACAAATAGAGTTGGGAAAGTCAGGTTCATTTGGGAGGTGAATTAGAAAAAAATGCCAAAAAGAGGTGCCATAAATCTTGCAAGACAAACAGAATTTAGGCAGTATTTTAAAAATTTAGCAGAAATAGCATGACCATATGTATAGATATGAATCAAAGTCTGCTCCTTCTGCAAAAAAAATAAAAAGTAAGCCCCACCTCCTGAACAACAAGTAGTGACTTGATTATATGCTGGAAAACATCTAGTAGGTGCATGGAAGATAGCAGGTACACAATACATGCTTTTCAAAAAACAGATTGTTTGATTTCTGGTTCTGGCCACAACAAAATAATGGACTTCAGACTTTTTCTCCTGCAATAAACCACCATAAAACTAGATAAAATATATGATACAACAGTTTTAAAGCCTTGTACAACAAACTGCATAGTGTTGTGATCCTTAAACTGAACTCCACATTTAAAGTTAGCTGCTATGTAGGGCTACTTCTCAAACTGCAACAAAGGAAAGAGAAACCCAAATAGATAGCAGCAGTTTTTCTAATGGAGAAGCAAATCATAGGATGAAGCGGAAGTGGCTGGAATTTATGAGAAAGAATCTGGAGAGGAAAGAGTTGCACTAAGAAAGAGATCAAAAAACCTACAAGTAGATCTTCTTGAATTTTTGATTGAATACTATTTAATAATTATGCATGCACAGAGTTAGATTTCAGAAGGCCAGACAGAGAATAGTTTCTGCAGGACAATAAGCTGAATGGAGAACCCACTGGTTGAGCAATGCAGAGAGGCATTATGGTTTCAACAAGACCAAGTGAAGAGAGTCACTGAGTCTGAGTATTTAAGTGAGAACTCGGAAAAGTAATGCTTTAAAGTAGGGCTAATCTAGTCCTGTAAAAAGAAATACTCTAAAATCAGCCTCAAAAAGCTTAGAACTGAGAACCAACTGGATTAAGTTGATGTGCCGGTAAACTAACTGCCTTCTCAGGACAAAATTGAACACACTTCCACAAAAGATGGAAATCTAGAATCTAAATTGCCCGGCATGGAAAACATCAAGCATAAAATAAAGGTAATTATTAAACATGCAAAAAAGAAAAGCAAGAAACTGTGACAAAATCAGGAGAAGAAACAAGAAATAGAAACATACCTATAGATAACCAGGACATTGTTAATAGCAGAAAAGCACATAACAGGAATTAAAATATGTTCAAGGATTTAAAGGAAAAGATGAAATACAGTGAAGAGATAGGGTATATCAGCAGAGAGATAAAAATTGAAGATTCTTAAATGTATCTGGGGAAAGGACTTCTCATCAGAACAAATGTAAACCAGATGACAATTGAAAAAATATTTAAAGTTCTGAAAGGAAATACAAAGTCATTACAGAATTATATATCCAGTGAATATAACTTCAAAAGTAAAGGCTAAATGAACCCTTTTAGATTAAAATAATAGATGAAAGAATTTGTTACCAACAGAACAGTACTACAAGAAATGTTAAAGCAGTTTCCTAAGGCAGAACTATAGTGATACAAATGCAAACTCAAATATGCCAAAGACAAAGAGTGCCACTATGACACAATGGCAGATATGTTTTCCTTAAGGAACTATGACAAAAGCAAGGAATTAAAAGCTTCAGCAGGAAAATATATAAGTTTTATTATTCTTATCAGATAGCTTTAGATTAATGTTCTGATTTAGTAATTGTCATATGTGATGATCTCTGAGAGGGAACCTAAGATATTCAAGGTTGGCTTCTCCCCCCAGATTTTAAGCTACCTTCTTATTGAAACATGAGCTGCCATGGCTACCAAGAGAAAAGGTTTTTGAAGCCCTAAGACTTCACAAGCTTATTTTTCAATCCAATTTTTTACTTTGTGCCTTCAAGTTATTACAAAAGAACCTGAGAATGCCCATGGTAGGGCAAAGGAGAAGAAACAAACAAAAAAAATGGGTTTGTTATGACAAATTGTATTAGTTATGAAACCAGATATATACAGGGATACCTTTATCTAAACAATTGTATTTAGTCTAGAAAATTCTGAAAAAGTAGTTTATTAATTTAAAAAATTTATCTCTGTAAATATTATGAGGATTATTTTCCAGTATCTTGTATAGCAATATTATCAACTTTGTAAACTGGTTAACCTACCAATCATTTTATGAAAATGACAGTAGTCCCTTGAATTAAAGTAGTCACATTTTTTATGTTTTCCATCTTTCTGGATGCCTCTAAGTATATATGTGCATATACTCACCAAAATCAAAGCAGGCTTCAATAGGTAGTATATGTTTCTGGTCAGGTAGTCTAAAAAAATGTTTACCTAAAAATCAATATGATTGCTTAAATAAATAAATCGTACATTTTTCCAAGTATGTGTGATTATAAAATATCATCAAACCTAGCAGTAATGAACATAACAGATTATTTTTAATAACCAAAAACTGAAAAGAACCCACAGGCTCAAAAATTGGAGAATGGGATGAAAAAAAGCTGTGATACAAAGAATTGAAAACTACTCCTAAATAGTACAACAATAAAAAGTAACAAACTACTTTTACGTGCAATAACATGAAAGAATCTTCAAAATATGCTGAGAAAGTCAGACACAAAAAGTATGCATTGTATCATCACATTTATATAAAAGTTTCAAAATGGGAAAAACCAATCTATACGGATAGAAACCAGATTAATGGCTGAAGGGTAATGAGAATTGTTTGGAGTGTGGCATAAGAAATTTCTGGAGTGATGGAAATGTTCTATATTTTCATTGAGGTGTGGGTTAGTCAGGTGTATGCTTTTGTTAAAAGTCAGTGAACGATGCCTTATGATTTGTGCATTTCATTTTAACTAAAGTGTACCACAATTAAAAGGAAGGAAACAAATCTAAAAACATGGGAAATTAAAATTCTGTACATTAGTCTGAAAAACCAATGACTTCTGATATTCCTCTTACTCTATTAATATGATTTCCACTTCACGTTGAATTATCTAGGTTTTCCAATTTAGCTTCAGCCCAGAAAGTGAATTTTTAACAAAATGCAAAGAGAATATATTTCAGTTATGAAATGGCCAAAAAGTAGGCAATAAAAAATTTATTACCAGATTTAGCACAATAGCCCATCAAAGATGTCCATACCCTAATTACTGAAATCTGTGAATATGGCAAAAGGGACTTGATAGCTGTAATTAAGATTATGAAGCTTAAGATAGGGAGATATTCTTAATTGAGTGAGCCCAATCTAATCATATGAGCAGAGAACTTTCTCCAACTGGAGAAAGATAGACTTGGTAGAGGGATAAATTGGAAAGATTCCAAGAAGGATCAGAGGTGCCATTGCTAGTTGGAGATGTAGAGACTCACATGGGAAGTCTAGAGACAGGTCTCTAGGAGCTGACATCAACAAGGAAACAATGACCTACAGCTGTGCAAGATACCAGACGTGGTTACTCACAGCTACAAATAGCTAAATTCTACCGACAACCTTAATGAACTTGGAAGCATACTCTTCCCCATAGCATCCCAATAAGAGCCCTGTTGACTGACCCCTTGATTTGGACCTTGTGAGACCTGGAACAGAGGAACCAGCTGAGCCCACTCAGACTTCTGACCTACAGAACCATGAGGTAACAGTTTATGTTGCTGAAGCCACTAAATTTGTTGTTATTTGTTATCATGGCAATAGAAAACTAGCAAATTATTTTAGACTGAGACTGGAACATAAGGGATTTTGAGTTACAAGGAGGTTGAAAAACATATCTCATAGATCTTGTGAAAACATGATCTAGGACAGGGAGAATAGAATTGACAACATCTTTTACTTTTATATTTTATTTGTATCAAGTTCTGCTACATCACTTCTATTAAACCATTCCTCTCCTTTTTGTTTTCCTAGACCTTCTCATTGCTTATATTAAAATCCTTTCTAGGTATAAACTTTGTTTTCAATAAAAGCTTGAGTATACTCGGCATTTTCACTTCATTTATATGTAGGGAAATTTCTTCACAAAATCAAAATTCTTCTTTTTATTTCTCTAGTAATTCAGGGGAAGATGATGGAAATAAAAACCAAACCAAAATCTTCTGATATTGCCTCAAAGCCTGTTTGTCAACCTCATCCATTTTATAAACTGGCATCAGTGACCTCTACTCTCAGATTCCTTCCTTATTTTCCCCACATATATTCTTCCTACTCATCCTAGGAAATCATTACTTCTAGTTAAAATAGATTTTTTCCCATTTTTCATACTTGTCACCATTTTCAAGAAAGCTTTTAAGAACCATTGCTGCTTTCTTTCATCAAGAGCAATTCCCCAAATACAATGTATTTTCTTGCCTGTGAAGGGTATTTTTTCATGCTGGAAAGAAGCAAAAGATTAGAAACCAAACCACATACAATCTTGCTCACTGTAGTCACCAGAGTGGTAACTTTCCGCCATTACTCAAGACAAATGTGTGTTGTGGTTTTTGAACTCCACTTGATCTCAAAACTTCTCAATTGATGAGAAAATATATGTCTAATTAAAAAAGGATCTGTTCTCTGAGTCATTATTCAAGAGGCACTAAATCCAATAAGAAATCTTAAAGCTCTTTAATGGGAAAACTTTATTTTCTTGCTAAAACATCAAATGATAGCTTATTCACATTAAAATCCATGATTTTAATCAACAAGCCCCAGTGAGAAAGTCTGGCTATTTTTCATTGAAAACAAAAACAATAACAATTGTAATAGGATACCTGAATTTATTGGCTTTAATTAAATGAGTTTGTTCTAAATTGATATAATTTAGACAGAGTCCATAGAAAAGATCTATTGTGTATTCCATACTGACTTGCCTGTCCACATAAGAATACTTATAGTTGAGTGAAAATAAGTCTGAAAACTATAAAATCTCTAATAATTTATTTTTAATTTAAAGGCCAAGGTTTAAAATAAACTTTGCATATTATAAAGTAAGATAAAGTTTTCTTTATTTTCCTTAATTAAAACAGATCATGTAATTAAAAAAAAATGTTTACCTCAAGCAAGGTCAATCTAAAAGTAAATTCTAAGGTAAAAGAGAAACCATGGAGACTTCTACTACCAGTAAAAGCAGATTTGAAATGGATGTCAACTCTCCCATTAAAGACAACAACAGCAACAAAATCTTCTTCAAGACATTAAGTGTTAACAAAATAATAGAGAATTACAAAGCCAAGATTCAAGAGGTGAGCTTGGCATTGAGCATCGCTTTTCAGTTCAAGCTTTCTATTGATTCGAGGTAGTTATAAAATAGTTTGCAAAACTGAGGAGTACTTTTGGCAGTCAAATGTACACACTTTTGTGAGTGTGCAAGGGTGTGGTGGGACGAACTGGAGTCTAGGGCCCTTCACCCTAGTCTCAGTCTTGATGAAAGACTATTCATTATTCATAAGAGAAATTTAAATTAAAACTGGAATGACAAGCCATTCTACACGTACCAATTTGTCTCACATTAAAAAGACTAACAAGACAATTATAAATGAAGATACAGAACAGTGAAAATTTTCACAGACTGCTGGAGAGAAAGTAAATGGGTGAAACTTGAAACTATCCACTTACATATTTATACCACAAGATATATGCAAGGATGCTGATAGCAGCATTATTTGTTTAAAAAATATGTAGGAAGAATTTTTTAAATTGCATATTGAATACTACTTAGCATTGAAAATGAACAAATTAGAACTACGTGCAACAACATGGATCAATCTCATGTGCATAATGTCATGCAAAAAATAAATAAATAAATAAATAAATAAATAAAAACCTAAAAGAGTGTGTATTCGTTCCATTAGTTTCCAGGGGCTATTGTGACAAATTGCCACAAGCATAGTAACTTAAGACAATAGATATTTATTTTCTCCCAGTTCAAAAAAACCTAGAAATTCAACAGCTGCTTTGCTAACCTATAGGCAAGGTGGCAGCAGGGCTGCATCCTCACTGGAGGCTCTAACAGATAATCCATTCATTGCCTCTTTCATCTTCTGGAGCTACCTTCCTTAGATCATGGTCCCTTACTCCATTTTCAAAGCCAGCAACATAGCATCTTCAAATCTCTCTGCTTCCATCATCACATTGCCTTCTGTCTTTGGTGAGTATGCCAAATCTCCCTCTGCCTCCCTTTTATAAGGACACTTGGGATGGCATTTAGGATTCACCCAGATAACCCAGGATGATCTCCTCATCTCAAATTTATTAACTTGAACACATCCACAAACACTGTAATTCAAATAAAGTAACATTTATACAGGTTCCAGGGATTAAGATGTGGACATATGTTTGGAAGCCATTAAGGACCTATCAGATTGAGTATATAAATTTCAAAACATTAAGAAAAGTAACTGCAAATCATGGGTATCTTAAAAGACAAATGAAGGAGTAGTGAACTATTTTGCAAAAAAATATTTCTTCCTCTAAATGATGGTTGCTATTGTTTTTTGTGATCATTCCTTAAGCTGTATAAATCTTATTACAGTTTGGCCTTTATATATATTTATATGCATGAATTATACATATATATACATATAATTAAAATTTAAGAAAGAAACTATAATAACTCAATCACCTAATGTTTTTCAAACTTTTTCTTTTCTTAATAAAGGTGTGATATTTTAGGATATAATGTAGTCAAGAAAATAAATGTAGTACTTTTAGTTAAAGAAGCATATATACTATTCTCTTATAATTTTTTTATATATTCTGCAGTGTCTGTATATAGATGGAAAGATAGATATGTGTATATATGTATATATATGTGTGTGTGTATATATATAACTTTGATCTGTATGCATATCTAGCCAAGTATTTTGGAGTATGAAATTTGACACACCTATAATTATTTTATAGCTTTTATAATAATTATAAATGTTTATTACTTTTAAATTTGAATAATATGAAAAATTTCAAAGAAGAAAAAATATTACCCAAAATGAATTTTACTGTTGGGGTGATTTATTTTTTTATACTTTCTGGTATCACTCAAACTTTAAAATCCTAAGCATGTAGTATTTTTATAAAAGAAGCAAGCTCATTACTATAAAAATCACATAAATGAAACCTATGAAGAAATTATAATAATGGAAATAATAGGAATAGGCATTTCCATAGCCACCTATTTAGTACCTATCGTATATTATGCATTATTCAGTGTGTTTGTTTACATTTGTTTGTTTACATTTGTTTTTTAATTATCACAATAATTTTACAAGACAGTTATATAAAACAAATCATTGTCTATTTTATAGATGATGAAACAGGTGCTTTGTGAGTTTAGGTGACATGGCCAACAGACAATATTGCTGAGATAAGGTACCCAGGCTTGCTGACTTCAGTGTAAAAAAAAAAATTCTATATGTTTCACTGCCACTTATGGTTATTTGAAATAATTATAACTGAATCAGATGAATATGTTGGCATTTTAGCAATACAGACTATTCAGTGAGCTCATCATGAGCCATGTAGATTACATGTTTCTTTTCTCCCCAAACATGTCTGTCCTTCCTCATCCTCCATTACCTAACCTCTTTCTCAAAACACACACAATACTCACAAACACAACTAGTTAAGAGTTGAGGCCATAGCTGATATGTATTTCAACACCAGAGTCTAGCACAGTATCTAGCACTAAAAGTCACCATCAAAATATTTGTTATGAATAAATTAGTGATTAGATTACAGTTTAAACTGATGCTCATCAACTCAGTTGCCATACTTCTAAACAAGAAGTTAGATCTCTCATTGGAGCTAGGCAGTTGTTACTTATGCAGAAGCTTTGCAAGCAAAACCAGAGCTTGCATAGTGGGCAGCAGTGATCTATACCTGTTTCCCATATGAAAAGACAAACTCATTACAGTCAACAGCTGTCATACCCAGAGGTCACAAGATAGCTGTCACAAGAGCAAGCATGGCTATAGTCTTCCAAAATTATAATAACTGAAACTGAGAGAGGCAAAACAATTATCAAACAGAATCAAATAAGAGGCTGACCATATTCTCTCTTTCAAGATTTTTGCATCTCAGGATATTATAAAGAAAAGCAATTCAGAGGTAATCACATGCCTAATGTGCAAATCAATAACATGCTGGTTTAATGCTTGACTTCATGAGATTAGTGTTATATAAATGGAGGCAAAAGCAAATAATCAGGAGCCAAAATTGTTTCTTATCAGGGAAAGTTCATAATTAGTTTGCATTCTCACAAAATTTCAAATAGTACTGATTAATTAAGCCAATATGTATTCTAAGCAATACAGGCTTAGAATAGTCAGCCTGTTTGGGGAGAAACATAAATCCAATGAACTCAAATTTAATATCCCTAATTGTACCAATGTAAGTAACAATCAATGACAGAGCATGCAACCCTTTCCCTACGTTATCTCTGAAATTGTCTATTACTGAATTTTGTAAGTAGTCTGTAGAGAAAGTTAAAATAAAAAAATATAGTGAAGGCAAAAATATCTAAAATGCAAATCAGCTATCATTAAAATGATACCATGAAAAGATGCGTTTTCACAATTAGTGTGTTCTCTCAAGTTCAGTTTATCTTTTTTCATTGGTGTATCATTTTTTCAATTTCTAGACATATTTATGCAATTCTTATTTGGTAATATGTCTAAATTCCAGGAAAATTTTGCTCACTTAAATGCCATAGAACCAGATATATATAAATAATTCTGATATGTAAATATTCTTTAGGATTTATAACCAATTCCTTTTATTCATTATTAAACTAATAATATTACCTTATATCTGTGCCCCAATTAAAATATAATGGAATAAAATAAATGTTTTAAGAAATGTCAGTTTTAAGCATTTTATTTCTCTTTTGTATCTAGTAAGAAAACTAAATAACTAGTTCACCTTTGTATAAGTAACAGTTCAACACTCTCCAAGAGCAAATGTTTAATTTTGATAGATTCTGACAAATAATAATACAGATATGCCTTGCTTTCCTCCAGTATACAGCAAAGAGAAAGAGATCAAATTGACAGAGAGTGGGAAGAAAGATGATTTGTTCTTGAAGACAGACAGGAAAGGTCAAGGTATGAATTTTAGATAGACAGGGTAACAGCTTGACAAGTGCAAAGAGAAAAACTTTCTGATCTGTAATATACTTGCAATGTCAGAAAAAAATAAGGTATTATGTTTCAACTTCAAAGTATCAAGTATGATACAGTAGTTAATGCAAGGGATGTGGGTTTTAGGGAGAACAAAGGGACTGAGAAACAGACTTGTCTGCACTTCATCCAGGTGTTTCCTCTGAGTCTTAATCAAACTAAGGTTCCAGTATATTTGGGAATCATTGCTAGAACTTTAATGTGCCTTGTTGTTGCCTTTCAGCTGCTTCTTTGTTGCCTAGGAACTAGATTGATTTACTGATTTTGATTTGTAAAAAGTTCAAGAAGGATATTTTATTGCCAGACCAAGGTATCCAGTTTATAAGGTAATGAAAATATTGTGTGAAGATGCATCCATTCCACTAAGTTTCTAAGGAACTTAATTGACCTACTAAAATAATAAGTTTGACTTAGAGACCAGATTGCCAAGTTACAAAGTGCTGACTGGCTCAGATCCGTCCCTTTTAAGCTTAATGAACAGCCTTTGTTCAGCTTCCAAACATTTCATATGGTTAGTACTAGATGAAACACAATATATTCACCAAGAAAGGGAAGTTCAATAAATACATTTACTCATAACTCCGAATTGAGTTGCCTATATAGAGTCCAAATGTAGCCTATGTGTCTCTAATAATTTATATGCTTGGAGGAGTTCTGGGTTCACTGGATTCTTTACTCTGGGGCACTTGTGTAAAATGTGCTGCCAAAACATGCTTGATTGATTTGGTTTCATTGCTGATACTCACAAAATCTTGATTTCCCTTGACTTCCCACTCTGCAAGCTAGTAAAGAAATGTATTAGTGACAATATCATAGCACTTTTCTCTGAGGTGCTCAAAGTATTTTTCAAGCATCTCCTCATTAATCCACATAACATCCTTATGAAGTTAACCAACAGAGATATTACATCTATTTAGGAGTAGGGATCAGATTTTTCTATGAATAGGTGACTTGTCCAGAATTTTGTAGAATATCAATGGAAAATAGAAAAGAAAATTAGGAAATTAGGTTTCCTATATCTTAGATATCTATAAAATTTATTCTCCAAACTAGTAAACTGGTGAAGGTAAAAGGGGCACTATTAATAACTATGCCAGGGCAACAGTCACAAACTGAGACATGTGGCTGCTATATCTATATCCCATTGAATGGAATAGTAACAAAACCACAGTGCCTAGTTGAAAGTCAAAGGTTTAAGACAGAAATATTGAACTTACTCATGTAAAGAATATACTTATATGAACATAAGTAGTACATCAAAAGACTTGTTTCATTATTTTGAATTATTACAAAATAAAATTTCACTACTAATAGTTTGTGGCATTTACTTTTAGTCTTTTGCTATGCAATTTTTTAAAAATAGTTGAAATGATACCTTACATGTAATATGGTGTTCAGAATTTTTAACTTGACACATCAAATTTTTCCCTGATATACTAAAAGTGCTTCATAAACTTTAAAAAATTATCATATTGTTTTAAAAGCTATAGATATACCATAATAACTTAATCATAACTCAGTTATTTTTTTTACATTTATAAATAGTAAATGAGAATTTTAGCATATATTTTTGATATATCTCTAATCTCCTTAGGATATATTTCTTTGATTGCTTATATTTATTATATTTTTAATCTTCCTTTACAATTTCTTCTAATTTTTATGCTTTAAGTTTACCTTTTGTGGAATTTATTCTTTAACCCTTTTCAAATTTGTTTGAATGTTTGGTAGATGGTAACGATCAGGTTTTGTGTCATTGTTTATGTTAGTCTGCTTGGACTGCCACCACAAAATTCCATATACTGGGTGGCTTAAACAACAGAGATTTATTTTCTCACAGATCCGGAGGTTGAAAAGTCCAAGATCAAGGTCAATCAATGTTTGGTTTCTGGCGAGGGCTCTCTTACAGATAGTCAACTTCTCATTGTATCCTCACATGGTCATGAGAGAAGGAAAGAACAAGCTCTCTGGTGTCTATGTTATAAGGGAACCATTTTCATTATGACAGTCCCACTCTCATGACCTCATCTAAAGCTAATTAACTCCCAAAGGCCTTAAATCCAAATACTATCACATTGGGGGATAGGGCTTCAACATATGAATTTGTGGGGGACAGAATTCAGTCCATCACATTTGGTGAATGTTATTATTTCATTTTGTCTTCTATCTGGATTTTCTGTGTCTCTGGGATTTTTAATGGTTTCAGGGACACCTTTCTAGGATTGTAGGATATCAGGACAATGGGTTTTGGTACCAATGTACTCCTCAAGGCATCAACAGAAAATAAACTTAAAGTAATGGACCAAAGATTCCTGTTTGTAGTTGAGTTAACCACTGTAGGAAAAAAAAAGAAAAACAGAAAAAAATCTTAATTGATATGTTTCATGTGTAAGTGTTAATGATAAAAATATGAGCAATCTGTGATATAATCATTCCAGAAATAATATAAGAGCTTCCACATTTTTGAGGTCACAAAAATCAGTGCCACTTCATCACTTACAGAGAAGTTTTGTTTCAGTAATATTAGATTCACCAACATGGTAATCAGTTATGGATTTCTAAGTTTATGCTATCAAATTGTGGCAATTAATGCTTTCATTTTGCCTTAAAAGGTAGTACTTTGCCAGGTCAAATACAACAAATGATTCTGGGACACTAACAATTACTTTTTATTTAAGATTGATATCATCTACACATAAAAACTACAGTTGACCCTTAAACAACATGAGTTTCAATTGTGTGGCTCCATTTATATGCAGATTTTTTCAATAAACACCTCAGGAAACTTTTTGGAGATTTGCAACAATTTGAAAAAACTCACAAATGAACTACATAAACTAGAAATAAGAAAAAGTCACAAATGCATAAAATATATGTAGACACTAATTTATTTTATCATTTACTACCATAAAATGTATACCAATCTATTATAAAAAGTTAAAATGTATCAAAACTTATGCACACAAACACAGACCATACATGCTGCCATTTGCAGTAAAGAAAAATGAAAACTAAAGATGCAAGTATTAAATCATAACTGCATAAATTAACTATAGTACATACTGTATTAGTGTAATAATTTTTTGCCACCTTCTGTTAGTATTGTGGTGAGCTCAAGTGTTGTGAATATCTGCTTAAAATATTGTGTGAGGCTAGTCATCTCCACATAAGCAGTTTATCTCCCCTGTAAACTGCATATCACAGTAAAAAGTTCTCTCTCGCAGTTCTCATGTATTTTTCATTATGGTTAGCGCAATATGGTAAGCTTTGAATAACACCATGGGATCCATACCAAGTGTCACTAGTGATGCTTGAAGTGCTCCCAAGAAGCAGAGAAAGGTCATGGCATTTCAAGAAAAAGTTGAATTGCTTAATATGTATTGTAGACTGAGGTCTGTAGCTGCAGATGCCTGTCATTTCAAGCTAAATGAATCAAGCATAAGGACCATTGTAAAAAAAAAAAGGAAAGAAAATTCATAAAACTATCACTGCAGCTACACCAGTAGGCACAAAAGCCTTGCACTTTTGGTGAAATAGCTTTTTATCTCATATTGAAAATGCAGGTTTTATGTGGGTGCAGGATTGCTATAAGAAAGGCATACCTATGGACTCTAGCATGATTCAAGAAAAAGTGAAGTCACTGTATGACAACTTAAAGCAAAAGGAAAGTGAAAGATCTAAATCTAGAGAACTTTATGCCAGCAAAGGATGGTTTGATAATTTTAGAAAGAAGTTTGGCTTAAATAATGTCAAGATAACAGGCTAAGCATCTTCTGCTGACCAAGAGGCAGCAGAGGAGATCCCAAATGCCATTAAAAAATCATTAGTGAGAAAGCATATCTGCTTGGATAGATTTTTAATGCAGATGAAAATACCCTCTTCTGGAAAAAAGTGCCACAAAGGACATTTATTAGTAGGGAAGAGAAGTAAGCACCAGGATTTAAGGCAGGAAGGGATAGATTAACTGTACTGTTTTATGCAAATGCAGTTAGGGTTTATGATCAAGACTGTCCTTAACTGTAAATCTGCTAACCTCTAATCCTTGAAGGGAAAAGATAAACACCAGCCACTGTTCTTTGAGTTGTACAAGAGTGCCTGGACAGCATAACCCTTTTTCTGGATTAGTTGCAAGATATTTTTGTCCCTGAAGTCAGGAAGCACTTTGCCAGTAAGGTTCTGCCTTTTGAAGTTCTTTTGTTATTGGACAATGCCCCTGGCCAGCCAGAACCCCATGAGTTTTAACACCAAAGGCATCGAAGTGGTCTACTCACCTCCAAACACAGCATCTCTAATTCAGCCTCTAGATTAGGGGATCATAGGACTTTTAAGGCTCCTTACACAGGACCCTCTATGGAAAAGATTGTCAGTACTATGGAAGGGAACTTTGATAGAGAGAACATCATGAAAGTCTGGAAGGATTACACCACTGAAGATGCCATCATTGTTACAGGAAAAGCTGTGAAAGCCATCAAGCTCAAAATAATAAATTCTTTCTGGAGAAAATTGTGTCCATGATGTTTTGCATGACTTCACAGATTTGTAAAAGAACCAATCAAACCAATCAAGAAAATTATGTAAAAGATTGTGGATATGGCAAAAAAAAAAATGTGGGGGAGTACTGTGTTTCAAGATATAGATCTTGGAGAAATTCAACAGCTAACACACACCATGCCAGAGGAATTAACATAAGATAACTTGAAGGATATGAGCACTTCCAAATCTGTGCCAGATGATGAGGAAGAAGATGTAGAAGAACCAGTGCCAGAAAACAAGTTGACATTAAACAATCTGTCGGAAGGATTCTGATTATTCAAGTTTGCTTTTGACTTCTTTTGCAATATGGACCTTCTATGATGCAGGCACTGAAACTAAAGCAAATAGTGGAAGAAGGATTGGTACCATGTAGAAACATTTTTAGAGAAATGAAAAGGCAAAAAAGTCAGACAGAAATTACAATGTATTTCCATATAGTTACACCAACTGTATCTGCCTCTCCCACCCCCCTTCACCTCCTCCACTTCTTCTGCCTCTGCCACCCCTGAGAAAGCAAGATCCCTCCTCTTCACCCTCCTTCTCCTCCTCAGACTACTCAATATGAAGATGATGAGGTTGAAGACTTTTATGATGATCCGCTTCCACTTAGTGAAGAGTAAACATATTTTTCTCTTCCTATAATTTTCCTAATAACATTTTCTTTTCCCTAGCTTACTTTATTGCAAGAATACAGTATATAATACATATAACATACAAAATATTTGTTAATCAACTGTTTATGTTGTTGGTAAAGTTCAGTTAAGTTTTTGAAGAGTTAAAAGTTATATGTGATCTCCAATTGTTAGAATTAGTACCTCTAACAATCACATTGTTCAATGTTCAACTGCATATGTATAACATGCACACACACAAAAATCCTTTTTTTTTTTTTTTTTTTTTTTTTGAGACAGAGTCTCACTCTGTTGCCCGGTCTAGAGTGCCATGGCATCAGCCTAGCTCACAGCAACCTCAAACTCCTGGGCTCAAGTAATCCTTCTGCCTCAGCTTCCTGAGTAGCTGGGACTACAGGCACTCACCACAACGCCCCGCTAATTTTTTGTTTCTATTTTTAGTTGCCTGTTTAATTTCTTTCTAATTTTAGTAGAGACGGGTCTGGCTCTTGCTCAGGCTGGTCTCCAACTCCTGAGCTAAGTGATCCCCTCCCACCAGCCTCCCAGAATGCTAGCACAGAAGTCTCTTGTATGCAGAAATCAAGAAGTGCTATCTATATGCTAGTGGATAAAAAGAAGAATGTGGTGTCAATGTAGCTGGAGAAATAAGTAAAATAATTCAAAAACTAAATATATAAATAGAAATAAAATAATATATTAAAAACAACGGGAAAAGAAATCTCAAATTCAGCACAGAAATGATACAGTGGATAAGGACACAATGAAATAGGATTCAAAGACTTAACACTGGAAAGAATTTGAGAAATCAAGGGAAAAAGGCACAAGGCAAGAGGGTGATTGTAGTTGGTTATCTGTAATGCATGTTAATGTGCTTATATTTTATCCTGTAGTTAATTATGCACCACTGGAAAGTTTTAGGAGATTGAAGGAACCATAAGTAATGTGATTAGTTTACATTTGCAGAGATAACTCTAATGCTAAAGTGAAGGTATGACTGGAAGTATTTGTCTTATTCCTTTTTTACATATGTGCTTTATAATCAGGTTATCCTAGTTTAAAATAAAAATCTGTGAGTATACATATCTCGATTGAGTTACATTTCTATGAATTTAGGGAGACAATTTTATTTTTGTAATTGAATCTTCTTTAAAAAGAAGTAGTATCCTTTCCACTTTTCAAATATCACTTTTTGTTCCTTAGTAAGATTTTAAATTTTCTCCCTGTAGATATTGTTCACTTATTACTATGTTTATCATCACGTTTGATTTAGTTGTTTGTATAAAAGGAAACTATTGATACTTATATTTTAATCATCGGCCACCTTTCTAAATTTACTTGTGGATTTTTTGTTAACTATCATAGATTTTATAATAAAATTATTTATATACAATATAAATCTTGCTTCTTTGCAAATTGGCTATTTTTATATCTTCCTTTTGTGTTAGACTATTACACTTATCTTGCATTATGTTAAATAATATATAATAAATACAATATGCAAAAAATAATACATTTAGAATTGAAATCTTTGTACTTTTTTCTGAATTTAATGGAATTCTTATGTTTAAATATATTTATTAATTTTGGTTCAAATTACATATATTTTATTACATTACCATTCTATTTAAGATAATTTAATTGGCAATGTGGTTTAAAGCTTCTGAAGACAACCACTATTAGTTTTCTTTGACCTATTAACATAATAAATTAAAGTATTTCCTAATAATCATCTATTCTTTCTTACTGATATAAATGCCACTTGATTATGAAGTATTATTTTGATGTGATTATGACTTTTAATTGAAAAGTATATTTTTAGAATATTTACATTAATATTCATAAGTGACACAAGCTTGTATTTTATTCTTCATGGTGAGATAGATGAAGGAAGGTGTTGGGAAGAGAACTCATGTTCAACTTTGGTCAGGTTTGGTGTAAATATAATATTTACTTATAAATATATTTGGAAGTATTCTCATTTCCTTTTTTTCTGATTATTAATGAAACTTTATTCTCAGATAAACACACATGAAGCCTCCTGTGCCTATAGTAGGCAGCTTTTAACTTTCAGGTTCAGTGGTTATTTAGATGGAACATCTCCAAGAATTTTCATTCTCAGGGTTCTTTTATATAAAGCCAAAGACCCTCCCTCTTGCCTCTCTGCTGACTTCATTATCTTCTCTGCAACTGCCGGCAGGACTTGGAAACATTTAAGGCTATAGATGTCTCCTCTCTCTTTCCTTCTCTTTCTCTCTTCATATTTCTCTCTCTCTCTTCCTCTTTCTCTCTTTGTCATTTAACCTTACTGACTAATATACCTAGTTATTTATGACCAAAAGCCAGACATTGACATAAAAAGAAAGTCTTTTGATGATACCTGCCTCCAAAGAAGTTGTAATCTGCTTCAGGTTTAGAGACAGATTATCTGGATCCATTCAGAGACAGAAATGCTTTAAGACTTGATTTCAGTTTTTGTGGGAGCTGTTACATCTAGGGATTAGCTTTTCAGGTGGTGTCTCAATGCCGGAGGTAATTTCTTAAACCTTTCTTCCTTGTTGTCCCCTGAACTCCAGTGTCTGTCTCTCCTTTTGGTGAGAGGTCTGCTTAACATATTTTTTAGCCAGCTAGCTCCCTTTCAGGCCAAGTTTCCCTCACCTTCTGTAACTAAAGAATCAGAAAAAGATTAGAGAAAAAAGTCATACAGAATGTCACAGTAATTTCCTTTCTATTGGCCCCTTTTTAATCCCTGGCCAACTTGGTAGTCATGAATTCCAATTTTTGTCTATGCAGACCCATGAGATTTCTAAAATCTCTTAGCCATCGCTTTCTTCTTGTCCGTCTGCTCAGCATATGTATCCAAATGAAAAGTGGTGGAGAACGTTGAATCACTTCAATGTGTTTCTTTTCTTTCTGGGAGCTTAGACACTCAAATTCTGGATGCTTTGATTACAATCTGACGCCTTTAAGTAGCTACTTATTTTTAATTAATTTTATCCAGCTTTCATAATTGTTCTTGTCAGGTGGAATGGCTCAATACAAATTACTTTATCATAGCTGGAATTGGAAGTGGAAAAACTTTAAATAGCATTGAGTTATCAGTACTTTCCCATCTTGATAAATTTCTACTTGATAATGTCCATGACTGCTGATTTTTCTGTTTGATTATTAAGAGTAGAATGTTAATATTTTTATGCCTTCAACAGTTTTTTGTGTGTGTGTGTTAATAAGATACTTAGATTTTCTAACTCTTGGAGTCATTTTGGACAATATATTTTCCCATGGAAAAAAAATCACATCATCCAAGGTTTCCAATATATTTGCATAAAGTTAATAAACAATCTTATATAATTATTTAATTTGATCAATATCTGTGAATATCTTTCGCTTCCCCTCCAATTTTAATATTTGCTCTTTATTCCAGAGTGCTGTTGCATCATCATAGCTCACAGCAACCCCAAACTCCTGGGCTCAAGCAATACTCTGGACTCAGCCTGCCAAATAGCTGGAACTACGGGCACACGCCACCATGCCTGGCTAATTTTTCTATTTATTGTAGAGATGTGATCTCACTCTTGCTCAGGTTGGTCTTGAACTCCTGGGCTCAAGCAATCTCCTCTGGCCTCAGACTGCCAAGTAGCTAGGACTACAGGCATGCATCACTTGCCAACTGATTTTTTTCCTTTTTTTTTTTAATTTCAAAACATTAACAGGGTATAAATGTTTTTATTACATGGATAGCTTTTATAATGCTTAAGTCAGGGCTATTAGTGTTCCCATCACCCAAATTATGTTCATTGTACCTGTTAGGTGGGTTTTTACCCCTCCCCTTCTCCCCCGTTCTTGATTTCCAGTGACTTTTACTTCTCTCTGTGCCCATGTGTGCCCATTGATTGGTTCCAAATTATTAAAGAGTACATGTGGTGTTTATTTTTCCATTCCTGAGATACTTCACTTAGGATAATGGTCATCAGTTCCATCCACATTGCTGCAAAAAACATTCATTCATTCATTTTTATGGCTGAGTAGTACTCCATGGTATGCCACATTTTGTTAATCCATGAATTTATGAATTTGTTAATCATGAATTTATGGGCGCTTGGATTGATTCCACATATTTGCAATTGTGAATTGTTATGCAATAAACATTCAAGTGCAGGTGTCTTTTTGATAAAATGACTTATTTTCCTTTGGGCAGACACTCAGTAGTGGGATTGGGGGTCAAATAGTAAGTCTATATTTATTTCTTTGAGGAATCTCCATATTGTTGTCCGTAGAGGTTGTACAAATTTGCAATTCCACCAACAGTGTATAAACATTCCTTTCTCTCTGCATCCATGCCAGCAGCTATTGTTTTTAGACTTTTTAATTATAGCCATTCTTACAGGGGTAAGATGATATCTCATTGTGGTTTAAACTTGCATTTCCCCGATGGTTAGTGATGTTGAGTATTTTTTCACATGTTTGTTGTCTATTTGTCTATCTTCTTTTGAAAAACTTCTGTTCATGTCTTTTGACCAGTTTTTAATGCGGTTGTTTTTTTTTTTTTTCCTTGCTGATTTGTTTGAGTTCTTAGTAGATTCTGGTTATTAGCCCTTTATTGGATGTATAGCTTGCAGATATTTTCTCCCATTATGAAGGTATCTATTTACTCTATTAATTATTTCCTTTGCTGTCCAGGAGCTTTTTAATTTCAACAAGTCACATTTATTTATCTTTTGTGTGTGTGTAGAGGCCAGGTATCACTATGTTGCTCAGGTGGGTCTCAAATGTCTTTATTCCTTCTTTATCTGGATTGAGACCCTGGTAAATTATTATAAATTATTTTTACTTTTCCCAAAAAACCAGTTCTTGAGTTTATTTCTTTACCCTATCGTTCTATCTTAAAGTTATGAATTTAAAAATTTTTAAATCTTACCATTGCTTTGAAATTAGTTAATATTTTTTAATTTACTGTACAATTCAGTATGTAATTATATAATATTATAAATATACAATAATAAAAAACAACAGAGGCTACGAGTTTCAAGAATTATACCTATAGACTTGATGAAGTAACTTTTACCACACTAACCCTCCAGCCATGAAAAATAAAATTTTAAAACTGGATAAAATGTATATGGCAACATATGTTAGTTCAGCTTTGTCTTCAAATAACTATAAACATTATTCTACCCTTGCCACTTATTTATTCTTTTTTATTGTGTTTTGTTTGATTTTTTTCCTACTTATACTCCCTTTCCTTGACTAAATTTTGAAAATACCTATTCTTTATTTTGCTATTTTTAGTGTGATATATATTTCTGAGATTAAAGATATTTATTTTCTCTTTTATCTTTTCCTGGGCTCAGTTTTCATATATTGCATTTATCTTACACTTGCTTTAAGACCTATATATCTCTCTTTGGATCACTTTTTTAGAGGAGTCCTATTGTGGGTGGCAGATGTTGTTTTGGTTTAATGGAACAGTCATTTCAAATTTTTATTCACATTGTGACTCAGTGATAATTAATGTGACATGTATTTTTGTCCATCTTTTATTCTCATATTGTCCTTGTTGCTTTTCTCTATTTAACATGAAATATATGTTATACAGGCACAATTGTACCTTTTTGATCTTTGAATGGGGCCCATTTTTGTCTGAGCTATTTATTAAAATGGCGAGGTCAGTAAATTATAACAACAGGCAGCATCAATTCACATCTATATTTCTTGAATATTTTCTCAGCAACTCAATAACCTATGGGAATATCTCTCTGAATGGCCAACACTACTAATCTGGCCTTGGGAACTGTGAGCACAGAGCTGGATTTAGACACAACATGAAGAATACATTTGTATGTCATTTAAATATCTAGAAAAGTTATGAATTCACCAAGTAGGAAGAATTTTAAAAGGACTCTGACAAGAATCATGCAATAAATAGATTTTTGAAATCAACTCTAGTGCTTAAATAGTTTGGGTAGGGATGTTAGATATTAAAATCAGGGTAAAGATATAGGCAAAATGAATGTAGGAAACATGGAATGCATGCTCACTCATTTAGAGTTTGTGAACAACTCTAATTTGTCCCAATGTGTTCTCATATTAATGGGGGAGAAAACACAATCACTCTGAGTATCTGCAGCTCCAGATCTTATTTTCCAATCGAAATCTGTGGTAGGTAAATAACCTGAGAAAGTATCACAGGCCATTTGACTTGATAACCCCAATTGCCTAAGAGAACATATTGTTTGTATGGTATCTTTTTTTTTTAATTACCCTGGGGAAACTTTGAAATAAAGGATAGAGATGATGGAGTATATCAATACTATAATATTCATATTTTAGAGATGTCATATTTATTCATAATTGGCATTAGTGTGTAAATATTTATAGATTAGCATTTTAAATTCCAATTTTAAATGTGCATCTAAGTATTTTAGGCATTGTGTTTTTGAGTTGAAAAGTACAAGAGGTTTAACTCAGTTGTCAGTAGTGGTTTAACATTTCAGATAACTTAAGATTCATGATGTTATAAGTTTTATTTGTTAGCTTTATAAGGGTTGTTTAAGTACTCTGGAATGTTTTGTTTGTTAATCAGATAATTAAAGTGTTCACAAAGATAATTAAACATAATAAATTTATAGATGCAGTTTAAAATCTTTAAGGGAGATTAATTAATTATGTTGTAAATAGAAGCAATCTTTAATCAAAGTTAAAATAATTTTTAAATGTATTAGATTTATAAATAGAACAATAATTCTAATTTAAATTCCAAAATTTTTTAAAATGTTTTAAAAATTTCGTTTTAGTATGCTGTACATTAATGTAAAATATGAAACTTATTATATATAATTCTTTTTATAGTCAACAGTCACACTGAAAAACACCACAAAATGACCATTGGTAACTGCTATAAAACTCTGTAAGCCATAGGTCCTATGTGAAATTTACTCTCTATAATCTGAAGATCATGCATCAAGTTCTTTTTCTTATTTTGTTTTTTAATTCTACTCAACCACAAAAAACAATAATGATCTAGCATCTCTTGTATTATCCTTGATAGAGCTGGAGCCCATTCTACTGAGTTCACAAGAATGGAAAAACAAACACCACATGTACTCACCATCAAATTGGTATTAACCAATCATCACTTATATGCACATATAGTAGTAACATTCATTGGGTGTCAGGCAGGTGGGAGCAGGGAGGAAGGGATGGGTATATTCACACTTAATGAGTGTGGTGCGTACTGTCTGGGATATGGACATGCATGAAGCTCTGACTTGCGGGGGTCAAAGGAAATATATGTGATCTAAACATTTGTACCCCCATAATATACTGAAATAAAAAAATAAACTAACAAAAAATATAAAATGTTATATATGCACATAGGTTAAGAAGTCAAATAATTCTTCAAAACTTATTATATAAAATAGCAATATCCCAGACTCTCCATCCCATTTGCTTCTCCTCAGGAGACACTACTTTCAATTAACTTAGCATTTCTTTGGATTTTATTTCTATATCTCTAATTACTAGCCTAATACTAAAACCTCATTACCATTTATCACTGGGCATTTTATATTGATTTACCACCATGACAGCTAAAGATTTAGCTCTCCTTCCCATCCTACCCATATAGGTATGCTTTAACTTGGTTTAGATTAATAGTATTCATATTGTTATGACTAGGTCAATGCTACTCACAACTGACCCATGTAGCATAAACGGTTGTATTTCTTTCCTACAAAACATTTTTTTCTCTTGAATTGACTTATTTTTGTTTTATTTGGTTTTCTATATATGTATATAAGAAAAAACAACTCCAAACTTCACCACAATTGTCTAATGAATCCTACAATACATTGAGAAGCATTAGGCATTTTATCAGATTTATCTTCTTGAAGAAATTTTTTTCTAGACAGTTCTGATTGGTACTGGTTGCCATCTATACATACTGTACATCTAACAACCTGGAGATTCCCTGTACTTTATACTCTTCTCTTTCCTCATCTACTCCCTCATTCTAGTAGAACATTCTCCACTTCCTGAGATACGATGTATTGAATGTATAGTTTTAGAACTTTGCATGTTGAAAATGCTTATTATTATTTTCTCATATCTGATTGATAGTTTGGTTGAGCATATTATTCTACATTGGAAATAATTTTCTCTTTCTTGTCTTTTAGTGACCATTTTTGTTTTTCTTCCCTGGAGTTTGAAGTATCTTCTTTTTCTTCTCAGTCTGCTGGTTTTTTCACGAGTTTTCTTGGTGTTGGTAGAAGTTTATTTTCACTCACAGGGATTTGAATTCTGTTGAATGCATTCAGTCTGAAATTCATGCTCTATAATTTTTACCCATTTCAAAAAATTACATGTATACCATCCTCCATTATACTTTTCTCTCTTTCTCAGATGCCTATATTTTATTGCACCAGTTATGATTTGTTTAAATGTAGTTAAAAATTAGGACTTTACAGTCATTTTAAAATAATGGTTAAATGTTTAATGCATTTTTGAATTAAATATCAGGTCACTACAAATCATAATTACTATAATCTCATTTATTTTTTTAAAAGGTACATATATATGTCTGCTTACGAGTTGAAGTATTTGGTTTATAATCTCAATTTTTATCAGTGGCTTTCTAAGGAATAGAGGGAAAGGTGAGTTAAGTAGGAATGTAGAGAAAGGGAGATTTCAATTTACATTTAATCCACTTTGGGATTGTTTGAATTTTTATAACTGACATAAAATGTTATATCACTTGTAATATTATCATTTATAAAATTTTATTTCAATTAAAAGGAAGAATACCAGGTGAAAACGGCAGCCATTACAGTTTTCATAAGTGACTTTTATTTTCCTTCATGTTGTGTTAATTGGTGCCTACTAGGGCAAGAGGTAGATTCCACTCTATGTGCAGTGAGGAAATAAGTATAAAAAAGGAGGATTACCCAACTGGGTTCCCTGGCTTCCCCACTTCCTGAGCAAGATGGGAAGCCATGGGTCCAACTTTACCTATATATGCTAATGAAATAGAGACACTTATGCCAAACAGCATTTCTCTTGATGGTGAAAGTATTATGTTAGCTAACATAAAAGGTATAAAAAATATGCTAAAGGAAACTGTGGTTCAGTGATGAAAATTTTAAATCATTTTTGAGATCATGTAATTATATCCATAATACAAGACTCGGAGTAATTTCTGTCAACATGAAGAATGCTGTTGATGGCCTGTTTGTCTCCTGCCTATTGACCATTATTCTAAAACTAAAGCAAAAAAGATTTTTAAATAACGGGATAAGAAATAAAAAAAAAAGTACAGGCTTTCGTAGGACAGGTTATAAGTCCTGAAGGAATTCATAAAGGACAGTTATCAAAGTGGGAATATATGAGAAAAGAAAAAAAATTGCTGAGCCATGAAGAATGGGTAATATCTGGATGCAGGATGAAGAAGAAAGAACATTCTTGGCCAAAATAATATGAAAGAAAAATGATGGAGTTGAACATAAGAAAAATATATAAGAAGGAGAGAGAAGAATATCCAGTGTACTTGGGAGCTGAGTTTTGGAAAATTTAAACAAAACAAAACAAAGAAACCACCGAACTTGGTGAAGTATAATAGAGAAAGATCAAAGCAATGAAGAAGAGTTTAAATAAATACAAAAGAAAATTAAGAATGTTTGTAGGAGCTGATCAAAAGATGTAATTAAAGTTATATTATAAATTATTCTGTCCATAGAAGTAATGACGGATTGAAAAGGATGAATGTCGGAGAGACAAACTATAAGTTTATCTCTTATACTTTATTTTGGAACTTAAAGAATTCACATATTTAAGTTAATCAGACCTTTTTGGATATGATTTACACAAAAATATCTATGTATAAATTTAGAAAGCTTCTCTAGTGCATGTTTTCTAAAAAAGTAAAGTATAAGATTTTACTGCTTCACTAGTATTTGTTAAAACTCAATCCATGTCTTCTACAAGAATCTCTCCAGCAGGGCTCATACTTTACAATGATGTTTCAGGTTTGATTTCCTTTCAGAGAGGTGAGATCTGTTACTATGTTCCTTTAACCTCAAAAAGACATAATAAATGTGGCCCATAATCAGACTGATCCTCAATATAGCAGCTGTATCCTAAACCATTCATTTTAAAATGCTTTCCAATAACCGGAATTTTTATCTTACAATTAATTTACACTTTTAGTCTTTACTTTGGAAATGGTCCTAAAACTCTTTTTTAGTTTAAAGAAGATATGACTATTTTGTTCTCATAAGAGCCGAACCCTCAGAAAAGATAGAAACTCTTACAACAGGAAGATTAATGTGGGTCCTACAGTCTACAAAGTTGTCTAGAGACTGAATGTCAGAAACAGTTACTGCAATGAGGCTCCAAAAGAGAATTAACACTCCTCACAGAATAGGCAGAGAGAAAGAGACCCTTAAGCAATTAAAACCACAATGCTAGGCATTTATAGCAGAACAGAGAGTCCGTGTTTTTCTTCAGAAAGAAAGAAAATGTTTTTTATAACATCATAGAAAGGTAAATAGAGATGTTTTAATTTCTCCAATGATTAGTTTGATAAAAATTAAAAGAATAAATAAAGGTTGTTTTTATAAATATGGAAGGAAATACTGAATTCTTGTGTTTATATAATACCATAGTGTCCTATAATTTCTATTTGGAATGTAAAATCAGCAGTGAATATAGATTTTTAAAACATTACAAATGAAGAGTGCTAAGTGACTTTAATGTGAACTGTAGTCATATAAAGAATGCAATAATTTTGGTGGATTCTCTTTTTTAAATAGAATTTCTAACATTATATTAAAAGATTTCCGTAATAATTCAATATATTATAATGCTTCAAGAATGTTTGCTTATTTTGGTAAAATAATTCATGGTCTATGTTCAGGAATCAAGCAAATTGTCCATGTTTTGTTTTTAAAATTATATATTAAATATCTAAAACAAAAAATAACTTACATTTACTGAGGAAATTTTTATATTTCTGAATAAACTAGTTCCCTGGGTTAGCTTGTTGACTGTTGACATTGGATCTATTTTAAATTAAAAATAAACAAGGTTCTGATAAAACAAATGGAAAAGAAAGAAATTCAAAGTCAAATTGAAAGACAGAGCCAGAGCTTATCTGCAATAAAATTTCCTATTACAGTGTAGAGAATATCATCATGCAAAAAGCAGAAATTATATAGCCTCTCCCCAAAAGAGCACAAAACCAACCAGTTAATAGTTGATTTTTAAGTGAATAAAAAAAGCAAAAGAGACAATATATACAACAAAATCCCTTTTAAATTCAAATGGATCTTAAAGTTTCATAAATCTAATTCAGATAAGAAATTGTGAGCTACATTCCTCCACAATAAAGGTCTCCATCAACCTTTCACATAACAGTTTTAGTTTTCATTGTAAAATTTGATTCAAACATTATTTTACTAGTCATTATAAAAGGGTAGTAAATTCTCTTATTTTTTTCCTCATTAATTAGCTGAAATAATTCCTAAAAGAACATTTTCTACCAAGTGTGTGCTGGTTACCCCAGAATACAGTTTGAAAAAGAAAAACAAGATGCATAGATAAATGCTTGATGTTGATTCCCCACCTCCCTTTTAAAGAAATAAATTGGTGCTTCAACAAACTTTAACAGTGGTTAACAATTTATTGCCCATAATGAAAATATAAAATAATTGTAAGTAAATGATAAACAATGGCTTATTGTTAAGACATCAGCAAGATGATGGAATAGAAAGCTCCAGACCCTCCTTCCTTCCATGGAGACACCAACTTAACAATAATATACGGATCAATTGCCTTTGTGAAAAACCCAGAAACCACTTAAGAGACTCCGATCCCCT
The DNA here is from genome assembly GCA_008086735.1 of Cheirogaleus medius. Taxonomy (NCBI): domain Eukaryota; kingdom Metazoa; phylum Chordata; class Mammalia; order Primates; family Cheirogaleidae; genus Cheirogaleus; species Cheirogaleus medius. The sequence continues at coordinate 7,638,450 of VBSM01001044.1, read as the reverse complement.
GGTGAGCTTGAAATCAAGCACATCCAAACCAGTAGGTGAATTTGTGGCATTCACTCGTCTCCCCCCAGCACAGTGTGATGCGATGGGGAGAAAGCTCCAGGCTTATAGCTTATCTCTGGGGTGAGGAAGATAAGTCTGGAAGATATGCCCAACATTCTGACATTTGTCGGGGGAGGGGGCGTGGAGCTGCCCAAAAGACTGGCTCTTGTCTTCCCTGAATGTCAACAGTGACAAGAAAAGGTGTCAGATTGGGGGCCTGCTGAGAATAAAGGCAACAGTATGGACAAACACTCTGATTTCTGGATATTTACCCAAAATAATTGAAAACGGAATCTTGAGGTGATATTTGCATTTGTATGTTCCATTGAGGCATTACTCACAATAGCCAAAAGGCAAAAACAACCTGAATGTTCATCATCAGATGAATGGATAAAGAAAATATTTTATATACATATAATGGAATATTATTCTGCCTTTAAAAAGGAAATTGTGTCATATGCTCCAACATGTGTGAATCTTAAAGACATTATGCTAAGTGAAATAAGCTAGTCACAAGGACAAGTATTCCATGATCCTACCTATAGGAGGTATCAAAAGTCATCAAATTCATAAAAGCAGAAAGTAAAATGTAGTTGCCAGGGCCTGGAGAGAGGAGAAAATGGGAAGTTGCTATTTTAATGGGTATAGAATTTCAGTCAAGCAAGATAAAAAAAGTGCTCGGTTTCTACTGCACAACGATGTGTATATAGTTGACAAACTGTTCTGTACACTTCAAATTTTTTAAGAGGGCAGCTTTCATGTTAAGTACTTTTTTTAACCACAAAAAAAATTCTGTCTGTATTTAGCTTACATTTTAGTGGGCAATGACAAACAAGAAACTAATAAATGGTAGTAATAAATACTGTAAGAATATCTAGAGTGATAGAAGAAGTTGGAGATATGAGAGTATAATTTCAGATAGGGAAGATTTCCGTACTCAAATGTCATATGCACAAAGAACTGAGAGGATGAGGGGCGGTCATATGGAACGCCCCAGACATAAAGCAAGGCAGATGGAGAAAACAGTAAAGGTAAGACCAGGGTGAAATCATGCTTGCATATTTCAAAACAACAACAAGGACACTAGTGTGACACAGCAGGAGTGAGTAGAGGTTGGAGGTTTTGTCAGAGATATTGCCAAGGGACAGGCTCCGGCAGGGGCTTGCAGGCTTGGCAAGAACTTTGAATTTTATTCAGAATTAGATGGGAAGCCATTGAAAAGGTTTGAAGCAGAAGAGTGAAATGATCTGCCTTATATTTGAAGAGCATCACTCTACCTGCTCTGTGGCATAGGGAGGTAAAAATGGCAAAGCTTAGAGTGGAGAGTTGCAGTTAAGGGTTTATTGCAATATTCTTATGTGAGAGACAGTGGAGGTCTTGAGAGGTGATCAGCCTCACACTGGGGTTTCCTCTCCACATCAGGGCTCAGGGACTTCTGGATTCTGCAGGGATTCCTCTCAGTTTTTACCTTTCTCTTTCAGACGCAAACATAATCCCTCACTCTGTGACTTCCCTAGGTCAGCATCCTTGTTACGGAGGCAGCAGTCCACTTTTACTTTTTCTTCAGTAAATAGTCTTTAAATGTTTTAATATTAATTGATATAGTAATAAGGTTGGTTAGCGGGATAGTGAAGAAGGAAAGTTCCCCTCCAATGACAATATCAGGTCCAGCAGAATAGAAAGATACATCTACACTTTTTTCCTATTGGCATAAGCCCTTGTATTTTGTTAGGGAACAATTATAAAGAAAGCATAAAGGGTTTTTGTGCTTACTTTTAGAATGTCTTTTCTTTTCTTTCTTTCTTTCTTTCTTTTTTTTTGAGACAGAGTCTCACTCTTATTGCCCCAGCTAGAGTGCCATGAGGTCAGCCTAGCTCACAGCAACCTCAAACTCCTGGGCTCAGCCTCCCGAGTAGCTGGGACTACAGGCATGCGCCACCATGCCCGGCTAATTTTTTCTATATATTTTTAGTTGTCCAGCTAACTTCTTTCTATTTTCAGTAGAGACGGGGCGTCTTGCTCTTGCTCAGGCTGGTCTCGAACTCCTGAGCTCAAATGATCCGCCCGCCTCGGCCTTCCAGAGTGCTAGGATTACAGGTGTGAGCCACAGCGCCCAGCCTTTAGGATGTCTTTTCTTTATCGTGGAAAGAATACAAGATAATTTTGCTTCTAATTGTTGTTTTTCGCAAATCTACCACCACCTTTTGTTACATTATTGATACTTTCCCTCAAATTTTGGCATGATGTTGCCCTACATCCTAAATGTTTGATAGCTGGAGTTTTCACCTCTTCAGTGCCCTCATGTTTATCTTAGTAAAAAGCTGAGAAAGGCTATAATGGAGTCAATCAGATTTTATTTTTCATCTACCAAAATTTTTGAATAAGGAAACCATCAACTCTTTTTCTCCTGACTTAGCAAAGAATTTCCATGGAGAGGAAAACAAATCAAAACAGCTGCAAAATGTTACCAACCAAGGGACTATGTGAGGTGAAAGTTAAAATGAGAAAAATGTCCACATTATTTTGGGCAATGCAGCTCCTGGGAAATAGTAATGCAGCACCTGAGAGCTAAATAATTCGACAGGACTAAATATATATTCTGGTATTCGGGGGGAAAATGACATCATAGAGAGATTAGGTCTATTAGAACATACATTTGTAAACATGTCGGTATGAAAATTGCTTTTAGAGATGAGAAGAGAAGAAAAGCTTGTCTTATTTGTCTAACAATTCTGTTGGGTGCTTTTCACTAAAAGAGAACCACACATGTGCTTATAGCAGCGAGGGTATAAATTGCAGTATGTTTCCAATTACATGAGAAACTAAAGATAATGTCTCTGTTTCAGGTCATTGAGTAATGCATCCTTGTTTAGTGTTTGCCACTAAATTCTGAGATTTTATGAATAATTCAGAGCAATGATTTTACCTTCTTTCTTTACAGCAGCATTTGGCGAGTTTCCACTTCATTTTTGTTGCAAAGACACAGCCAAGGTTCCTCGATTGGGAACAATGTTTAGAATGTGTTTTTTTTTTTTCCATAATGAACAATATTTTGAAAGGGGCAACTAAGATAGAGCTTATGGTGTTCTCCATTGTGATAACCAAACAGACTTAGCCTCAGGGAAAACTGGCAACCTGATAACTGTAGGTGGTAAAAGAGAAAGAAGATGGCCGTGGGCCAGACTGGGAATGGACAAATTCAACTTAGTTAGAGGTATGTCACCCGAAGCAAAACAAATGCAAGCTTGAACTGAGCTGACACTGATACTCGTTGTGAACTGAGCATTTATGTGCCCACCGAATTCATATGTTGAAATCCTGACTCCCAAAGTGATGGCCTTAGGAAGTAGACCCTTTGAGAGGTAATCAGGTCATGAGGGTAGAGCCCTCATGAATAGCATTAGTGCCCTTACAAAAAGACCAAAGAGAGATGATTTTTCATTCTGCTGTATGAGGATACAACAAGAGACAGGTGTCTGTATACCAGGTAGAGAGCACTCGCCAAGACCCCAACCATATTGACACCCTGATCTCAGATTTCTAGCCTCCAGATCTTTGAAAAATAAATGTTTGTTGTTTTAAGCCACATAATCAATGGTATTCTGTTATAGCAGGATGAACTAAGACACTACTCACCCATTTATTTGATGAGTGAAGATAGTATCAGACAAGGTATCATGTGAGTGAAAACCTTGAGGTCATGGGTGATCATTTTACTTTGGAGCAGACTTCATTATATTTTTCCTTCTAAGGACTGGTCCAAAGCCTAGAGCAGGCATCTTCAAACTACGGCCCGCGGGCCACATTCAGCCCACCCAGGACATGTATCCGGCCCGCCAGGTGTTTTTGCCGCCGCTGCCTGTCATACTTACCAGCCGACTCATCCCGGGCCCAGAGTGCACACTCTCCAACGATCTGAGGGACAGTGAACAGGCCCCCTGTTTAAAAAGTTTGAGGACCCCTGACCTAGAGGAAGTAGCAGTCAGTTGGTGAAAGGTCTAGTGAATATATAGTGGATGACAGAGAGTTTCCAAGTCCAGCTTCTATAGTTTTAGCAGCGTTATTTGTGCAACATGTGGTCGAGCATTGTCTGGCAAGAGGATTGGCCTGTTTCTATTGACCAATCTCAAGTATACTTGCTTAATCGCAAGTATCCTCATCATTTCACCCAACTGGTCACAGTAGACATCCACTATAATCGATTGACCAGGTTTCATGAACCTGTAGCGGATAATACCAGTGCTGGACCACCAAACAGACACCATTAGCTTTCTTTGAAGAACATTCAATTTGGACTGTGTTTCAGCACTTAATCTTTATCCAACAATTGTGGCAAATACTTGTGATTGTCAAAAAGAATCCATTTTTCATCACACATAAACAATATGGTGTAGAAATGGTTCGCCTTTATGTTCCAACAGCAAAGAAAGGCAAGCTTTGAGATGATTTCTCTTCTGACACTCATTTAATTGATGCACAACCCATCTATCCAGTTCTTTATCTTGCCAACTTGTTTCAAATGATCCAGTATTGTTGGAATAGTAAAGTCAAACCTTGCTGCTAATTCACGCATAGGTTGAGACGGATTCACTTCCACTAGAGCTTTCACTTAGTCACCTTTCAGTTATCCACCCTGGTCTTAGGTCACCCATGTGGCTCATTTTCAAGATTAAAAAAAGTCATCAACGTTCCATGCATTCATTGGCCACATCCTTCTGAAACACTTCATTGATATTTCAAGCTGTCTGCACTGCACTGTTTCCACGACGGAACTCATATTCGAAAATAACATGAATTTTTTACTTTTCCATGGTTTCACCAAAATTGCTTTAAAAAACATTTTTGAAAGATGATCACAAGCCAAACTGTGTGTTTGAGAGACTGAGGATGTTCCTTCACCATAAACATAAACAAAAAGTTTCAAAGTGAAATGTCAGAGATATCACTGTCAAATTTACTACTTAAGGACATCGGACATTTCATACTTAATAACCTAATACAATACAGTTTGTCTCTGCTAATCTAATTCATTTAGCACCCCATGCTTTCTGCTCTTTTCAAATATGTATTTTGATAGGTACCCCAAACTTTCAACTTTTGGTTTGTGCTATGGGCAGAATGTTTGTGTCCTCCAAAATTCATATGTTGAAATTTAATCTCCAAGGTGTTGCTGTTGGAAGTGGGGCAACACTTTGGGATGTGACTAGGTCATGAGGAAGGAATCCCTTATGAACAGGATAGTGCCTAGTTTATACATTACCCTGTCTAAGGTATTTTGTTATAGCAGCCCAAAGGGACTGAAATAGGCTGTAAACATTCACGGAAAAAAAATATTTCTATTGAATCGCATATTATATTTTAGCTTAAATTTTCTTATAGGAATATAGTGTAATGCCAAAGAATTAATAGCTGACTGACATTCAGAATGGCCAAGATTTGCTCTCTATTTCCAATATTTTATTTTTGAACATATATGTTGGGTAAAAACATTTTTATAATTCATTTTTTTAAATTGAGAAATAATTGTACATATTCATGAAGCACACAGTGATGTTTCAGTACATATAATGTATAGTGATTAGATCTTGTAATTATAATAACATATCCCTGGGAAAATTTTCACAAAAAACCAGACAAGTTCAATTGTCCTTCATTGTCTGCTTTTTCTAATTTCTTTTATTTTAACTATATAGCAACATTTGTCTTCATATTGTCACCTATAGATTAAAAGTAGTGTTATAAACACTCTACTTCTTCAAAGCTTGAATTAAGCTAGCTGCTAATAACATTATTTAATTGGCATTGCAACCATATTCACCAACCTTATTTTCCCCTCTTCCTAGATTTCTGGGTCATTGCTCACTTTAACAATTAGTAGATGACTTACAATCCCATACCTGTTTTTACTTTACCTTAAAATACTATTTGAATTTATACATCTATATTTTTCCTTTTGCTTTTGAAGAAATATTACTACTTTGGGGCCTGTGTTCTTTTCATTTTTTAAGAATTCTTCACAAATTTTGATCAAAGCCCTGTTCCCTGAAATGAGTAAAGGTTTTCACTAAAATACTGCATTTAAAGCATCGTATTTTCTCATCTGGCTTCAATAGAATATACTCATAGTGTTTCTTAGCTAATCAATAAGAGTAGGGAGCACATGCAGTTAGTGGCATGTTTCTTAACTCACTTCTCTGATATAGAATAACAAATACAATGGAGTGGGGAATGGGGAAAAGAAATTAAGCATGACTACATCTGCAAGTAACAATTGCAGCCACTTTGTCAAGGGTAAAACAATCATCAATGAGCTATACAGATTGTTTGTCACCAGAATAACTGAATCAAGAAGTTCCAACTCATTGATTTTTTTCATTCCCATATGCCTGAACATCTGGGACACAAAGAAATAGTGTACGTGTTAATAGGCAAAGCAGTGGTAATGACTTCTACCTATTAGAAGCAGTTATCTATTTTCTCTTTACGATCTAAATTTTACAAGAAAATACTTTAGATAAATTCTGATAGAAACTCAGAAAGAAGTATGGCATATATGAATATAAAGGTAGTGTATAACAGCACAAAAATTTTGGCTTAAAAATTTTTCACAATGAGAGCATTGTTGGATAAGCCATTTATAAGTTTGATTTGAATTGATAAATTTATAGCTAAAAGAATATAATAATCTTAATTTTTTCTATATGTATTTTTGAATTCAACAACTACAGTTAAGTGGCAATAAAAATTGTAGAGAATGTTGGGTTGTATTTCATGTGTATTCCCCTTGCTAGACATTACCATATTTCCAGCATTTCATCAGGTGGTCAGTAGGTTAGCAACATTCTCTCTGTGAAAAGTACCACATGAATTATTGTGAAAATGTAGTAGGAAATACTTGTGGTTCCTTATACACTCAAGCTTATAACTCAGTTTGGAGACTACATTATATAAATGTGGAAATACTATAATTATGCTCATAAATTGCTTTTTTTAAGCATGCAAATTAATACGTTACAAACTGAATACATAAGTATGGGGGTGCATTATAAAGTAATGATCAATGCCAATGGGATTAATCAAGGAAAGTTTCTTGGGGGAAGTGAATTCTAAACAGAATTTGATACATTTGTTTATTTAACACTAATCTTACGTTTTCTAATTATAAATATAATGCATTCTCATATTCTCATGGTAATGAATTTGCAAATTTCAAATAAGTAAAAAGAATAAAAGAAATTAAGATCCCACTGTCCAAAGATAATCACTCTTCAGGTTCTGTTCTTTTCCTTCCATTTGTTCTCTGATATTTTCTACATGGCTGCTATAATATTACCCACTTTTTGTTTCAATCAGTCCATACATACAGACTTTGAGTGATTCAAATGCCACATAGAAATTAACTTTAATGCCAGTCTGTATCAATGTACCATATTCACAAACTGTTAACTCTAGCTAAATATTTCAGTTTTCCAAATTTTGTTAACATAAATAACTCCAAAAAAACATTTTTATTGATAACTTTTTCTTAGTATTACTTTCTTAAGGTAGACTTCAAAAATTCATTATAATAAATCATAGATCATCATTTTAAGATTTCTGATGCTTATAAATTTATCTTATTTGCTGTAAAACGTAGTTTAAATCTATTTATGGCATACCCTTTAACTGTCCCCTTCCTCTATTTATTTATGTAGTAATTTTCTACTTATCATTCAAATATGGCTTCTAAGTCACCTTTTCAGAGATGTCCTAATGTATCCAAGCAATGAAATCACTGACTTCTATGTGTTTCATTTTATTTTATGATTAAACACTACAATAATGAAACAAACAAGGTATACTATGCAGTTTTTGTTTCTACCTCAAGTACTAAATTTTTAGGTCTTTGAAGATAGAAACAATAGAAGCAAATCTTTATATGCAGGAGCTATTCAGTAAGGATTTCTTGAATAAATAATAACAGGATACCCTTCCACTTTCCTACAACCCACCAAAGAACTGGTACTCATTCTGATTTGTCTACTTTTATGATGGGAATAAACCACTCACTATAGTTAACTCAAAAAATAAAAGTAGGGGATTTCAAGAATTAAAAATGCAAAAGAAACTATTTTAATCATCCATTTATTTACAAACTCATTCATTTAATAATTTTCTCTATAAATATTGAATGCCTATACATTTTTAGATACTGTGAATATAACAGTAAACAAAAAAGAAAGATTTTTTTGGCTACATGAAGTTTATATTTTAGTGGACAGAAGATTCTGACAGGAGTCAGGAAAGAACATGGCATGTCCAGATTGAATTATAACTTTTTATAATAGAAGAAGAGTGAAATCACTGTCAGGTATTTTGGTGTTTGGCTAGGCCACTTGGACTCTTTTAGATAATTGATGGAAAGCCATTGGTCACTTTTAAATGAGGAATTAATATGTTCATAGAATCTCATGACAGAGTGCAATTAAAATGGAAAACACACATATAAATATTCTCAGCCCCTAATATGCCATATCATGGAAACTTCATGAGTTTCTAGATGACAGATAATACAAATCTGAATTGAAATGGGGCAATGGAAATAATAATGAAAAGATGAATGCTAAATATGTTGCAGATGAATGAAAACTGGCAAGACATGGAAAACAATGAGTTATGCAAGGCATAGAAGAATGAGGAATCACAGGTAAGTATGAAGGTTATGAGTGAAAAATGTATTGTTGACCAAAACATTATGTGGGACATGACTGTAATATGCTATCATTTTTAGCAGAAAATCTCAACCTTCAGAGTTGAGGCACACTGATAAAAAATGTCATAAGAAATATATTACTAACTATAAAGTATCAAAATTATGAATAATTTGTTCTTTCATAAACTAAAGAGGATTCACTGGTTTCCCCAGAATAACAACATTCACTTTCATTCCTATATGCTTTTTTCAGAAAGAGAAAGAAAAGTTAGTGGAGATATAGCAAAGTTGGGACTTCTCTCTCTCTTACCTTGGCTACAGCCTTAGTGAATGAGCATAACCTTAATGACTATAACAATTAAATACTTCTTCTCCTAGACATTACTTCTCAGAAGGGAGAAACTTTGGAGGGAAATTTGATCTGTAGGGCAATAAATGAAAAGTGATCATTATTACGCCTCATGAAACATCTATAAGGAGGTCATCTTTTGATAGAAACTTGCTTATATCAATCCATCCATGCGTGAAAAGAAAGATTCTCTGATACATCCTCACTACTTACTTATGCTATCCTATTCCACCCGTGCTGAATTAGTGTTACCTTTCTTTTGCACCTGATTCTTTAAAGTTCCTTTCTAAAATCCAAGTCTCTCTTTCAAATGTTTATAGCCCCAGTACTCACCCTGGATAAGCACTAACCCTGGTACATTTACAGAATAGATGGTCTTTTAATCCAAAAGATAGTGCAATGAATTTCACTGATAAATGTGCATTAATTTAAGAATTAATATTCTTTGATCCTAATGAAGATCAAATATTAATCCATTACTGTTACTATATGTATTTTGTAAAGGTATACATGGCTGGCAGAAAAGAAAATATCTTTTGCCATAAAATGATGTGAGACTATTTTCTCTTAAAATAAGACTAGGCTTTTCCTGAAATATACTCATTCTATAAACATATGTTTTCATGAAATTTTATTTCTCATAATACTTTTACAGTTACCCTGTTGTGTGCTGACTATATGGATGAAGTTAAACAGATTCGATGAAGCTGTAGATTTCCAAATACTAAACTTGTAAATATAAGGTACAGTGATATACATCGTATTGTAGCAACTTATAAAAGTTCCTAGGTTCATTGCCATTTCTAACTTAATTATTCTAATATGATAGCTTAGAGTGCTTATTAGCTATAAGTCAAATCCTATTTTATATTTTTTATGTGTTAGTCACTCTACTTTTGAAATGTTAAATTTTCACTGTTCAGTTGATCGAAACCTCAACCCCGTCTTTCCTGCGTGAAATAAAACCAAGTTCATATTATAGCAATTATACATTTAATACCAGTTTATTTGACCTTATTTAAATCTAAAAGAACAAATTATTTTTCTGTCTTCTAATGAAAAAGAAATTATAATTTCTTTATATACAAAATAATAATTAAAAGCTTTTCTAAGTAATTTTCCTGGTCGCTAAGTAAAATAATTTTAAAGCAAAGCATTTTAAAAGACAATATATTCTTAATATTTTCAGATAAGTATTTATTGTCATGAGGTTTTGTGAAAATAGTAGAGCAGGTTTATGAAGTAATCAAGTATCTTTAAAAATTAAATAAAATAATTTATTAATTTTTTAATAATTTAAAAATTTTAATTTTAATTTTTTAATAATTTTTTAAATAATTTATTAATTTTTTCCTGTTTTTAAGTTTTAAAGAAATGACATCACAGGTGCCTAATTAAAATAATAAAAATACCAGAAATATTCTAAAGGTAGTTGTTGCTACTGGTGAAATTTAGGATATATTTTTGGTTTATGTATTTCTAAGTTATCTACAGTGAACATGTATTATGGTATAATTTTTAAAGATGACTTCATTTAAATGTGAGGTGCGCACCACCTGGGGATTGGACACCCTTGAAGGTCTGGCACGTGGCGGGGAGAGGGGTGGCAGGGGCAATATATGTAACCCTAACAATATTTGTACCCCCATAATATGATGAAATAAAAGGAAAAAAAATCAAACATTATACGTTTTGTTCTTGTCATAGCTTGTGCCTGAACTAATTCTACATTAGTGACCAGGTAGAAGTGAGGAGACATCAATAGTTGCAGACACTTCGCCAAGGATTCCCTGCAGAGCCACGGGGCAGCAGGCTGCCTCACTCCATATCCTTGGCATTTGCACAGGAAGGCACATGGAGCTCCTGAGGAACAAGTGGCAGATACTTAGGAAACCTGTTCCAAGGGAAGCCCCGGTTAAGGATTAAACAGAGCAGATGGGGAAAAAGTTGCAATGCGTCAGAAGCTTTCTCTTAATGGAAACTCGGGATGGTCTGAACATAAACCAGGACAGGACCTCCAGGGATAATAATACTCTACACTGGGCCCATCACAGTAGTTTCTGAAATTTAGACGAGCCACAAGGTTGCAGAACAGGGACTTAAAAATAGTAGAGGCAACTATATTTAAAATAGATTTTCTCAAAACCCTGATTTTGGGATAGTGTGGTATGCCTCCTCAGTAAGGCAGACACAGGATTGTAGCAGCAAAAGTATTTTGAGTGTGGCACATGTGAATCTATTTTTATTTTTTGATGTAAATCAATAGAAAAATACATGGTTTTATACATGAGATTTTAGTTTAAGGACTACATTTAGTCCACGATCTTCTGCTTAACAAAATATATCTGTATTCCAAATAAATTATTTACTATGAAGCAGAGAGTAAAATTAATCAGGGTTTCAAAAATGTAAGTAAATTTCATATTTTAAGGTTATTATTCTGGTTTGGATTTTGTACATGTGCACACCACCTTATAAAAGTGGTTCCCAAAATGTAATCTTGGGACAATTCCTTGTCCAAAAGATATAAACTATTTTCATAATAATGCTAGAACATTTTTTGCCTTTTGCACTCTTATTCTTTTGCAAGTGTACAGTAGAATATTGCAAAGGTTATATACATATATTACCAGTAATTCAATAACAGATTGAATGTGGACATAGTCAGGAGGTTCCTATTGTTTATAATTAAGCCAAACATTAAAAACATTTCAAAAACATAAAGCAATGTTAATCTTTTCACTAATATTTTTGCTTTGGAGGACGTATTTTTCATGAAAATATCATTTATTATAATATATAATAAGTTTATTATGTGTATGAATTAATATAAAATATATATTATATATAAAATATTTTTTAATTTCTGTTTTTAATTTTAAATATGATTAATACAGATAGTTATAGCCAACATAAATTAAAGTGTTTTTAATTGTAAAGAGATCCTGACACCAAAATGTTTGAGATTCCATCCACACCTCCAAGGTTAAATGTCTGTGATTCAAGTAAACAAACACTCGGTGACAAGACTATTCATTTTCTATTTTTGTAATACTAGATCCTTTCTCTAGGCTAGGGATCAGCTAACTTTTTGTAAAAGGCCATTTGGATTTTGTGGGTCATATGGTCTCTGTTGCAACTAGTCAAATCTGCCATTATAGTACAATAGCAACTAAAGTTAATACGTAAGCAAATCAGTGTGGCTGTGTTCCAATAAAACTTTATTTACAAAAACAAATGGTGGACTAGATTTGTCCTACAGCCTGTGAGCTCCCAACTATTCATAGTTCCAAATTTATGCTTTGAAGTGTATGTGTGTATATGTGCACATGGGAGGGGAGGAGTTAGAAAGAAAATTAGTATTTATGATTATCTATTATGTGTTTGGCATTTACTAACAAATATATAATTTGTATATTATTTAAATAGTTATATTTTTGAGTTCATTATAAACAGTAATACTTTACCTCATTTTACAGATAAAGAAACTATGATATAAAAATGTGACACACACTAAACAGTGACACACACTTATCAGAACAGCAACTTAGGTTTGTACTCCATTCTGTTCTGACTTCCACAGTGCCATGATGCTGTCATCACCATCAGCACCATCAGCAGCCACAGCAACAGCTAACATTTTCATAGTACGTTGTAGTATGCAACATGCATTCACATGAATTACCTCATTTGATCTTCAACTCCCCCCCCCATAAATACCCTCCAGGTAGACCACTTAATATTATTCCCAACTCACATATAAAGACAATAAGGTCCCGATTATGTAATTTGCAGTTATTAAATAGTGGAGCCACAATTCTCACCCATATCTGTCAGTTGTCAACCGAAATGTTCTTTTTTTCTAGATGCCTTTGTAGAGTTTGCTCATTTTAAGATTCCTGCCAATCAAATATTTCTCATTTTTTGTACCTAATCTTTTAGCACAAAACTTCAAAGTTATAAAATTTTCATTTCTCCAGTAGACATGTACAGAATTGAACATAGAGTAGAAATGTGCATTTTATCTCCACCACTATAAAATAGAATTTGTTCTGAATCAATGGGGAGGCATCAAAGGTCAAAGGGATGGAAAAGACCTTAGCTCAGAATTAGTAACATTTTCAATGATGTATTCTTCTTTGAAGCAGAAGTTAATGGTGCTTCTAGGCTATTTGAGTGATCCAGAGTTATAGTGGTTTTCTTTCCTTTCTACGAGGGTAACTGAGTTGAAACTATATTTTCCCAAAGAACTGTAACTATAAACAGCAAACCAACATCTTGTTGACCATTTAAAAAGTGCCACAGTTACAAGTTGATTCACCTTTTCGTGAAAATTTAATGTTTTCTACACTGATAGAGTTAAAGATCCAAAAGATCCAATGTGGGTAAATATTTGCTTCAGGAAACAATGATTTACGAACCTATGACTTGAAATGTAGTTCGTACTTTTTTTTTTTTTTTTTTGAGCAATAGCAGTTAATTCAAGAAAAGAATTAAACTAAACAAGATAAACTAGAATTGATGGTAAGCTTTAAAAAACACAACACAACAAAACAAAACAAAACAGCCAAAGCCCTACATGTTAATAATGCAAAGTTGGACAAAGGAATATATTCAGTGTTCCCAATTTCCCCATCATATTTCCCTTATGGGGTGAGCTTTAGCTGAAATTGTCTTTAGAAGATAATTCTCTATATTGCTGCCCACAGCCTTACAAATGTCCACCATTGTCTAAATTATTCTTCTCCTCTAAATTATTCTTCTCCTCATTTAACCTCACATGCTTCCCCCAGCAACCACCAAAGGATATAACAGTAGTGGGGAAGTAGGATGGCTCACTTCTAACTTTTATCATCAGTTCCTCTAACATCAGAGAACAAGCGAGAGCATTAGTTAATGAAAAGCTGGCTGACATCACTAGAGTCTGTAGAGGGGAAACATAAGGGAAAGAAAAGTTACATCTCCCACAAAACTTTGATCCTACAACAATTATTTGATTGTGGAAGTCTTAGTTAAAAGAGTACCGAATGCCAAATTACTCGAAGCACTGAACTCAGCAATATGCTGGATAACCTACCATAGTGATCACCATCTCTCCTGCAAGGTTTAAGCCTAGGTGGTCTAATATGTGTGTTTTCCATCGTAATTTGCATGCATTTCTGATAATTATAACTTTGATTTCTTGCTGTGTTATCCTCTCCATTCTGAGAAACTCTTAGAATTTTTGAGTGAAAACCTGTAGAAATCAAGCTGAACGGACTCTGAGAAGAAATGGTGAGTACTAAGTTATTCAGCCACATGTGATTATTTTATTTAAAACTAGATAATACTGAAATTTTGACTGGTTGTCATTGTAGTGTTACAAAAATTCTTCTCAAAGAATTTCAAAATGAATACAAACAATGTTACAAATGAGGAAAGTCTGACAATGAAAATGCAGTGGTTGGTTTCTTAAGCTGGGTTGGACTCCATGACTGAAATCCTTAGTGCAGGAGAACTCAACTTAACAGCCTGTTTGGCAACCAGGTAATGGACCTGCCTCAGATGCAAAACGGCCTTCAAATGGGATAATTTGAAACAACTCCATCATCTAGAGGAGATCTAATATCAGGTTTCCTTATGACAATTTCTGCTTTAGAGTGCTTTGGGTCTCAGAGATTAGTGTGCCTAAAAATTACCTGGCTTCAAAAATAATATGCTGAGAGAAAGAAATTAGAAACAAAAGATTAGTTACCATAGGTTCCATTTTTATGAGATTCAAGAACAGAAATAACTAATGTCTGCTGAGAAAGTTTAGAATTATGCTTAGTACAGTTGGTATATTGAGGGGAATTTACTAGAAAGAGGCATGAGGATCCTTCTGGAATGATAAAAATGCTTTATATCTTGGTCTGGGGGGTCATCGCACATAGTTTACTGTATGTAATTATTACATCTCCATGAACTATTATTTTAAAAATAATCCACTGGATATCTGATTAGAAATGTAAATTCCTGAAAAACAACCTCAGAGTTTCTTTCAGGAGATTTAGGGTGAGGGAGCCCCAGAATCTATAATTTTATTTCAAATGAGATAATCTTTGAATCACACTTTTGAGTTTCACTAATAAAGTGAATAGTGCTTTCATTTTAGACAGAGCTAGTCTGGGGCTTTCCAGAAGCATATTGGAGATTTCTTTTCAGCTTCAGGGGAATAAACTAGGTTCTCCCCATTCATGTCTGTATTACGTTAAAGTCAGGTGGGTTGTTCTGCTCCTGCCTTTAGTCTCCTGGGAGTAATTAAGGTGGAATAATCATTCTTGTCTCTGACGTGTGTCCTTGTCTGTGGGTTCTCACATGGGCTGCTCCTAGAGTTGAATTTTAATTTTGACAGCTTACACCAGGGATGCTGCATTTTCTGTTTTCAAGATCCTGCAGAATAATTGGCTGAGTTGTCAGGGGTCATGGGAAGATGATGAAACTTTGGAATATTGATGATTATACATGTATGTGTGTACATATATATAAACATAATTGTTACTATTTTCTTTTCTCAACAGAAACTTTTATTATCTCGAGGCCGACAAAATGTAAAGATTGAAAGTATGACCTCTATAATGAGGTAATTTTTTCCTTTAATTTATTTTTAAAGATCTTAATGTATTAATTTCTAAAAGACAAAAATGCTTATTACATGTGTTTTAAATAAAATTAAGGCAATTTATTAATAATAAATTATAAATTAATAATAAATTAAGGCAATTTATTAATTTTTAAAGATAAATACCAAAATATTATTACTAAATATTAGACACACATGGAACCACAAAAGTTTTACATAGAATTTTTATAGAATTTATAATTAAACCCCTATTTCTGATATGGCTACAGTGAACAAAGACTTAGATTAAAACTTAGATTAAAACTTAGATTAAAGACTTAGATTAAAATGAGCTATCCCAGCTCATGAATAACTGGAAAGCTATCTCAAGAAGGATGGGTTCAAACAAGCACAGTTTACAAAGATTAAAATAAATACCTAACTTTTTAATGCTCAGACATCAACAAATATTGACAAGCACCAAAAACCTCCAGGAAAACAGACCTCACCAAACAACCTAAATAAGGTACCAGTGACCAATTCTGAAGTGATGGAGATATGTGACCTTTCACATAAAGAATTCAAAAGAGCTATTCTGAAGAAGCTCATTGAACTTTAAGATGATATAGAAAATGAATTAAGAAGCCTCTCAGATCTTGATGGGATTGTTTGATTTTTTCTTGTTAATTCTTTTAAGTTCTAGAAAGA
>VBSM01001044.1:7588242-7619452 GCA_008086735.1 Cheirogaleus medius | reverse complement strand
AAAAAAAAAAAAAAAAAGAAATCCTTCTTAAACAATTACAAAAAATTGAGGAGGAGGGAATACTCCCAAACTCATTCTATGAAGTCCATATCATCCTAATACCAAACCTAGACAAAGACACACAACAAAGTAAGAAAACTATAGGCCAATATCTATGATGAACTTAGATACAAATTTCTCAAGAAAATACTAACACAGTGAATTCAACAATACATTTAAAAGATAATTCATGCGAGCTAGTATCATTTATCTATGATCCATTTTGGATAATTTGCATTTAAAGTGTGACCTATGCCTTAGGGTTCCTTTTATGCACATCCAATTGCTCTAGTACCAGTTGTTAAAAATATTATCATATCCCCATTGAATGACCTTTGCAGTTTTGTCAAAAATAAATTGACCAAGGGCCGGGCGCGGTGGCTCACGCCTGTAATCCTAGCACTCTGGGAGGCCGAGGCGGGTGGATAGCTCAAGGTCAGGAGTTCGAAACCAGCCTGACCAAGAGCGAGACCCCGTCTCTACTAAAAATAGAAATACATTAATTGGCCAACTAAAATATATAGAAAAAATTAGCCGGGCATGGTGGCGCATGCCTGTAGTCCCAGCTACTCGGGAGGCTGAGGCAGAAGGATTGCTTGAGCCCAGGAGCTTGAGGTTGCTGTGAGCTAGGCTGACGCCACGGCACTCACCCTAGCCTGGGCAACAAAGTAAGACTCTGTCTCAAAAAAAAAAATAAAAATAAATAAATAAATAAATTGACCACATTTGCATTGGCCTGTTTCTGGGATCTGTAATTTGTTCCATTGTCTATGCATTATATCCTTTCACCAATACCACACTGTTTTAGTTAACGCAATTTATTATTAGTCTTGAAATTGAGTAATTTGTGTCCTCCAATTATGTACTGTGTTTTCAGAATTATTTTATTTATTCTAGTTCCTTTGCCTTTCCATATACATTTCAGGATCACCTTATTAATATCTATAAAAATTCTTGTTGAGGGACTTTTATTGGGAGTGGGTTAAATCTGTAGACCAAACTGAAGAAAATTGACATCTTAATATTTAGTCTTCCAATCCATGAACACAGTATGTCTCTATATCACAGTATATGTATTGTAAATTTGGTTTCTTTTATCAATGTTCTGTAGTACTAGCAAGCTTTATTTGAACTAACTGAACACTGGAAACAACCCAAACACCCATCAATGGTGAATGGGTAAACAAATTTTGGTATATTCACATCATGGATTACTACTACTCAACAACAAAAAGAATGAACTATTGATATATAGAACATACCTGACTTTCAAAATAATTATACTGAGTGAAGGAAGCCAGTCAAAAAAGAACACATTCTGTTTGATTTCATTTATTTAAAACTCTGGAAAATGTAAGCTAATCAATAGTGACAGAAAGCAGATCAATGGTTGTCAGGGGAGATGGTAAGCTGTGAAGTGCAGAATGGAAGATTTACAAAGGGGCACAAGTAAACTTTTGGTAGTGATGGATATGTTCACTCTAATTGTAGCGAAGGTTTCATGGGTGTATAAATAGGTCAAAACTAATCAAACTGTATATTTTAATGCTAATAGTTTATCATATAATAATTATAACTCAATAAAGCTTTTTAAACTTAAATTTGGTTCTAGATATTTAATAATATATTAGTAGCCACTATATCACCTGCTCCATATTTTACCAAAAAAAATTAATTTGGAGATTTCATGTAGATGTCAATATATGAAACTCTAGTCACTCTATCAGGATCAGTTCTTATTCTAAGGTCTACTTTTTTCTACATATACTCCAATAGCAAAGTAACCACATAATCAGACAAATATAACTAAGCACTTATGTAAGTTAAAGGGGTATTCTTTTGCCCCTGGAAGTCATAAATTGTAATGATATATTGCATCAGGCAATTACAATTTAGAAGAACAGATAGTGCCCCTATTCCGAGTGGTTACTTAGGACATTATAATGAGACTGTCAGATTCATCACAGCATATAGGAGGCACGATGCTTAAATACAATGGAAAGGCCATTAACGTAGAAAGGTTTTAAAACTGTCATCAGGTCCATTAGAGTTGATACCAGTATTTCACATAAAAATTGCCTGCTGTGAGGGTAAGGTATCCAAGATCAGATCATCTGAAGAAAATCAAATCAGATTTGTGATTGCTAGATGACGTGGCTGTTAAAAGGACAGACACAAATATATATGAATAGAAGCTTGATGCATTGAAAGCAGAAATGTCAAGAGAAGCTCTTCCTTAAAATATAGGCTGATTTCTTGGTTAGAAGCCAAAATGAAATGGAGATTTGTTTTTCAGAAGAGACCTGGAGATAATACTTTTTGTCTATAATAGAAAAATATTCATCAACATGTTCATATATTCTGGGCTCAGCCAAGTAATTCAATCAAGTAAATCATCAAAGTGACCTTTGTTCTCTTCTTTCTTAAATCTTAACATGGAAAATGCCACTAGAAGTTGTTTAAATTTTAGTGTCTCAGTGGTAGGCTTCAAAATCAATATTAGGGTTTTCTGTCCATATTCTGACATTGACTAAGGTGTGTACTAGGATAAAGACCCAATATAAACAGATTAGTGCACAGTGCTCTTCAATTTTTAATAATGAGGATGCTATCAGGGTGGCTTATGTCTAATACAAAAGTATACACATCTGGTTTCAATCTGGAAAGATTCGGCTTTTCAGAGTTCTGAAATGAATATGATCTTGGTAGTTATGTTCAGTATTAGCGGAATTGTTAGGGATTTCTCTGAGGTGACCACATTTCTTATGCTTAAAGAATGACAGACATTTCATAAGGAGGCAACTGAAGGAAGAAGAAAGTTCTGCCTAATGGGTTAACATGGCAGGATTTAAATACATTTATGGAAGGACTGTGGTCCTATCTGAGTAATTCTTGAGTCATCATTATCACTTACTTGAAATTGCTCTCAGACATCTTCTGAGGGTAGCCTTATTAACCGGAATGAAGGCAAAAGCCTATAAGAGCTCTAGGATCCTCACCTAGACAGCTGGAATCTGAATACCAAACCTGTGAAAATAGAATTAGAAAGGAGTGTTCCAAGAAAACATTCTCGACTAGAGGAGCAGTGCTGTTAGGTTTCAGAAGACCCAAGACTTGACCAACCTATGCCTTCTTGTCCCTATACTTTCTCCTCAATTAACAATGCTGGTAGTTGGTGGGGGTGGCTCAAGGATGGTCCCCTCAGTTTGCAGTAACACAGTGCCTGCACCCCCTGTGCCTCGCTCCAGTCTTGTGGTCATGGGTGTTGCATACATGATTCATACTTAATCACACTTAACTCTTTGTTTATACAACATAGTAACCATATGAGCAGATTTTTCAGAGACATTCAAGCTACATAGCATATCAAAATGTCCATCACTGAGAAAAAGACCCTACCTAGGTTTTTTCCTTCTATTCTACTTTGCGTCATTTTCAGAATATGTCAAATGAACCAGCATATATTTTAAGAAAAGTTAAAGTAAACTTTAAAATAGAGTGGATTCTAACTCAGAGAACAATAAATTTTTAGATTAATGAAGACATAAAGCTAGCAAAATAGGTAATCAAAGGGAAATTTTTAAATAGACATTATACACCTTTTGTAAGACTATTGATGTACACACTGAAGCAACTTAGGAAAAGAGATGACCTGCCATCTGACTAATTACTGCAGCCTTCCAATAAACATCTCCAGTTTCAAGCATTGTTTCCTGATTCATTATTTCATGTAAATCAAATTTTTTTACATCACATTTTTTTGAAAGAACGAAATCTAGATTTCAGTTTAGAACATTATTTGCTGCAGACTATCTGTTTGGCATTTGTGGTCATCCTTGGGAACAGCCCGATGAGCCAGCTGGTATTAGTATGAGATAGTGCACGCTAATGAGACCGCAGAATCCTCTTGATAGGTCTTAATTCTTCCTCTTAATTCTGTTTTGTGGTCTGTAAACCATTTTGAACATATGCTACTTTGGGAATTAAATTGGAAATACTCCATCCAAACTATTTTTAATTTGGCATTTTAGGTTGGGAAATTGCTGAGGGCCATTTGTTAATATCTTCTTATTTTATTAGGATTACACAATTTTTAGATTCAGGTGGTCATTAAGGGTACCAAATAAATTATGACCCATTATTAATTTGATTCTGATAGGGAAATAAGATGTAACTCTTGTTCTATGTTAATGTTTCGTTCATAATAGGACTACTTTGGTTTTGCACAGACAAACTGTGTGTGTGTGTGTGTGTGTGTGCATGTGTTTACATGTTTTGGAATAGTGGGTAACATATAATTGTATCAGTTTATTTTGTTTTAATTCTCTTTATTCTCTTATTATTGTCCTTTAATGCCTATTTACCATCATCTTTAGTTAACTGGTATCAAAACCTCAAATAATGCATACATTAATTAGGAATAAAAATTCCTTTGAATGGTTCAATAAAAATATCTTCTAAAATGTTACAAAAATGAAAACTTCCTGTTTTACACTTTGCTAAATTTTTCAGTATCTTATAGCCATTTGCAAATGTATTCTTCTGCCAAAGCTGAAAATACTTTAAATTAAAAAAAAATAAATAAAACACCTGCTTTGGGTCCAATTATGAATTACACAGAATTATCATTCCTAATTACTAAATAGCTACAGAATTCCCATTTAAGTCAAATCAACTACACTTGAAAATAAACCTAAAATTTAAATGCTATCATCATTTATAATTTATTCTGCTTCTGCACACAAAAATAAGGCTCCATTCAAAAGCAAGCCTTGGGTAATATGTGTGCTTTGCAAATTTTGCTGGGTGGTTTTGCACAGATGACACCAAATTTTGAAAAACTTAATGGGAAGCAGGTTATTTTCCCTTAAAGCACATTTTGAAAATTAATTGTAACTTATTCTTGATAGCTTCTTCTTCTCCCACCCCAAGAAAAGACAACCTGTAATGATTCTAAACATATTTTTAATGTTATCATTTATATCTTCCAGAAAACCCCAATGTGAAGCCATATTTAAGAATTTTTAAGCATAAAATAACTACTTACTTTCAATTCAAAATAATGCCATAAATAGATTGCAAAGACCGAAGCAGATAAGATCTACTACTCATACATAAGTAGAATCAATGACCCAAAGAAATCCAATGCTAATTTCTCAGGCAAAATTACTGAGGCTATGACTTTTAGACCTCAAAGGCAGTTAATGTTCTCTTGGGAAAGACTAAAGTCTCCTAACATCAATCTTTAATTTGTAGGCATATTTTAGTTTCCTCCTGGATACTACCAATCAGTACTCTCTCAATGTGGGGAGCATTTATGTTGATTTGGAGAGAAGGCATTTCAGACATTAATTCATTCCATGTATCATTATAGTGATTACATATTTCTTTAAAAAGGCATTTAAATATATTGAGAGCATCATGAGCTGCTATAAGGTCTTCTAAAACAAGAAACTAATAGCCACCTTTTTAAACTCCATTTTGTTAGCCAGGCCTCTTTCTGTAGGTTGTTTTAGACATGTTTGTTTACTGCTACTTAAAATAAGGTCACTCATAAACTTGCTGATTATAGGAAATTCTCTTACTCTAAAAATTTCCTGATATAGCACATATTCTGACAAAAGCACACATTGCAGTATTGATTTATAGAGGAATATGACAATAGTTCAGGTGAGGTAGATGGCAAGGTTTAGCACTCCCTTAAGAGTCTGTGTGCATGTAATGATTTACAGTCAGTTGAGTGCATTTTGAATTAAACCATGTCTGCATCAACAACAAAACCATAAATTTCTGTGTTCTGATTTTTTTCCAGCTTATATGTACCTTTTTTTTTTTTTTTTTGCATTTTCCCATGTAAGGTAGTATTGGTTGAGAGTCCACAAAAAAGGTATGAAATCTCCGGGCCTGTTGTGGAAATCAGAATAATCATAGAAACACTCACTAATCCTTGGTAGGGATTAAAAAAATCCTCTCTGCCTTGTTCTTAATGTATGATCTGGGAGGGAATAGCTCAATATATACACCTCATATCCAGCTCTTCCTCTAATAGTAAAGAGATTGTTCAAACACAGACTTTAGAATTTGCAGAACTATTTTTGCAGAACTATTTTGCAGAACTATTTTTGAGTTCTGGCATTGTCATTCATTAAGGGTGTGACTTTGGGAAAGTCAGTTATATCTTTAGATCTCAGTGATATCCCCCATGAGAATGGAGCTAATGATTGTGTCAAATTCTTAGCATACATAGGGCAAATTGAGGAAACAATACATGTAAGGAAATTAGTCGCTGGCATGCAATGTTCAATAAATATTGCTGTTATCATTATTTTGAAAGTCATAATTTTTATCAGCTTTATTATAATAACATACACCAATACAGTAGCATAATCATGACCACAGTCATGCAATAAAACATTTCCATCATCATCACATAGGATCATAGGCTTTTGAGACTTAATGAAAATTTTGTGGCATCTAGTCTAATGTATTTATTTTATCGATGAAAAAACTGAGGTCCTCTGAGGTGCAAAAAATTTCCCATGCTCCCTTGCCTCAGCAGTGTCAAAGTCTCTTAAATATTTCTTTCCCTTGGACTCAGTTTTCTTCTGCTTCACCAAACTGGCTCTTTGATGGTCAAAAGTTCTCTCTGTGTATTCCAACAGGCCACTAGGCAGAGCAGAGAAGTTTTCAACAAAGGCCAGAAATTCTACAGAGCTGACCAAAGAAACAGCATAATATGTGGGCAAAGGACCAGTCAGCAACAAATACTGTCCTCTTCCAAAATTTGAGCACTGGAGAGCTTACTTGGTCTTTCAATCTGGAAACATCTATAAAATTTTCTTTATCATTAGAATTCAGAAATTTCAATAGTGTATCCAAAGGACAACATACTTAAGAGAAAATAATATGCACATTAAACAAATTATGAAATGTGAGAGTGGGGTGGATGTGCAATGGAATAAGAAGATTGTGCTAGAAAAATGTGAAGGACTCTACCCATCATAGAGAAAAAAATCATATTTTTTTAAAACTCAAATTCTATTGTTCTTGGGAGGATCTAATGTTTCTTTGTTGGCAGACCTTGGCTTACTTTATGACAAGTTATAATGATCTTTTATCTTAGCTCTGATTGGGCTTTTTAAACATTATAGAGTTTGTCATCAAAATCACAGTATTTCAACAGTGCTGTTTCTTATAAGATAAAAGGGCAGGCCTCATACTCCCTACCATCTTTTTCTCAATAGTCTAAGTGAGAGAAATAATATCTACATATAGTAGACAAAAATAGTGGCTTTTTAACATTTTATCATATATCTTCTAAATCAATTTTGAAAAACTATGCATCATACTGTACATTTTAAGTTGACATCCAAAATTTTCCAACACTTTAACATTAAATAGTTTCAAGGAATGTATAGGAGATGTTTTTTTAAAAAATATTAACATTTTAAGACAAAACTGAAATCACTTTTTCAAACATTTTCAATTAATTCTATTATTGTGATTTGATACTCACCATCATCCATTACAGGAAAAAAGAAACAAGGTATCCTTTAGAAACTTGACATCATTCCTTTCTTATCATGTTCTTGTTCTTCCATTCAACCTCTCTATAAAATATATCCTATGTTATTAAAAATCATTTCTAGATCTCTCTATCATACTTAATGCCAGCAAACACAGACATAAATAAATATGAATTTGTGTATCATTTTCTATGTTCATCTGTGTTGACCAAGGAAAAATAAATTTATTACAAATTTTGATAAGTAATCATTAAGGACAATAAGTAAAATGTTATTAAGAATGCATTTCTTATTAAAATACATGATGGTCTTATTTTGTTTAATTAGTTTTTATACCTGCTTTGAAAATAAAACAGGGTTCATGCATGTTCTCACTCACATATGGAAGCTAAAAAAGTTGATTTCATAGAAGTAAATAGTTGAATAGTGGTTACTAGAGACTGAGAAGGGTAAGGGGCTGGGGATTAGAGAGGGGTTGGTCAAGATACAAAATTGCAGCTAGTTAGGAGGGATAAGTTCTGTCTTTCTATAACACTGTAGGGTGACTATAATTAATAATTTATTGTATGACATCAAGTAACTATATGAAAGGATTTTGAAAGTTCTCAAAACAAAGAAATAAATGTTTGGGGTGGGGATATGCTAATTATCCAGATTTGATCATTATACATTGTATACATGTATCAAAGTATCACTCTGTACCCCATAAATATGTACAATTATTACTTGCCCATTAAGAATAATACATAAATAATTAATTAATTTTAAAAAATAAAATCGTGTTCAGGATAAATTCTATTCTCATTTTTTATAGACATGAATTGAGATAACTGGTTCTCATATGTAAATATTAATAGATTGGAATTAAAAGAATTTTGTTACAGCAATGAAATTCAATTTATTGAACTCTTTTCAAGTTATAAGACAAAAATCACAAATTGATTTTTCATTAAAATAAATCTATAATGATCTGATTGGTAGGTTACTTCTTCCTCTTATTGAAAGTAAAGAATTAGAACCCTCCTTGATTGGCAATATAAATTATTTCCCAGTTATTACTATCATTTAAATTATTACTTTCATTAGTCCTTCACCCACAGGTAAGGCATAAATATAAAAATTCCCTTTCTGTAAAATCTGTTAACTTCTTTTGTAAAATAGGAGAAAGGCAATTATGAAAGAGAAACTAGTAAAAGAGAATGGTTGGAAGCCTCTAGCGTGATTGGCCACTAGAAAATTATCAGGCAAATCAATTCTAAGAAACTACACATATGGCAGTTGAATATGTGGAAATAGATTTTCTTAAAACTATTCATGCCAGAGTGCCTGGCAGAAAGTCTCCATGGATCCTTAGGGGAAAACATATCCAAGTATGAAGACCACTGAAGTAAGAAATGGAATAGTAATTTTATCTATGACAGATAAAATTATCTATTTTTTTCTTATGTTGCACTTTAGACGCTTATTAAATTAAATCATCAGAAGTCTACATGCTTCCTCAGAACTATCCTCACTGATATATAATATATTTTTGATATTTGTGAAGGCTGAAAGAGTAGAAAAATCACATACATTAACTAGGAATAAGATTAACTCAAAACTGTACCTGTGGGCCAATAGAAAAAAAAATCATTCAAAGGTAACTTCAGGATTTCCAGTTTCTGGACCAACATGTAAGGAGCTTAGAAGTTGCCACTCCCTCCATATAACAAATAAAAAGCTGAACAAACTGAAAAATGAATAATTATCCTTTAAATCCATCAGAGAAGTGAAATCACACAACAAAGTCCCCAGAATTAGAGACATAGGCAGATACATAGAATCACTACTTCCTAGAGCAAAAATCTTCACAGGAAACAGTATCAGAGTAAGAAAACCTGAGCTTTAATTGACAAATCACTGGAGGTTCAGAGTGCACAACTTTGAGAGTTAAAGACTCCAGGAGAAGTGATATCAGCAAGATGGCAGAATAGGGTATCTCAAATTTCACTACCTCTAACAGAAAATTCAACTAGCAACTATTCATGAACAAAAGTATCTTGGTGAAAACTCCACAACTTGAGAATAAGTCCAAGACACCTGGATGGAGCACCAAACTGATTAACTAGCACATTACAAAGGTAAGAGAAATTGTCTCATTTTGACTATATTACCCCTCTCATTGTTCCCCAAAGTCAGTATAGCACCACACAGAAAAGATTCTCCAGGGCTCATGAGTTTTTCAGTGAAAAAAAGAGAACTGGAGGTGGACATTCAGCTTCCCTAGTATTCCATGATGCTTCATAGGACCCCACTTCAGTGTCACCACTTTGGGAATGTGGGTGGTAACATCATGACTAGCCCACCTGGGATCAGGTAGTAACCAAGCAAGGAGGAGAAGCCCACAATGACCAATGTACAGATCTTTTTGACAGTTCTGTGTACCTTCCAGAAATGGTGCCCAATAAGAGGTAACAACACAGCCCACATACAAAGTCAAGCTGGTTGCTCCCAGAAGTGGTGGGAAGTTCTACCTGGCTTGAATTCCTACATGGCCATCCTCCAGGCCCCGCCTCAGACTCTACCCTAAGATCTTACCCAGAGAGGGAGAAAACTCCCACAGCACATTTCAGCAAAGTGCAAGGACCCTGCAACTCCTACAACACCCGAGAGTTTAAATAGCACTCAGCTCAACCTCAAAACCCACCTTAAAGCCTCACCCATGAAGTGAGGCAAATATCAATTATGCATTTCTAACGAGTAGATCAGATAGTCCCATCCATCCTAGGCAGCTGCTCTACCTAACCTTGGGGGCATTCCTAGCAGCCTGTCCTAATGTAGAACTAAAAAAGAAATACCACCTACTCAGGAAATAGACCCTGTTAGCCTAGCCTAACCAGAAGCTATTGCAGTGCCCAGCTGGTAGTTCTGCCAGATTGCAGGTGCTTCTGTCTACCTACGTGTCCTCAGAGCAAAGACAATAGCCCAGCCATCTAGAGAATATAAAAGCAAGTTCTGCCTGTCCAGTGTCATTACCAGCTGGCCCATCCAGAATCACAGAATAGACTAAATAGTGAAGAACTATCTCTGACAGAGATGACCTACAAAGCCAGAAGTGGTGTCTGTGTCCTAACATGTACCTACAGCAAAACAAGGACACAAGGATTACAAAGACTCAGAGATCCATTATACATGCAAAAGAAACCAAGAAACTCCAAGAATAAATCCTAAAGAAACAGAGATCTGTGAAATAATAAAGAATTTAAAATAATTATCTTAAAGGAGTTTAGTGAACTACAAAAAAATAAACACATAAAAATTAAATAAAATTTGGAAAACAATACATGAGATAAATTAAAGATTTGACAAAGAAATAGAAGTGATAAAAAATAGAAAATTTTAAACATAAAGAATGCAATGACTGACCTGAAAAACTAAAATAGGAAGCTTCAACAGTAGGCTCAATCAATCTGAAGAAAAATCAGTGAGCATGAAGACAGAACATCTGAAATTATCCAATCAGAGGCACAAAAAGAAAGAATAATGAGAAAGAATGAGGAAAGTCTACAGGAGTTATGACACACCATAAAGAGACCTAATCTTTGCATAACATAAATTCCAGAAGGAGAAGAAAGAGAACATGGCCAAAAGGTATATTTAAAGAAATAATGGCTGAATGTTTTCCTAATCTGGGGAAAGATGCCAATATCCAAGTATAGGAAATGCAGAGGCATCTAATTAAATTCAACTAAAAGAAAAGTTTACTAAGATACATAATAATTGAATTACAAAAAATCAAAGGCCAAGGAAAAAATTCCAAGAGCAAAAAGAGATAAAAATTCATCACATACAAATGAGTCCTAATACAACTATCAGCAGATTTCTCAGCAGAAACCCTACAGGCCAGGAAAGAGATGAAGGTATATTCAAGTGCTGAGGGAAAAAGCCTGCCAATCAAAAATATTTTACCCTGAAAATCTGTTTGTCAGAAATAAGAGATAAATAGAAATAAATAAAAGAATTTTATCACTAATAGGCATGCCTTACAAGAATTAATAAAGAAAATGCTTTAAACTGAAAGAAAACACCATTGATTAATAACAAAACTTATGAAAACACAAAATGGTACAAGGAATACATAGCCATATTCAGAATACTCTAAGACTTCAATGGTGGTGGGTAAAGCAATTTTATCTCCAGTATGAGAGTTAAAAGATAAAATTATTAATAATAACTTTAGCTAAAATAAAATTTCAAGGGATATATATAATATTATGAAATTATGTAAATTCTGATATAAAAATGTAGTAAGGCGTAAAAGTGTAGGATTGTTGTATGCAATCTAAGTTGTTATCAGCTTGAAATAAATTGTTATAAGTACAAAATGTTTTATGTAAGCCTCATGGTAGCCACAAAGCAAAAATCTACAGTAGATGTACAAAACAAATTAGAAAAGACTCAAAGCATACCACTGTAGAAAACCATCAAACCACAAATGAAAACAGTAAGAGAAAAAGAAAGAAACAAAGTATCTATAAAAAAAGGAAGACAATGAACACAATGACAATATTAAGTCCTTACCTATCAATAATTACCTTGAATGTAAATAGATTAAATTTTCTAATAAAAAGATAATGACAGAATAGATTTTTAAAAATCAAGACCCAAGGGCCGGGCGCGGTGGCTCACGCCTGTAATCCTAGCACTCTGGGAGGCCGAGGCGGGTGGATAGCTCAAGGTCAGGAGTTCGAAACCAGCCTGACCAAGAGCGAGACCCCGTCTCTAAAAAAAAAAAAAAAAATCAAGACCCAAATACATGCTGCCTACAAGAACCTTAGTTCACATTTAAGGACACACATAGATGGAAAGTGAAGGGATAGCAAAAGATATTGCACACAAATAGGAGCCAAAAGAGAGCAAGGGTTACCTATACTTATATCAGACAAAATAAACTTTAAGTCAAAAACTATAAAAAAAGAGACAACGAAGGACATTACATAATGATAAAAGAGTCAATTCATCAAGAGGATATAACAAGTATAAATATATATGCACCCAACATCAGAGCATTTAAACATATAAAGCAAAGATTGAAGGAGCTGAAGAAAGATGTAGATTGTAATACAATCATGTAGGAGACTTCAGTGGCCCACTTTCAACAATAGACAGATCATCCAGACAGAAAATTATTAAGTAAACATTGACTTTAGACTGGACCTAACAGACATATACAGAACATTCCATCCAACAGCAACAGGATATACATTTTCTCAGTCACACATGGAAAATTTATTTCTGCTTTTATATTTATTATTTCTTTCCTTCTGCTAACTTGGGGCTTAATTTGTTCTTTTTCTATTTCCTTGAGACTTAACATTAAGTTGTTTATTTGATATCTTTTTTTGATATATGCATTTTTGCTATAAACTTTCCTCTTAAAATAGAGTTTTTTGTGTCCTATGAGTTTTAGTATGTCATATTTCCATTTTCATATGTCTCAAGATATTTTTTAATGCCCCTTTTAATTTCTTCATTGACCCATTGGTTGTTCAAGAGCATTTTTTTTTGGCAGAAAAGTATTTTTATTGAAATAAATTTTAGAATATTTCCAAATGCAGAAAACTTCGAAGATTAACATAAGAAAGCCTGCACTCATTATACAGATATTATCAATTTTTGTTCATATATTTATTTCCTATTTTGGGAAGACATAAATACTTGCTTTACCACTTGGTATAGCAATAAAATTTATATTATTGTGCAAACAGGTTTTTTTTTAATTTTTTTTTATTTTTTTTCACTTTTTTTATTATTTCAGCATATTATGGGGGTACGAATATTATGGTTACATATATTGCCCATGCCCCCCTCCCCACTCAAGGCAGAGCCTCAAGCATGACCATCCCCCAAACGAAAGAGCATGTTTTTTGATTTCCATGTATTTGTGAATTTCCTTAAATTCTTCCTATTACTTATTTCTCTGTACTTTCCATTTAATTTTGCTGTGAACCTAAAACAGCTTTTAAAAAATAGTTTATTAATTAAAAGAATAAAGATAACTTTAGCATTTGCTGTAAAGTTGTTATTGAAAAAATTTGATTATGCTTCTTTCATTAAATTCTCTTGCATTAAATTCTTAACAATCATTTGTACTATGTAAAGTTTGTCAATATTCAATATTTAATATATTTTATTCTATAGTGTAAAAAGGATTGTATAACATTTTCTGATTCTACTTTTTCCTTGATTTTTAGAATGTTCAGAGTCAAATTTAATGTTTATTCACTGTCTATATTTCTTAACTATAAAATATGCTTCCTTTTCCTTCCTAATGGTTTTATATTTATAACTTTTTCAATAATCTTATTATATATATGCACTTTATTTAAATCACCTAAGTCTTTTTTTTTTCTTTTAAGATTTAGGATATAAATAAGAGAATAAATGAATTAAAATATAAATAATTAAAATACCCACAATCTAGCTATTTAGCAATGAAGGCTAAAATTTGTTTTCATGACAATTACTTTTTCTTATGAAACTTGTAGTTTATCTTGTTTGTCAAATCCTTATGTGTAACTTCCAAATGCTTGTCAGATAAATAGGAGGTCCAGCCCTCCATACTAGTGGGTTCCACACACTTGAAATACTGTATTAAATGAGGAGCCCATGCTTACAAACAGCCAACAGTACCTCCATTATAGAGCTGGGGAGGGTGAGGTGGGAGAATTGCTCGAGGCCAAAAGTTTGAGACCAGCCTCAGCAACACAGTAAGACTCTTCTCTACAAAAAATTAAAAAAAAAAAAAAAAAAAAAATTAGCCAGGCATGGTGGTGCCTGTGGCCCTAGCTATTTGGGAGGCTAAGGAGGGAGGGAGGATTGCTTGAGCTCAGGAGTTTGAGGTTGCAGTGAGCTATGATAATGTCACCCAACTCCAGCCTGGGCAACAGAGCAACACCTTGTCTCAAAACAAACAAACAAACAAAAATCATAGAGTTGTTGCTGCTCTGTAAGTTAATGGCATATCTACCCATGGTAAACAGCTGTTGGTCTGCTATTGGAGCACTTACCAGAACTGCTGACAACAAGAGGAACCACAGCTAGAAACAGCGGTGGTAGAGAGACCACATTGCCTTGCTTCTGTTTCCCATCAATGTTGAAGGAAAAGGCCTGCCACTTTGCCTAAGTCACATGGGTGTAAAGGGATGAAGTAATAATCTCTGGCATTATCCTTCATTGACAATATATCATAATTTATTGCTTAAAAAATAGGTGAATTTGACGACACGAAAGCCCAGGGTGGAGTCTTGAGTAAATTATGCCAACCTAATTAATGAGTCCTCAAATTCCAGGCTCTACCTAAAACACAGGCTTTGGGCCATTCTAAATTCAGTCACTCATTTTTCTAGTGTATTAACAGATTTATAAATAGGTACTAATGATCTTAATTGGCAAACAATAATTATCACATTTATTAGAGTTCTAGTTGTGCCTCTAACATGAAAGACAGATGTTTATATAATATATTGGGTAAGACTTTATTCCCTAATTGCAACTTTATGGGGGAAAATATTTTAAATTTAAGTTAATATAAGAAAATTGAAGATTTTGAATTTAGATATACTTGTGAAACTCATATTATTTTTTATTGATAGATTACTCTGGATGATAAACCATTAAAGATCTGAGTTCAAACAAACAGAGGATAATTTACAACACAGGGATAAATGTGGTGTTAACTATTGAGTTGGCTTACAGCTTATTCCCAGACTAATTTCCAGTTTATTTCTTTAGTCCTATCAGACTTATTGTGCAAGAGAATTCTTTAAAAGGTATAGTAAGATCTATAAAATGTATGATATCATCTCTGCTCTAAAAAAGTTTGTGTGTACATGTGTATACATGAAAATATTGGAAGACAACAAAGATATGAAATGTTAGTGGCTAAGAATGTAGTTCATTTGTATTTTCTTTGTGCTTTTCTGTATTTTACAAATGTACTATGTGTGCATAAATATCTTTGAATATCAAAGAATAAAAAGTGATAAATATAAAAAGAACAATGTGACAGGATTCTGACGGAATTTTTTGTAGATGACAAAGACATGAAATTAAGTAAGCTTTAAGTTCCAACTCTACCATTTGTAGCTATATTGTTTTACAGGATATTGCTTTATCACACAGTACTTTTGCAATATTGCGAGGATACATTGCAAGGAAGGTAACTGTGTACCTCTTTAGGATTTTCTATATGGAGTTTGACTTCTGCAGTGAGCTGCATAGTTATGGGTTACATACAGATAAAGCATTCCATGCCTACCCTGTACCCCTGTCCCCAGTCTCCCTACTATTGATTAGAGTGTCTTTTCTCTAGGGCAAGCGAAAAATTCAATTGCACCAGTGAGCACGAAAGTAATTAACTGAGTGAGAAATATGCCCAGAGTCCATTTTAGATGAAGCTTCAGCCCAAGCATTCAATTTGTTAAGATCAACTAGGCAGGAGGTAAGTAGGCCTCCAAATAGTTTAATAAAGTAAAAATAGGTGGGACAACCTCCTTGTTATACAACAGGAACAAATACAATTATAGAGAAGTCATGCTGGGATACTGCAGCCTAGATGATAATCCTAGCAAGACAAACTCTGGGACTGCCTTTCAATCACACTAGGCCTGAGGGACTTGGGAGGGTCTTGTCTCTAGTGTCTGTCCCTGGTAACAGATGTTACACTGCTAAATAAATGTTCTGATCTCCAGAGAGAACACATGGCGTAATAGGAAAAAAGGTTCAGGTGGTCATAACTTGAATAACCGCGTAGATAATCAAGTTCTCAATCGTGTGTTTTGAGAGCATGACTTTTCTAATTAACTTTCTCTGATGTGCTATCCACTCATTCATTTGTTCATTCGTTCATTTAGCAAACATGCCTTGAGCACTTTTTAGGTGTAAGGTCCAGTAGACAGTTTTAAGGAATAATTTAAAAGGCAGAGAACTTCGGGCGGGCAAATTTGGGCTTTGAATTCTAGTTCTGACACAAACAAATTGTATGGGGCAGACCCAGGTTTTGGAAGCCTGAAGCTTCTATAATTTCTGAGGTCCTCTCTAAGAAAACTATATAAAATTAAGACGACAGGCTCATGCAAGTGAGGAGCCCAGGAGTTTAAGCTTCATCAGCTTCACAGAAATCCACATCTGTAGTTGATTTTGATTTTATGCCTTACTGTTATGTGGACTTAAGTTATTTAGCCTTCTTGAGATCCTGTTTTATCTCATGTAAAATGAAGGGAAAATATATTCCTTACATGACTATTGTGACAAAGACATGAAATGAGACTATCAGTGTATGTAAACTGATTTGCACGGTGCTTGGCACCAGGCGAGCTCACGTTAAATGGTAGCTGGTGATGCTGTCAGACTGCAGGCTGTGAGGTGAGGCTTCTCAGAAGTTTACACAGACCACAGCAACCATAGCAGCTCCCTTCATTTCTCTTCCCCCAGGAAAATACATACAGTCTAGTTGATTTCCCAGAAGCCCAGACAAATGCTGGAGGGACCAAGGAAGTTTAAACAACATAGCGACCCTCTGGAAAGGAATAAAAAAGTGCACCTGGCCTTAGGTAGTCTTTTCTGTTAAGTTAATTGGATTCACTGAACTGGCTTTCACAATGACAAAAAGCAAATGTTTGGTACAGAAACCTTTCCTCAGCTGAGTAGAGGACCAACATTTCAAATAAATATTTTGATCAAACATTTCATCACATAGATCCTGTTTGCCCACAAAAATGCTTCTGCACCCATGTGCACTGGTTTGCTTCTTTCCAAAATATTTGCTTGGCTTTTCCTGGACACAGATTGAGAGGAAAAAAAAAATGACACTTTTTACTTTTGTTCTTTTCTTTTTTGTTTTTTTTAAACCATAAATTATTCAGACTCACTGTTATTATTTAATATATATATATATTCTTTTTAGTATTTTATTTGATTAAGGCCAATGGTAAGTGATGAGGAACATTTCTTTCCAAGTGAATAAAACATACCTTTTCATTATGTTCTATGGTTCATTTCCTTACTTCCTAGCATGAAACTTCTGATCTGTCTCCTTCCTTCCCTGTTCAGGTCCAAATTCTGCATTCATATCTGCCCTCTTCATAGGTTTTATCATATTGATTATTTTATTAATTCAATAAAACTATGTTTCATTTAATGTTTGGACCCAGGAATGCAAAGAGAAATAAGCTACAGTCTGTTCTCTCAAGGTGAACAAAGCCTAGAAGAAGAGATGAACAAAGGAGTGATGATTCCACTATATTATGAAAAATATTGTAATAAAAATACTTCCTACCTCTTAAGGAAATATGGAAGATAAAGTGTGTAAATGTGCCAAGGAATAGGGTAAAAGAAGTAACAATGAAGTCAAGTTTTAGAGAGCAAAGTTTTATTAAGAGAAATGGTGATTAATTGTCAAGAGGGAAGAGCATATGCAAAGATCTCTTCTCAAGAAAGTACATGGCACATTAGAAGTAGAAAGAACTTTGTAAAGCTGAAGCATGAGGTATGCATGAGACTAGAAAAATAGGCTGTACCTGTATTTTTAAGACTTATGTCATGCTAAGTTTAGTTTTTATCCTGTAGAAAATTCTGCAACTTTTGAACGTTTTGGGGCAAGATTTGTGTTTTGAAAGATCAGTCCGGCTACAAATTCTGTGCAACTTGAATTGGCAAAGAGACAGGGCAGGGGGATGTCTTACAAAACTATGAAAGCAGTAAAAGAAAAGATGAGAGTCTGAGCCAAGGCAGAGACAATGAGAATGTGGAGGAGAGGACGAATTCAAATGTTATCTAGGAAACAGAGTGAATAAAGATGGGAGACTGGTAAGTTGTGGTTGATTTCTGGATTTCTATACCTTTCTGTGAGTCATATACAAAAATTGGACTCTTGCGTTTAGATTGTACACCTCCTAAAATATGTCGCGTGTATACTTTGCAATAAGAATTCCTAAACAAATTGCACCATTAAGTGTGTTTAACCATTTATGAATCTGTTATTAATATTTTATTATTGTGTTCCTAATAGAACATGAGGCAAGAAAGTCTTATGGCAATTTTCAGAAAATCTGTGATTCATTACAAATTTTATTTCCCACAAGAAAGTTGCCAAGGTCTATTAATTTCTTGAGAAGTTGCTCAAATATGACATTTTAGTCCAGCCATTATGCTAAGTAGGACTATCGCTTGATATTTTCCCACTTTTTTCATTACAGTATCTTGATTTTTAATTGTTTTATTATTATTAAGTACACATGGCATTATATTTATAATATATTGAAGGTCTAAAGAGTAATAATAAAATGAGCATTCATATACTCCCCTACTCTACTCTAGAAATAGAATATGACCAATAGTTTGAGGCCTCTGAGTGCTCCTCCCTGATCTACTACCTTCCCTCCACCTACTCCACTTTCCCGTGACTTATATTAATAAATCTGTTCATTCAGAGTTAGTTGTCTCCTTACCTGCTGTTTCTAGTTTAACCAAATGTATATCTTTAACCTGTAATGATCATTTTGCATATAAATTAAATCCTACTTATGTACTTGTGGTGATTTTTATTTTTTGACAAATAATATATTTCTTAGATTCATCCATGTTGATGCATATAGCTGTGTTCATCCCTTGACTCTAATGTAGAGTATTCATTACACACACATCCTGACTTGTTTATCCGTTCTCTTGTAGACCGATCTGCTATGAACATTCCTGCTTTGAACCTTCTTGGGCACGTCTCTTTATGCATATGATACATGACAATAGCCAGTCGGTTGTCTTTTGCTTAGAATTCCCTGTTATATCTTTTCCCATTATTTGACTTTCAAAGATTTGGGAGCCCCTATATTTAAAGAGCATTTCTTATTAAATATATATATATATATATATATATATACACACACACACCATGATTTTCAGACCATGTATCCACAAACTTCTATAAACACATTTGTATATTGTCTGCCAACTGACAAATTTATTAACTCCTAGAAGAAAAAAATTGCTGTCAACTAGAATTGGAGCTGTTGTAAGAAGGAATGAATGGTGATGCTACATTTAGAGAAAAAACGGAACTTGATTAACGTGCGATTTATACTTAGAAACAAATAAGGGTCACTAGGAAAAATGAGAATATAAGCAGGAATAGTTCATACAGAAATAGCAGCATGTGATCTAAAAAGCAGCGGTTGCAGGGAGTAATTAAGAAGAACCCTATCTGGAAGGAGAAGGAAAAGAGGAGGCATGAACAGGGCCTGTACTTTTCTGGAGAAGGTGTGATAGTGAGGAGCACTCTAGTCCTGGAAGACTGCCTGGGGCATGCATGTGTCCAGGGGAACAGCACTCCAAAATGGATATATGATCCTACAAGCCTAACAACGCATTGGATGCTAAGGTGGAGTGAAACTTACCGTAATCATGAGTAGACAGCATCTCAGAAGATGCCAAGAGGTCATGAACTTAGACTGTCCTAGAATAATATTTGTGAAATAGAAGTGTCTTTCTTTGACAGCACCACTAATCCTTCTTCCTTTGGTGAGTGGCCATTCTCAGGGCCTCCGTGCTGCCTGCTGGCTGCATAGGGCCCTTTTATCCCTGCAAACCAGCTACGCAGTCTTCAGTTGAACACATTTTCATTTTCCTATTCCCACAGCAAACTTGCAGGCCATCCCACACAAGAAATTCTGCATCTGTGTACCCCCAATTTTGATCGAAGTATAGATTTATTCTCGTAAACAAACTCTCACATTGACTTCTGAGAGATGGGACATTTTGTTCCATGGTTGTGAAAGGTATTGAGAGCAAGGGAGCAAGAAGTAAGCACAGTGCTATGAAGTAATACTGTGATCAAGGAAAGATGGAATGCTCGCTGGATCACATGAAAACTTTGTCTCTTGATGATAAAACAGAGCTTAGTCCAGATAGTAAACAGTGTTCAGAAATCAGAGGCATGGTGCTAATGAATTATGTGAACCATGGACACTTTCATAGAGTCAGTCTTACACTATGATAGTGATTGTATTATGAACATTTTAAAGATTTAATCTATCAGAAATTCTAGCATTTGAAAGTGTGTTGCAAGTACCAGATGTTTGGGGACCTCAGGAATAGATGTAAGTTCTTTTAGGGTAGTGACCATGTCCAATGTAGTGAAGAAAGCATACAAGCAGTTCTAGATAAATATCTGTTGAAAGAATGAATGCTATCTCTTCCCAGATTTTCTACTAGGGCCTATCTGATAAACTTATTTGAGTTAACTTGTTAAAGTTGATAAAAAGTGATAATGTTTAGCTAATAGTTAAACATTTAACAGAAACTTGAAAAGCCTTATTATAAAGAATTCTATTCAGGTAGCAGGGAATTTCAGACAAAGGTACAAAGCCTACAGGGAAACAGGTAGAAATGGGGCTAATACATAAATTTAGCTGATTTTCTAAATCACGAAAATCAAGGACATGAGATTAGAAAGAAAAATATGTGGCAGGACTAACTTATCTATTCCTTAAATAAATCTTAGTGCACACTAGGGGCAGACATCATGAACTTAATAGGAGGACACTGACAATAAATATTATAAATAAGGAAATTTTTAATACGTTAGAAGACATTAAGTGCTGTGAAAAAATATTTAGATGGAATAGAAGGAGTTTAAGAAAACAGAACAAAGGAAGGTAAAAATCTCCTTATTCATTCATTCAGGCATTCAGCCAGTAATTCCTAAGCATCTGCTTTGTCCTCAACACTTGGAATCTAAAGGCAAATTAGACATGGCCCTGCTTAATCTAGTTGACATACACGAACAACAGAAAGAGACAAGCTCTCGTTTTATAAATGCTCTGATAAAAACGGGTACAGGGTGCTATAGGGCCTCCCAATAATGGCCAACAATTCAGGGAAGCCTTCAGAGAAAAGAAAACATTTGCATTAGGTCTTAAGACCTGGGTATGATTTAATCAGTGGAGAGGAGAGAAAGGACATTTCAGGTGGCGGGGACAGCCCATGCAACAGCACGGAGCTATGAGAGAGGATAGCAATTCAAGGAGAGGCGAAAAGTTTGTTGTAGCTAAAGCATCATGACAACAGAAAGCAAACTAGGGGTGTGTGCTGGGGACTGGCGGGGTGAGGGAGTAGCTTTGTAGGGGGTGAGCCTGGAAAGGAGCCAGTCTTTCCACACACATTAACAGTTTCTACATATGCCGAATACATTTGTATGCCGCTCTGTATTTTGATCGTATGAAACAGGAGGCTTAAAAGTGCGGTGGAACAAAGCAGTATACTTTTGTGTTTACCGTGGGCATGCTTGGCTTTAACTAGACCCAGGCTACAAAAATCCAAACTTACAAAACAGATAAAGTAGGATGTGATTATTTTGTGAACAAAGGGATTCTTAACTTTATAAAAGGATTTACGTTCTTTCTTCTCAAATACAAAACTAGTGCCTGGGCTTGCCAGCTCCCTGGATGTGTCAGGAAACTCCCATAATGGAACTGTTCTGACGCCTCCATAGAACTAATTTTTTTTTTCCTGCTGTGTGTTTAAAGTTTTAAAGTTCTATATATATGCAGAACTTAAGGCCAATTCTCCATAAGTCATGAATTTGTATTTCCACTTCGGTTTTAGTAAATGTTATGAGTTTAGCTTCCACCCAGCACATGCTCCCCTTCCTTACAGATAAACAAATTAAAAGGCAGGAAAGCGAAGGAATGGCTTGCATAGTTCTCATGGGGTCAAATCACAACAACCCAGAGTTGGGGCTAGAGGAGAAGTGACAAATGAAGCTCATCAAGGAGATGGGGACCTTCGAGTCTATAGGAGGTGCTGATGGGACCCCTGGCTCTGTGTGATAACTGGTAACTCATTATCCCCTGGTAATGAGTGGGGATTTGGGGCACAGGGAGCAATGTGAGAGTCATGGTCCTCTTGTTTGAAACAAATGAGATAATCAAAATTTCATAAGAGACAAATGATACCCCTAAATCTAGTAAGTGGCATTTCTATTGGGAAGATAAGCTTACCAAGGACCTTAGGATAGTGATATTTCCTGGGATTATAGCATTATAAGTCCATTCCCTTATCAGTTATAACTCTTTCCTATATGAACATTTAATGGACCAGTGGTTTTTTTCGTATAAGTTTGTTTTTTCTTTATGCCAGTTAGAAGTTTTGAGGTTAGACATAAAGATTTTTTCCCAGCCTTAAGGGGAAACATCAGTCTTTTACCATTAAAGCTACAGTAATCATGATGGTATTTCATTAAATAAAGGTAAACCTGCAAATCAGTGGAACGGAGTAGGGATTTCATAAATAAACCCATGCGTATATGGTCAAATAATTTTTGACAAAGGGACCAACTCACTTCAATGAGGGAAGAAGTGTTATCAACAAATGTACTAAAAAATTGAATATCCATATTGAAACAAATGAACCTCAACCCAACATCACATTATACGCAAAATTTAATTTGAAATAAACTATCAACCTAAATGTAAATGATAAAACCCTAAACTTTCAGAGGGGGAAAAAAAAGAGGAAGATTTCATGACCCTAAGTTACGCAAAGATTTATAAGAGAAGATATAAA
The DNA here is from genome assembly GCA_008086735.1 of Cheirogaleus medius. Classification (NCBI taxonomy): domain Eukaryota; kingdom Metazoa; phylum Chordata; class Mammalia; order Primates; family Cheirogaleidae; genus Cheirogaleus; species Cheirogaleus medius. The sequence continues at coordinate 7,596,287 of VBSM01001044.1, read as the reverse complement.
ATACACAAACCATAGAAGGAAAAAAGATAATCTTCTCCAACATCAATACCTATTTCTTTTCAAATGATATTATCAAGAAAATTAAAAGGCAATCCATTGTCTGGAAGAAAACATTTGTGATACATATATCTGGCAAAATACTTACATCTAAAACATATAAAGGGCCGGGCACGGTGGCTCACGCCTGTAATCCTAGCTCTCTGGGAGGCCGAGGCGGGTGGATCGCTCAAGCTCAGGAGTTCGAAACCAGCCTGAGCAAGAGCGAGACCCCGTCTCTACTATAAATAGAAAGCAATTAATTGGCCAACTAAAAATATATAGAAAAAATTAGCCGGGCATGGTGGCGCATGCCTGTAGTCCCAGCTACTCGGGAGGCTGAGGCAGGAGGATTGCTCGAGCCCAGGAGTTTGAGGTTGCTGTGAGCGAGGCTGACGCCACGGCACTCACTCTAGCCCGGGCAACAGAGTGAGACTCTGTCTCAAAAAAAAAAAAAAATAAAATAAAACATATAAAGGACCCTTGAAATTCAATAATTTAAAAGTTAGCAAATCTAATAAAAATGTACACTCACTTGGCCACATCCAAAAATATATTTCCAACAAAGAACTTCATTCCTTTAATTCCTTTTAACTGTTATCATTGTTAAGATAAAATTAGAGAGATGAATCTCTAAGAAAAAAGGTTTTATTTGGGAAAAATATACAAGAAGTAGGATTGTAATCTGGCTTACACATACTGACCTGGGTGGCTGCTGGTACGTTCAGAGAACAAATGAAAAGGTTGGGGTTTATTAGGGAAAAAAAAGGTTATGCAATTATTTGGAAAGAAAGCTTATCAGCACTGGCAGTGTCTTATCAGAGCTGGTGAGTTCCGACTGGTGAGTGTTCATAGTTGTTAGGTAGGACTTGTAATTTTTGAATTACAGTTTTGAATTGGGTTTGTGAGACAGGTTTTGAAACATCAAAGTGTTTGTGTAAAGCAGTGAGCTGTTTCTGTTGTTAGTACCTTCATATCATCATAATCGGAGCCCCCAGTTTTTCATCATAATTATGTTTGGTGCTAACAACCCAGTGATAACACATCAGCAGAATCTGCTGGAGTGAAGGCAATTATTTATTACCCACAAATAAAGGTAATAAAGTTTTAATGGCCCATTCTACTCTTGCACATACCCACCCCATTAAAGAGTTACCATTTAGCTTTATAGTATCACAATCATATAAATGCTAACTGCAGTGCTTCATGGTCTTCCTTCTATCCTGGAATTTTCCCAGTGCTACCCATTGAAGAGCAGACCAATCTCATATCAAACCCAACAGAAATGGAATGAGAATTTTATGGTGACATAACCAAATAGACTGACAGGTATGCAATGCCTTTATTGGATAAAGAAATAAAAATATGCCCAGAAACATAATTGTATTATTTTATTTGAACATTAAATTTAATCAGAACATAATAATTTAATTACTGTTTTATTATATGGGTAAGTGATGTCTATTAAATCAAGTCTCTTAAATGCCATTCATGCTTGTATAATCCCAAGAAAGAAGTTCTTACTGATTTCAAAAGAAAAAAAATACTGTAAATAGACACATCTATTTATAGTAGTACTCTCAAATTTATAAATTATATTATTACAATTTAACCAACTTTATTCCTATTGATGTTTCAAGTTTGAACTTACTTTTTGAACTTACTTTTTTTGATTATGGAAGTAATATGTGCTCATAAGAAAAAATAAAGTATACAAAAATGTAAAGAGGAAAAAAATTCACTTAATTAAATTATCTAAAATTTCCAATGCTACTTTCCATCATTTTTTTCAGTACTTTTTTGTTTGTATACTTAAGATCATATGGTACATACATTTATTTATACTCTTTTTTATTTGCTGATATATAAATGATGGAATTTAATTATCTATTTTAGTCTAATTGTAGGATTAATTTTCTGCAAAATTTTTTAGCAACACAGAAAATTATGAAGACAAAAATAAAAACCTCCATATTCCTATAGCCAAGAGTTGAATTTTATTGTACATTGTTGTATTTCTATTCATTTTTTCTGTGTATTTATAGCTATTTAACATATGTATGAAATTTTACATCCTGAACTAACTTAGTTTTGTAACTATATTGCAAGAAAATACATACACATGTTCTTGCACCCCTTACTAGCATTAAACACTATAATTTTTAAAGCATCTATGAATTTGATTAGTGATATATGGCTTATATTACCTTAATTTTGTTTTTTTTGTTTCTAAGGAGGTTAGACATATTTTCATATGTTCTCTGCATTTTTCCAATTGGGTATTACTACTTTTCTTAATAATGTGCAAAATTTATTCAGAAATTAAAGATACTGACCTTTGTACAGATTATTTTCCCACTTTGCCTTTTAATATACTCAGTCTTTTTCCATATAGATATTTTTAAATGAATAGGCAATTCAATAGATCTTCTGTTGTATATTTGCATCTATTGCTTTTAAGCTTAGAAAGCCCTATATATCCAGCCCTTTCTTGATATTCATCTACATTTCCTCCTAATTTTTTATACAATGAAACATTTAAAATTGCTACTATGTCTTTTTTACATTGTTTTATGATACTCCCTAACCTATTAGCATCTGTTTTAGTGCAATCTGCTCTATTCCATTTACCTAATTTTCAGTTCTGATATGCAGGAGATAATTATTAATTATTGTGATTCTGTAAGATCCTAAAAATATGTATTAGAGTAAGTGCTTTATCATGAATCTTCTTAACTATGCTGATCTGTTTACTTTCATCAAAGACCTGTAAAACTATTATTTTCTATTGCCAAAAACAAAAATCCATTTGTATTGATATGAATTGTCTTAAACTCTAAATTAATTTGAAATGGCTTGAAATATCTTTACAATACTGGAGAATGTGGTTTGGGTTACATTACATATGCCCATGTAATCTCTTAATATGATTATAGGGAAAGTCATTAGAGTTTTCCAGATGTTAAACCATCCTTGCATTCCCAATATACAGTTCTGTATAATAGGGCTGGAAACTTCATAAAGTGTAGTGCTAAATATGGTTTGTTTGTATATTAATTATTATGAATTAGCATCTCTATTACCAGTGAAATTGCTCTATATTTGTGTTCTCTTGGACTTTTTTTTGTTTCAGTCTGAAGATAGTTTAACAAAATCGTTAGGTTTGTTTTACATGTGTTTTTTTAAGCTCTGAAATATTTCATATAACTCTGTGATTATCTGCTTTTGCAAACTCAAAAAACTTACTTGTAAAATTTTCTTAACCAAGATATTGTATAGCTACACATATAATAAGCATTTCAATTTGTTCTACTCTGATTTATATTTTTGTATAATATTAGGATTTCCCAAAATATTTGTATTCAAGTATCATGGAATTTTTATGTAAAGTTAAAATCTCTTCTATAAATGTAAATGTTAATATAAATATATTAATATTACAGTATCATATAGAGTATTTTTGTTGTGCTAATAATCCTCTGGGCTCTGCCTTTTCATTGTTTCCTCCTCCTTATATAATTGTCATTTTATGTCAAATTATTTCTAACATTTTTGTTGTTGTATTTTGTGTGCTTGAAGATTGATTACTGCTATCCCTTCATAATTGATTTTATCAATAGAACTACCCACTATCCCTTTTAATGCTTCCCCCTCCAGTTCCTCTTTAATATTATTATTGTGACCTTTGTTTCCATTTCTTTCTTTTTTGTTAATAGGAAGCTTACCTCACATATAAATATCATAATCAATATATTTAACTTTAGTTCTATATCTTACTTTTATCTTATCTTACTTTCTCTATTTTTTGCTACCTAGGTACTTCGTATTTCTGTATTTTGCTTTGTAGACTTTGTTTTATTTCTTTATTTACCAAGTAAATAAACATCTCATTTTTTGTTTTGCTGGAAGTTGTCTTTCAGCTTGTCAAATATTTAAACAACATCTTATTTTTCTGGTAGTTTCTTAGAAATATACATTTAAAATGAATTTATTTAAACCGAGACCAAAATTCTGCTGTGCATAGTTGCAGTAGGCCACAATGTAATGTATGGCTGATAAATTTTAGTAAAAAACTGGAAAATGAAACCAATTATTATAAAAAGAGGTGTTAGGTTTATTAATAGAATATTTATTACCATTGCAACTATGTTAGAATTTTTAGAAGTAGCACAGAATGGATCAAAGTGATAATTTTCTTGCCATCATTTCTCAGCAAAATATTATACATTCTTCTTAGGATCATGCTGCAAATGTACCAAGTTTATTTCAACACAAACATTTAAAATACATTTAATGATTCCTAATTATGTGTTAGGCAGCCATGAAAAACTCAGATATGGTTCTTGCCACGTGAAATATACAGACTATTAAAATTAAATATACAGATATTAAACAAATAAATAAGGAACACATACACACACATGTGTGCACATACATTCCTCTTGTCTTTTGGTCACTTTTCAGATATATTTTCATGAGGTGGGAGGAGACAAACTAGCCATAGCTAGTAAGCAGATATATTAACATGGATGTTCTAATGTAAATTTTGTCTTCAGAAATATTGTATTTTCATTATTTGCCTTCCAATCAGTTAAGACCCTTAATATTAATACATGCACTTCAAATTTTCCTGACTTATTAATAGAATTTTTGCTAACACTTAGTATTTTGCATTTCACAGAGAATGAGAGAGCTGCAAAGGACCTTGGAGATCATTTAGTCCCAGGATGGTAAATAAAGGCACCAATGTCATACTCCCACCCACCCCACCCACCCCACCCCCGAGCCCATGGCAGACAATGCTAATCAATCTTAACAGCTATTTATTTTAAGCCTGGAAATACCCCGGAAATCAATCATTCTCATCCTCATTGCAGCCTTTTAGTTTGTAATATTCACCTAAAGTTTTTGAATATGAGATGAGATCTATTGGACAAAATTCTTATTTTAGAATGAGGAAATTTATTGCTAATACTTAAGAACATAAAATAGTTAGCAGATCCATATTTGAAAGAATTCCTCTGAATAACAATTTATCAAGTTGGAATTTTCAAATAGGGGTTAATTTGAAAGTGAAGCAATCAAAACTTATGTTGTGATACTGCTCATTCTCAGCCCTGTGCCTTTTCCAGCTCTGACAGTTTTCAGGACTAGTAGGAGATCTTGAACTAGAACTGTGGTATTAGATCATCTGTTTCCTGAGTCTATTATCTCAGAATAACATTCTCTTTCTTTTGGTGCAGATTCTTGTTCCCTTTTTTGTGTGGGGGGTTATACAACCCATATTTCACTTCTCATGCTATTGGGTATTACATTTTCTTATAATCACATGGCAATGCAAAAGCTGAACATCGATGCAGTCAGGGAAGGATTATCTAAGAATAGACATTGCACAATTGAGAGATTTGTTACTTTCTTCACCAAATATTTATTGAGTGCTATATATGCTAGGCAATGTAATAGGCTCTTGACATACATTAATTAACAAAACAGGAAAGATTTCAGGCCATTGTGGGACTTTTCTAGTTGGAGATGTCAGAAATGGAGACAAACTATAAAGGTGACAGCAATTTGTGTATTAGAAGGTGATTTTTGCTATAAAAAATAGCAGAGTTGCACTCCAGGCTAGGCATCAGAGTGAGACCCCACCCCATTTCTAAAAAAAAAAAAAAAGAAGGAAAGAAAAGAAAAAATACAGAGCAGACGAATGAGATTGGGAATGCTGTGAATGGTGGTGGGGTGCAATTTTAACTAGGGCCATATGGATAAGGTGACATTTATGCCAAGATCTACTGATAGAGGTAAGAGAGTTAGCTACACTTACGGCAAGAAGAAAGATGTTCCAGTCATAGGGTACAGCAAGGACAAAAGTCTTGAATCAGGAGTGGTCCAGATGTGTTTGAGGAATAGCAAGGATGCCATTTCGGCAGGAGCAGGGAAAAAAAGAAAGAGTAGTAGGAACAGATGGCAGAGAAGGGGAGGGGCAGATATAATTTAGGGCATGCCACTTTGCACACCAAAATTGTACACAAGAGAAGAGTTTGATAAATGTTAAATATATAATGTAATTTATATACTTAATTTAATTAAATGTATTTAGTAGGCTTTAGACCACAAGACAACAGGAATCTGATTCCCTAGGATTCCCCTCTCACTTTGAATCCCTTCTAAATTTTTCCCTATCATTCATCATTTTATTAAAATAAAATAATAGAGCCCTATTTGTGAAATTTCAGTTTTCCCAGTCTTTGCAAACTGGCTGAACCCTGCTCACTTTCATAAATGCAACCTACATAACAAATTTCCACATTCAGAGTTTGTGTTTTTCTACATCAAACATAATTACCTGTGAAGTATTTTGTGATATTTCTGCAAAATAAATTATATTGCAGTGCATTTTGGGCTCCATTTACTACCTAAAACAATTGATATGAGTCCATTGCATCCTTGGCATAATGATATAAACTGAAATGGATGTCATTAAAAATGCTAAAGTTGTCTCATGTGTACCCTTTAGGTTTCTCTAGCAGTGCTGAAATGAGGTGATGATTTCATGCAAACTCAACTAGCAACCTGAGTGTCTCCATACGTCTCCTGTGTTCCTTGTAAGAAGAGAGGATTTCAACCTTCAGGTAGGCAGAGTTTTGCCTGAGGATTTAACTGATGTGAGGAAGACACAGCCCCTTCCCACTATCCTGCAGTGACAGTCCTGTCCCAGCCTAGCTTCAGGGGACAAAGCATTCAGTCACACTGTCTGCAACTTTTGCATGTTACAAGAACTCTGCCCAGCACTGTGGAGGATACACAAAGGTAAGGCTGCTCTCACATCTTCAGTCCTCCGCTCTACCAATTGAGCTATCGAAGGCTCCACTGTTCTCACATCTTTAACATTTGCAAAGTATTTTGTAAATTTCAAAACACACTCATGATTTAACCCAAAGAAGCTGAATAAAATGTTGCCTTTTTTTCCAATTGGAAATAATTGGAGAGCCAAACAGAGCTTAAATATCTAGAAGAGAAAATAATCAGGCTCCAAACTATGCATCCCCAGCCATAGTCTCATTCTCCCAGTGTAGAGGCATCTTAACTAGTTTTAAATACTGACTTTACCACTTACTGAATCCATGGCTCTGGAAAAATTGCTAAATCCTTCTGTGCTTCAATTTCCTTGTCTGTAAAGTTGGGATAATAAAAATACCTTCTTATTGGTATGAGGATTAAATGACATAATCCTTGTAAAGTATCCATCATAGTGTCCAGGACAATAAATGTTGCAACTAATATTATAATTCTATATCATCCATTTTCTATTTCTGGGTGTAGTAGGAAGGACGGAGGTTTACCTCATAGAAATTCTGTTTATCTGTAACAAAACTGACAAATATTTTTCTTTTCTTTAGAGCAATATCTGCTGTTAACCCAACTATGGGAGTATACTAGCTAGTGAGCTGGTGACAAAAATAAAACCTGAAATGAAATAGAAAAGGGAATATGACAAAAATGTGAAAAAAAATGAGATTCCATATTTAAGTGACATTCTCTATTTGAGGGAATTTTTCCCAGCTAAATAAAATTGTTTCTTTATTCATCGACTGCTGGGGGAATCAGGAGGAGATGGAGCAAAACTGTAGTTCAGATGGTGTCTCAGTTGGCACAGGCTGCTGTGACGGAATATCACAGGCTGGGTGGCTTAAACAACAAACATTTATTTCTCATCACTCTGGAGGCTGGGAAGTTCAAGATCAAGGTGCTTGCAGATCAGGTTCACTCCTGAGGGCCTGCTTCTTGGCTTGCCTTGCTGTGTGCTCACATGGGCTTTCCTCAGTGCATGCACAGGGAGAGAGAGAAAAAGAAAGCTTTCCTATCTGATCCCCTCAGAAGAGCATTAATCCCATCATGAGGGAATAACCTCATCTAAATAGAATTCCTTCCAAAGGCTCTGCCTCTAAATACCATCACACTAGGGGTTAGAACTTCAACACGTGAATTTTTTTTTTTTTTTTTTTTTT
>VBSM01001044.1:7566290-7580712 GCA_008086735.1 Cheirogaleus medius | reverse complement strand
GATTTCAAAATGCCGCGGACTCGGGCGCAAGTGAGTGCCAACCCCCCAGCTGGGCTGGTTGGAGCCGAGTGGGCAGCCGGCTGGACCGTCACGCTGTCCCCCTCTTCTGATTCTCTTTTTAGATGCAGAATCTTTAACTGGTGGGTGCCGAGAGGAAGGGCTGGCTGGGTGAGCATAGGTGTCTGGGTGTAGGGAACGACCTACCTTCTTGCTTTTCTTGGGGTTTGGAGGGACAAGGGTGGGGGCACCGAGAGCCCGGAGCCCGGAGCGTCCCGCGCTGGCTGGCTTGCGAGCGGCTGGCGAGCAGGCGTTCGCTGGGTGGGTCCCTTGTCTGGCTCATTGTTCGCGGTGACTGTTCTTGGGGCTGGGCTGAGCGACACAGACACTGCTCGAGGGGCTGTAAATAAAAGTGACGACTTAGAGGAGTGAAGGTCAAGGCTGTCGGGAGAAAAGGGCTTACCCGGTTTGGAAACGGACTTGTAGCTAGGAGGGCAACAGTAGTCGACCGCGAAAACCGCTCCTGAGTGCGAAACTTAGATCTGACTCTCAGTTCACCGAGACAGCCCAGTGAATTAAACCCTCAGAAACAGGACACGATATTTCCCTCATTGAAATTATTTTCAGAGTAACGAAGATGGAGTTTTAAGTGTTAATTGCAAACTGGCTAAAGCTTTCTCTTGCTAGCACCTGTTTCCCTTAAAGGTTCCGGGGTGGGGTTTATTTTTTTCGCCCCCTCCCTCCTTTTTTTAGATATGTATTTATTACATTTGTGCGTTTAGCTAGTCGAATTGCATGGTTCTGGGAGAAGAATCCATTTTTGAAAGCAAAGTGTAATCTCCACTCTACAAATGGCCAAGCACTGGTGTAGACCTCCCTGGCACCCCCACCCCTACCCGCATGCTAACATGCATGGGGGCAGACATGTGCACCGAGAGTCGGAGCGAGCCTGTTATCCTTAGTTGAAGATGCCAAAAGACGTCTCCTGCATATAGTATTATTCCTTTTGTTGGGTGATAGATACTCTTATTTGACTTTTTTCCATTCTTTAAATTGTAATATTATCATACCTGTTCGTGGTGCCTATTCCTTAGCCTACTACAAAGGAGGATGCATTTTACTGAGAAAGATTCTCCTTATTTTTCTAAGGCCCTTGCTTGGGTAGTAATCAGAATAAGCTGTTGACACAAGATATTTTTTAATTATTATTTCATATAAATATGTGTGTATGTATAAATATATATTTGTGTATATACAAGTTTAGAATATTACATACAAAAATACAATATTTGTGTGTGTGTGTATATGTGTGTGTATATATATATATTTGTAACTAGTTGCAAATTCCAGTAGTTACTAACACACCCAACTGCCCCAGTTATATTTTACTTTGCATGATGGACCTGCTAAGCGTATCAGTGAAGCCTGGAGTTCCAGTCCCCAGGAGAAATACTTAATATGAACACCTCTCTCTGACCATAGTCTAATTCCCTAGGGTAAAACCAGGCAGTGGGAGTATTGTTTAGAATATGGAAAGCTGTATGATTTATTCTAAGGAGGGAAGAGGGAGTTAGGTAGATGAAAATAAAAATGGAACCTGAGTAGGCATTCAAACCATACTCAAAATTCCACAGATATACATGCAGAAAAGTATATTGTGTTCTCTCTCTCTCTCCTTCATGTCTCTTTATGTCTATATCCTTAATACTGTTCATAGCACTATTTGTACCTCTTGTTTGCTTTTTCAGTTTCAAAAAAGAAACTTTCCTATTTTCAGCCTGTTATTTTACATTTTCAATACCAATAGTGCCCTTTGGATGCATTGGATCATCTTTTCAATTGTTCTTTTGTTTGTCTACTTGCATACCATGTCCAACTTAGTCCTGGACCACATGCACAATGAATCAACCATGTTCTAATGAAGATTAAGACATGAAAAGTATCCTCAGCTACGTATAAACTGTACACTCATTTAACCACCTTCCCACATGACCAATTTTAGCTAGTAACTTGTTCATCTTCTCAAGTCTCTAGACTCCAAATTCTTACCCAGATTGATTACTGCACTAAATCTTGATTGTGCAAAGAACAGAACTTAATTATTTTGGTCTCATTTATCAGTCAGCAGTATTTAGTGTTGCCAAGATAATTATATCATTGAAATATGCATGACTTTAAAATATGTTGGAAAAGGTCCTTCTAAACTTGTTTCTTCATAAAGGAAAAAAAAAAGTCCTTATGAAGCCATGATTTCACTGCTATGAGGACCCCTGGCCATTTGTGTTTATTGAGTTTACTCTTCCACAAGAAGAATGAACCATTGTTTTGTTGTCTAGGAGCTGAAGGAAGATGGAAAATGAGAAAAGAAAATGAAGGACTTGTAAATGTTATTTTCTCTATTTGGAGAAAAAATATTTTTAAGTAAATAGTGATCATTTTCTTAAATAAGGTCTAAAATCTTATTAAGGGATCCTGAGGAGAAAGAATTTTCAGAATAGAAATGCTAGCTGTTTCTATATATTCATAAAAGATTGGCATATATAAACACATGTATTTTTGAATCAGTCTCAAGATGTTTTTGTCTTTCTATAGAATTATGAAATGTTATTAAATTATTATTATTAAAGCATTTTAATCTCATCAGAACCTATATTTAAATGTAGTGTCTTTTTGCAAGTGCTTTAATTGTAATAGCCTGTTTGTTGAGATTAAAAAGAACATCATTGATGTCATGGTGTGCTTTGCATTTTAAAATAGAAGCTAATGAATTACAAACATTCATTACACTACAACCACTTGCTGAAATTTCTCAGGACCCCCAAATAGAGAATTATTTGTGCTATATACTATCATTCATGCCCTTGCTGAGTTTATATTGATCCCCTTTTCTTTTTCAAAATTAATTGCCTTTTAAATTAATACTCTGCTGGATCTGACTCTTTTGTTATTTTTCTCCTGTCATAAATTTATGTGCACATATCTTCAGTGTAGTCTGGTTAGAGAACTGACTGTTGAAAACATGTGGGAATTAGTGGGAGGAGGGGTGAAGAGAGAAGAACAACTTTTATTAAACCTGGAAAGAGTCAGGACTTGACACAGGAAAAGAAGGACAGGTTTCACTGAATAAATTCATTGAGGAATTCTTCCTTGACCTTTAAAAGTCCAAGCTGTGTAGCACACAGTATACATTTGGGTAATTCAGACACTAACTTCACATATCATAAGTTAAAGTGATAGAGTGTCATGGTGCCTTTGCTTTGATATATTTGAATGGTGGCTTTTATTCCATTCACTTTTCTTAATAAGTATTGAAAACTACCTACTGTTTGTTTTCTTATGCTGTTTCTTTTAGGGACAGGAAGTGCTGTTTTACTGATGTAAAAATGAAAATTATTGATGTTTATTTGGGGAACATTTTATTTTAAAAGTTTAGTTTCTTCTGTGAGTTTGATGTTTACAAAATGTTTAAGGAAGATGATGTTTGACACTCAATTTTTTTAATTTTTAATTTTTTTCTTTATTTTATTTTTCCCTCCACAAATAAGCACAGACACTCAATTTTTATAACTAGATGCAACCAGAACACATTATTTAAGTGATTCAAATAAATTCACTTAAATATTAAGGTCTTCTCTCTCATAAGTTAATTTGAAGAAAACCATTGAATTAGATTTTAATTTTAATAACTAACATTCATTTAGATTCCCTTTAACATGAAGATTTACTTGATTGAGTAATAAAAAATGTAAACATCTACAAAATGAAGATATAAGACAATGCAAATTAATGATTGTATATACTTATGATTTATAGCTTTTTTCTGATAAAGTAATATTTTAATCTTAGGAGGAATGTAAATTACTTAACTGACCACATTTTCTCTTTTGCTTTGGGCATGAGAAAACTCAGAGCTAAATGTAGATCTAATTTATTAATCTCATAAGACTCTGTAGAATACATATATGTATTATCTTTCCAAATGACCTTATCTTGTTCTATTTATGCATTCATATTCTCTGTCAGGATGTCTAATTTTGTTGTTGTTTTTAAATTGTGGAAGGAGACAGACCATCAAAGTTGATATGAATGAGTGTTTAGAAATACAATCAAGTCTGCAAATAGTTTTTAAGGTCTAATATTGCAAATGCTGGGGGGATATTAGACAAAGTAAGACAGGTTTGTTATCTAAAGATACTTATATTCTGGCTGGATAGAGAAGCCATAAACACATGACAAATTAAGTAATAATGAGGCAGCAAACACACACATCTGTTGCATTAAAGTGAAAGCCCAAACCCTGTGTTTAATGACATGCCACTTTCTAGAAAAACACAATTATGGCACCAACCAGTAAAGCAAAGTATGCAGATATTTTAATTTTTCTGGGTACACTAAAACACAAGTAGTGTGAGGAAATGAGGGTGAAAATAAATGTTGGAAAAGTTATTGTGATTCCATGGAAGTGGAAACTCGTGTCATATCTCTTTTTTCTTTTTCTTCTTCCCTTCTTCTTCACTTCCTCTGTGTCTTTCTCTCATTGACTTTCTGCTTGCTTCCCTGGTGTACCTGATTGACAGGTGTGTCAATTCCCATGGCAAGCTAACCCTGCCAGGCTGGCAGCTTTTCATATTTCTGGCTATGTAAATACAGTATTTGTTCTAAGTACTGCACTTAAATACAGTGGTTAAGTTTAAGTGCCCACTGGTTGTTTCCCTTTGTACTTGAGTCAACAACCATTTTCAGCTCTTAGAAGGGACCACCCACAAAACTGTTCTTTTGACAGTAGAAAAACTCAGGGAGAACAAAAAAAAGCAAAAACTCGGAGAAAATAGAACTAAATTATTGACCCAGGGTGACATGTTTATGGCTAAAGCCACAAACTCTGAATTAAACTTCCAAATATAACCAGCTACCTCTGGATATAAATCTATTTCTCATCTTCTCTATCATCCACATAGACATGACTTTTTTCCCAAACATCTTGATTACAGTTCAATGTTAAAATAATTCAAAGTCTAAAAATGCAGATCTGTGGTCCTGAGGTGGAAAAAAAATCCATCAAACAGACAGTGATAAACACTGATTATTTAAACTTGTCCTTTTAAAAAGCCTGTTGGATACAATAAAAATCAGTGTATTAGTACACTAACTGCACTTCCAATTATGATATAAATAGTTCATAAAGCTTTAAAATTTTCATCAAATTAATGTTTCACTGACATACAAATTAACTACTGACATCTAAGGTGCATGCCATGTGATGATTCCTAATTGGTAAGTGAACCTTAGAGGATTATTTATAGATTATATTGCAACAAAGTGCTGGAGTAAATTTTCATTGTGCAGCTCAATTCAAATTGATGTTTGAGCTTTGATTCTCTTCACTTTTCCACATCCCTTTTGATCTCTGAAGCCTCTCAGAAATAAGCTAGCTATGGTGCTAAATATATAATTAATAACATCTGGGCAGAGAATTTGTCTTCAAATTATCCCTGAGAGATTGGGAGACCAGTTAAGTATCCCTCACCAGCTTGTTCACATAGGAATATTCTTGGGGATGTGAATTTAAACTCGAAGGTTTGGTAGCATCCATTTCCATCCAGAGCACATAAGATAAATGTTCACATAGGAAAAGTGAGGGAGAAACTTAAACATTTATCAAGTGAATTAATTTTTAAGAATAGCTGCTTCTAAAGATCTAAGTGGAAATCCTATTTTATTCTCTAATGGCAATTGAGCTTTCTTTTATCTTAACTTTTCAGTACAGTTTGTGTATGAAGAATGCAATGAGAGAATTATAATGTATTTGCAATTCCCATACTGTGTGATTAGCTCCAAATTCGGCCTTTCCTTTCTTTATTCCATGTCTGCCTAAAGGTAGAATGACTGAATAAAAAATGAAAAAGTAAGGCCATTTATGCTGCACATTTTTGTTCAGTATGTATTTTGTACATGTCTCATGAGGCAATCAAAGATATGTAAGTTGTTAAATTCCTGTCTACAAAGATCTGCTTATTAGAGAACTTTACAATTTATTAACCTTTTAGATGTTTTCTCCATGCTATATCCAACCTGGGATGTCCAGCTTTCTCTACCACATTGGCCAAAGCCTATCTTTTCTTAAATATTTATAAAAAAGACACTTTCTTTTTGAAGGAATCTCCATAGTTGGCTTTAAACTTGACACTCTTTTTGTAAGAGTGTGTGTTTTACATTCATATTGAAAAGTAAATGTTGGGATACAAGCAACATTGAGAAGTGAGTATAGGTCTTATTTTTAACACCTTTGACTAGTAGTTTAATAATTTGTTCCTAGGCTGGTTACTTTTGATTGACAGGTGCCTTCGCTAATAATGAGGCCATGGTATGAGCACGATCTAGGCAACCTGATTTCTTGCTGTTGAAGGTTTATAAGGAAATTTATCCTTTCATTAGGAAAAACTCATATACTTTTCCTTAACAAACATTGAATGTGGACCTATGATGTGCCTCGTATTGAAATAAGAAATGAGCATCAAAAGAAATTCAAAGGTCCCTGCCCTGAAAGAATTTAGAATCAAATAAGGAATAAAGATACTGAATAAATGAGGTCAATAAAACCATACAGATCAGCGTGGGATATTTGGGGAGCTATGGGGAAGGGTATATATCAATATTTCAGTATGGGTTGGGGGAGGTGGCATGGGAAAGCTTAGTGGGAGAGTTGAAGCTAAAAGGGAAAGTGTAAGTTTCGTGGGCGAATAAACAGTGGACAGTAGTCTCTGACATAGAAGCTGCTAGAGAGAAGGCAGCTGAACACATCTAAGGAAATTTACACAACCACAGTATCATTTCACATTTATTAATCTTAAATGGGTTCTTAAAGTGATCAGGCCATCCTCCTGTGCTCCCTGACCCCATTCACTCTCCTAGAAGACTATATGACACTTCCTCCTGTCTCTCTAAACGCTCAGTACCTCTGTCTAACAGGGGTCCTCAAACTTTTTAAACAGGGACCCAGTTCACTGTCCCTCAGACCTTTGGAGGGCCGGACTATAGTTTATAAAAAACTATGAACAAATTCCTATGCACACTGCACATATCTTATTTTGAAGTAAAAAAACAAATGGGCAAAAACACCCGCTTGTGGCCCGCGGGTCGTAGTTTGAGGACGCCTGGTTACACCCTCACTCTCAGTCAAAGGCCTGGCCGCTTATTCACTGATAAAATTGAAGCCATCAGAAAAGAACTTTATATTGTCTACGGCCATACCAGCCTGAACGCGCCCGATCTTGTCTGATCTCGGAGGCTAAGCAGGGTTGGGTCTGGTTAGTACTTGGATGGGAGAAAAGAACTTTATAGACACCCACTGTCACATTTTTCCATCTACCAGTACCTGCTCCCACATAATCCGCCTTCTTGCAGGTTCTCTCACACAGCCCTGACAGAATTTCAACACTTTCAAGGTAGAAATATATAAATGCTATTTAATCAATGAATAAGACTATTCTCTTAGACCTAGAACTTCCATTTTGCTGTTGTTGTTGTGCAGCCTTGGGAGATAACCAAGTTTTCAGTCAAAGATTTATGTAAAGGAAGTTACTTAGAAGAATGCAAAATTAGAAACAACACACCTGCCCAAAGACAGAAAAAAAGAATGTTCAACATCGTTTAAAAGACTTTTTCCCCCAAAGAATAGGTATCAACAAGTTAAAAATAGGTGATATAATAATAAAAAGAAAAATGAATCAAAACTGTACATAATATATAATACAATTTTGTGCATATGCATAAAAATGAACAGAAAAATGAACCATGTTAAAAAGTTTGGTCCATTGGACATTGAGATAGAAAGTCTTCTTTATAGCAGATCTTTTGAAAATATGTTCAGTTTGATTCTGAAGATTCTAGTGACATAGAAAATGGGAATAAACACAATGAGGAAAGCCATCTCTGTAGTGTGACTTTACTGTCATTGAAGATTGTTTCCAGCAAGCATTCCTCTTGCCTACCACATCCAACCCCCCAACAAAGCCAATAAAATGTACTGTTAAATTACGCCATGAATCTATTTAACTTTCACCCTCTCCACTGCTGTCTTTCTATTCTAAGACTCCATTGTGCCTGGCCTGGCTCATTGCCTTGCTTTCCAGCAGGTTCTTCCCACTCTTGCTCTTGCAGAAATAATGACCAGCGAGGCTATAGTGCATACTGTCTGAAGTATGGACCCCATGGATGGGCTGGCTGAGTACGAGTCCCAGCATTGCCCCTTAGTATCTGTGAGACTGCAGTAGGTTACTTGTCTTTACTTGCATTTTCCCAATGACAAAATTCAGAATATTATTATATATCTTATAAGGTTACTATGAGGGTCAAATAAGTACAGGTTTAGTATCCCTAGTCCAAAAATATGAAATATGAAATGCTCCAAAATCTGAAATTTTGTGAGCACAGACATGATATTCAAAGGAAATGCTCATTGGAGCATTTCAGAATTGGGTTTTTCAGATCAGGGATGCTGAACAGGTAAGTATAGTGCAAATATTCCAAAATCAAGAAGAAAATGCAAAATCTGAAACACTTCAGGCCAGGCATTTCAGGTAAGGGATGCTGAACCTGTCTCTGGAATAAAGTAAGTACTTTTATGTATTAGTTATCTGTCAAGACCTAAATTAGATCATATTCCTCTCTGTTTAAAACCATTTAAGGGCTTCTCATTACACTTTGAATGGAATCCTTAGGGTCACATATGTCAACTTCCACTTTTGCCATTCTCTGCTTCTTCAGTACTTCCATCAGTAAAACAAGTCCTGTTCTGTCCCAGGGCCTTTGTGCATGCTGTCCCCTTTGCCTGGGACACCCCTACCTGCCTCTCCATAGATTCTTTCTGTCCTTCTTGTCTCAAGTTCTGCCTCCTCCTCTGAAAGCCTGTCCCTGACTTCTGTTCATCTGCAAGATACCTCCTACTGCTCTCTCTCCACTCAGTCTCCACATCTTATTGTTCCCCTATTAGACCTTATCAAAATTTGAGTCCTTGTTTGTTTGGTTTGTTAACTCTTCCCCCTACCCCTGCAATTTGATCACTAGAATTTAAATTCTGTGAAACAAGAAATACGGATCACAATGTCTCTCGTGTTTACACTTGTTTCTCTTAATACCTACCAGAGAGCCTAGCGTGTAGTAGACAAAAAAGTATTGGATGGATGGATGGATGAATGGATGAATGGATGGTAGAATGGATGGAAAGATAGATGGGTGGCTGGCTGGCTTGCTGGCTGGTGGAGATTCTATCTGTTATAATCATGAAACTGGATTCTGAGAAGGGCTAATTTCACATTTGCAAGGTCTGTATGTCACTAAGAGATATAAAAGGTTAAGTTATTAACACTCATTATCATTTTAGCTCTGGTACATGGTGCCTTAAAATGCTTGTCAAAACGCAGGTGCATTTTGAAAGAGGTAGAGAGTTTGAGAAGGAGAGGGGAATGTTAGGTGGTTTGGAGGACTCTAGGCTTGAAGATACTTCAGGCCAGGGCAGGCCCATGTAGAAATGTGAGGGGAGGGGTGGGCTGGGGCTGAGGTGGAAGTATTGGGGTGGTGTTAGTCCAGGTATTCAAGAAGAAGTATCAGACCATCATTTCACAGAGAACCAGGTTAAAAATACTACATGAAGAAACTTCCATAGAATTTTACTTATTAGCTTTAGAGAATGTTGAGCAGGGCTTTGCATACACAGGGCCAAAGTAAGTGGATGAAAAATTTTTTAAAAAATTAAACTAATTATTTGATGTTATGAATTAAAAACAAAACTATTTTCCTTCTTTAGCTCAGCTTGTTTTCAAAATGACAATCGGTCAGACCTGAGTAGGTGTGTATGTGAGTGTGTCTTCATAGGCAAACTTTTTGTTCTGTTTTCAGATAGGAAGACACTTCATTTGCAAAACGATGTTTTTATGCATTGCTTTTGATCATAACATTATCAAGGCATGGAAAGTTTTGTGTTAAGTGATGTTCCCCTTGTCTTACCAGGAGGTGTCAGTACAGCTCACTCAAACTTACTAGATCATCCTGTAGGGACCAACTGGTGCCAGCATTTTATCAGAACAGCAGTACCTGCCCATCAAGTTCTCTGCCAAATTACCTAAAGGAAATTTGATGAAAAAAATGAATTATTCCCAGTGCCTATTTATTCTCCAAACAAATGTTCTTACAAACTAGCTGAAACCTAAAAACTTCTTTAATATTCTGGAAACATGGCATTCGTACTTTCCTTTGAGTGAGGGCAGTGAAAAAAAAAAAGCAGGATACAAGAGGAAGGGTGGACAGAGAGAAATATGCAAAGAAGAATGATATGGAAGTGCGTCCAGTAACACGCTGCTTGACAATCCCCGAGCATACTGCTTTCTCACCTGTCTGGTTTGGTGTTGTGTTGTCCCTTCTCTGCCCCTTTTTCTGCCCAGATAAGTCTAGCTTTCTCTGCCACATAATTAGGACAAAAACTATGATCTGGTCTTGTGTTAATACATTATCCTGGCTCTTTGTCACATATAATTTCTATCTCCTCTGGTAACATTATAAAATAGGTATCAATACTAAAATTTTCCAGATGAGGAAAATGAAAATAGGAAAGGATGCATGATTTGTGGTTATGATTGTGGATTTGACCATAGACTTACCAGATTTCAAAATGACACCCTTATTCTTTTCATGATGCTTTTAAAAGGATCCCTTCCACTGGAGACTTTCGCATTGTCCTTTCACCCCTAACCATGACCGATTTAGGTCTCCCTCCTCTGGGTCCCACAGCATCCGGTGCTCACTCTGCGTGAACACTCATCCTGACCTGGCACGGCCTTCTGTTTTCTTGTCTACCTCTCCATCCAGAGCCTGAGCACTTTGAGGGTATGAGAATCCCCATCAACTGGATGTATGAATAGGAGAAAAGGTGCACCCACAGGTAGGGCTCCAGGGTGGGTGAGGGTGTAGATAAAGGACAGCAGAGAAGGCAAGAACTGCTGGGCCACCTGCCTTTCCACACTGCCATTGGCCTCATGAGCTCCATAGCAACTTAACAGTACTGAGGAAAGTCTCAGCATTTTTTGAAAGAGGGGGAACAGGTCTAACTACTCAAGAAGGAAGAGAAATTCATCCAGCACAACGGACACATTGTAGCTCCACTTGGAGTGGAGGGAACTAACTGGCATCTGAGGAGCTGTGTGTTCTGCTGTCCTCCAGGTGGCAGCATGGCCCAGCTGTCAGAGAACAGCTCAGTTCTTGGACATCCCTAATGCTGCCAGACTCAGACCTGTTCTCAGGGCATTTAGTGTCCTGGGAATGATTAATGGTGCTGCCCGCTCGCTGCACCCGGAGGGTAATTGAGCCTGCAATATTTTGGAGGTTGCAGAGAGGCTTTCTGAGTTGCCGTTTGATAGAAGGGGCTGCAACATTTGGGACATTTTATCCCTTGGGAGATCTCCTGGAGGACTTCTTGTGCCCCAAAGAAATCTTTGGCAGAAGTCTTTAAAGGAGAAGAAAAGACACAGGCCCTAAAAAGTGGGGAAATTGAACAGTCTTAATGTTTTTTTTTCAGATAACTTAGTCTGCTATGTATTCTATATTCTTTTTCCTTCCTTGTTTCTGAAATAATATTTCTTTCCACCTGACTTAAAGCAAATCCTCTGGAAGGTAGCTTATGTTAATTGACTGAGTATTTTGAAAGAGTGCAGGCAGAGCTATGTAAAATGTCTTAATTTAAATAAGCTCTAAGCCCTTTCATATTGTAAGCGAAGTATTTAAAAGGAGGATGATTGGAAGTTTCTGAAGCTGCACATGATTCAAGAGAATGTGAGACATGTTAGAATGAGCAACTGGCACAAGCTACAGCGTCCGTTTATTCTAAATATACACATAATATCAATTATAGAAGACAACTAACAAAAGATCTTAAGCTTGTCGGGTTGGGTTTGTGTGACTGCTTCTTTTCATTAGAATTTTTAGTAACTGGGAAATATGCCAGATTCTAAGTGTTGGAAAATGGTGTCTTGAATAAGATATGCTAGTAGATTTTAGCGCTGTTGAGAAAAAAAAAATCACGTATGAATTCAGAAGACCTTTGTTTGTCTCTGTAGCCAGATGGGGAATCTGAACCTCTACCTTTGTGTAGTTTGGATTTACATTCTTCTGCTGGTTGGTTTGTAGCTTCCTCAGTGGTTTCTTTAATATCATTTTGGTACTTTTGAGAACAGTTGGTCTTCCCTAAAGACCCCATGAGATTTTACTCTTCTTCACAGAAGATCCTTTCATAGTAACCTATGATGATTTGATGTTGTACTCTATATGGGAGGTTATCTTCTAGATGTTCAGAGAGCCAAACTCAACTGGTTCTCCTATGTGCTAACACTTTTAAGTTTCTGCAGGCAGTGAACTTGGTATCTTTAAATCTTTGGAATAGAGTGGAAAATCAGAAGAACAATTAGGATGGCCCCTCAAATTCTATTTTTAGATTAGATTGCAGGTGTTGCACAGACTGCTATTCTATCTAGCTTTGTTTTGTTAAATTTATCTTAAAGACTGAATTTACAATAGTATCTTTTTGTGATGAAGATCTAATCTAGGGATGAAAAGTAAGGGGTGGGGAGGGAGAATTAACTGAGATGGATCTACAATAGTTTATTCATAGCTTCTGATTTAACTACAACAACAGCAAAATTAGTGGGAAAAAATACATCTCAGCATAGCCTTAAGTCCTGTTTGATGATCCATGATTCACTGAAGGCTTTTCCCAGCCTACCAATTTCTATTTTGCTGTCTGCTTTGGGCAATTTATCAAAATATCTTGATTTGATCCTTTGATATAGAAATCTATATTTCCATGATGCCCTTAATTATTATACTGTTTAATATGTAAATACTATGTGGTGTTCTAAGTATTATTATTTATATTTCTTAACTTTTTGCTAATTAAAAAATAGATTACATTGTTATCAATATTTAACTCCTATATACTAAGGAATAATTTTTGAATATCTGTAAATCATTTCCTTGTAGAGCCAAAAGGTTTACTGTCCTAGAAAATAACAGTGTTGGTACTACCTAAAACAGAGAGCCCACTGATCAACTTTGCATTTCACAGCTTAACTTCTTGACTTCTTTAGAACAATAATGATCTTGAAAGTCAGGTATTGTTTGGGAAAAGAACTTTCTAAATATATCAGTCCTGAGTGGCAAATCGGTGAAATAGATTAGAAAGTTTTATTGCATTCTGGAGCGGGGGGAAGCAAACTCCAGATGAAACAGAAGAATGGAAAGCCCACTCTTTTGGCCCTGAGGAATTGTGGCAGACAAAACAGTTATGGAATTAGGGAGCCAGGTGTGGATTTTAAAGAACCTGACCTTCCTTCTTTGAGTTCAAGATCAGAAAAAGTCTGCATATATGGAGAGTGGGGTTGAGTAGGAATGTTAGTGACATTTCCCAGATAATCTGTACGGAGACTGCAGGGTTTTAGGAGAAGCTGCAACATAACATGGACAAGAGGAGAGCAGCGGTGGTCATAGTCGGCTTGACTGATGAGCCTCCGAAGAGGGATCCAGAAGTCATGTCCCAGTGGTGGAATTTAGAGATTTTGGATAGCAAGTGGACCAGTGGGGATTGGAGGGCAGAATGAAAAATTTGCTTCCCATGCATGGAGCCTTAAAAACTCAGAAAAATTACTGTGTCTAAGGACACCAATGAAGGGCACCAGCAGGTGTCCTTCCAAAAGACTGGATGGAACAAATTCAGTAATTACCTACAGGTCTTCTGTTTAGCAGGCCTGCAATGGCATGCTTGTGTCATTTGTTTTCACTCAGTGTCTCTAGTCTGATAGGGTTTTTTTTCTTTTCTTTTCTTTTTTTCTGGGAGGGAGGGACTGGCATCTGTTCTGTTTGCTTCATGCCATGCTATACTCGTTGTTAAATATTTTGAATATCACTCAATTATTCACATAGGAATTAGACTACCCCTCTATGCCAGGGACCTTAGAGCTTCCCAGGTTCCCTGGCATGGATTAGAGCTATCTTCCATTCATTGTCATAAGCTCATAGTCAACATAGGAATCATATTAGAGAAGAAAGGAATAAATCAGAAAGACTGAGCATTCCCATAAAAAGTCTGTATCCTCCAGAAAATGAAGATATAAATATCCTTACTAAGAACTTAACTTTGAAGAGATGCTATGTTTAAATTTAAGGCCATTTCTCAAACTAGAAAAAAATTAAAATATGAATTAGTAAGGTTAAGTGGTGTGGGCAATTGAAAGAAGATCAAGTCAGAGAAATAAGAAAGAATACATTTTTTTACAGCTCAGAATGGGATGAGTAAATCTCTATCTACCTCTTACAAACTCCTGCTGAGTTCCCTATAAGAGCAGTTACTTTGGAACAATGATCCAAGCTACTGCCTTCTTTC
>VBSM01001044.1:7533835-7566190 GCA_008086735.1 Cheirogaleus medius | reverse complement strand
TTCTTTGGATTTGTCTCTTAATGTCTATGATATTCTTTTCCCTTTTTACAATGTGTATACCAAGATATGGAATCAACCAAGCATCCATCACCAAATGAATTGCTAAAGAAAAATGTGGTGTTAAAGAAAAATAGGCACAATGAAATACTATTCAGCCATAAAAAAGAAGAAATCCTGACATCAGTGACAATATGGGTGACTTGAAGGGCATTATGTTAAGTGAAATAAGCCAGGTACAGAAAGACATATACTGCATGATCTCACTCATGTGTGAAATCTAAAAAAGTTGATCTCATAGAAGCAGAGAGTAGAATGGTGGTTACCAGGGGCTGGGGTGGGGAGTGGGAAGATGTTGGTGAAAGGATAAAAAATTCCAGTTAGATAGGAGGAAGATGTTCAAGGGATTTATTGTACAACATGGTGACTGCAGTTAATAACCATATATTATGTCCTTAAAAAATGCTAAGAGTAGATTTTAAGTGTTCTCACCACAAAAATGACAGCTAAGTGAAGTAATGCATGTTGATTGGCTTGCTTTGGCCATTCTGCAATGCATATATGTTTTAGAATGTCATGTTGTACACAATATAGACAATTGTACCTGTCAATTTTTTTAAAAACTAGATTTTAAAAATTAAAATGTGTATTTCATTGTGTCTAAGATCATGTTGTTCCCTAAAGGTAGTGTGCTAAGACAGCAGAACAGGTGAGAACAATAACACCTTGGCTGTTTCTTCCTCTTTGCTCCCTCTGATTAGAAGGACCCCGGTGTGGCATAACTCCAGAGTGAATCTTTAACATTGACGGTGTACAAAGCAGGCACCTGGATTCACATTCACAATTGGACGAGATGATTTCTTTTTCTTTTGTTTGGGGAGAACAAGAAGAGTTAATAAAATTAGTAGGCAAGAGAGCCAGGATTCAAACTTCATTTTTTCTAAATCCAGAGCCCAGAATTTTAATTCCACTTCATTGTCACCAATATTTTTGATAAACTGTTGGTAGGAAAGGATAACAAAAAAATGTGGGGTGGCAGGAGGGTGTGCAGCTATAATGTCGATATGTTTTTGTGCCTCTCTGAAACAACTAAATGAAAAGATTTCAATGTACGGTTTGGAGTCCCTTCCTGGGAATAAACTTTCTTTAAGTGCATCATTCTGAGGCCTAAACAGAAAAAAGGAATATGTGGAAGGGAAGAACACTAGTCTCCTTTATGTTTTTCCCCTGTTGATTTTGCCTCTGTGCTTCAGCATCTGCAGTAGGTAATTGGCCCTTTGAGTCATTGGAAGTTTCCATCTGTAAGTCCAATTGCTTATATGTTTGTTTTTGTCTCTTTATTTCTCACCTTTCCATATAAATATTTGAGGAAGCAAATCTGTTAGGATAGTTAAATGGGCCTATTGGCTAATGAAGAGGTTTATATTAAGGTGGGAAAGAAAGTTATGGAAACAGATGGTTTCAGCTGTTCTTATTACCAGTCATGAATGATACCACCTGGAGAACTCCACAGTTTCTGTGAATTAACAGTACCTTTCCAGCAAAGTGTTTCGCTAAGCAATCTTGATGGGCAGTGTAGGTTTTGTGGTAAGCAAGTTAAAGCTATAAGACACCCATTGTCCCCAAGGATGCGTGTATGTACGTTATGTCTTCCTCCAAAACGGCGGAGAACACAAACATTCCTGTTTTACTTGGAATAGGTTTTGGAATGAACATTTAAATATCTATACGGATATGTACATGTGTCTGTTATATATGTGTAATATTTTAGTGCTTCCTTCAAGAAAATGATGCAGTCTCAGTGTGAAAACCTGAATGCAAAAGAGATAAAAATTAATTTTCTTTATCTTGACCTGTGCTCAACACTACCCTGATAAAACACTCCTCAGACATTTATTTTCAATAAAAACCTACTAACCTAAAATTTAGATCTTGTTTCTTTCATGACTTCTGAGAAGCAAAGTGTAAGATTTATTCTAGAGTATTTCGTGTGTGTGTGAGCTGAGATGTCCAATAATAAAAATAGTTGACGTTTACTAAATTCATACTGTGCGCCTTGCACTGTGCTAGGTTAGCTAGTTACATATGTATTTCATTTAGTTTTTGTTATGACAATTGCCGTTATTAACGCTATTTGAAAGATAAAGAAATGGAGTCTTTGAGAAGGCAGGTGGCATGCCCAAATTGCAGCAGATTGCGGGTGGCATTGAGGCCAGCCTCAGAGACCGTACTCCACATGGCCTGTCTTGGTATGTCTGTATCTAGCTTGTTGGGAAGACCAGCTACATTTGTGAAAAGTGTTAGAAGACTGTAAAGGACTAGGAAACAAAGCACAACCACCCAGATAAGCAAATTTAAGTGGGACTTGTTTGAGGGGAGGTTGTCAACCTTTCTCTGGTTGGAGAATTATATTTTATAAAACTGACATATCTATTAGAAGCAAAATGTTTACTAAAAAGCGTAAAATAAACCTGGAGTAAATTCAAAGTCCTACTTTTAATTTATAATTCTTAGTATTTTAGTCAGTGTTAACTATTGTTGGGTATTTTATTCTAGTGAATGGTTAAAATGAAGTAAAATTAATTATGCACCGTTCTAAACAGCTCCAAATTTCTGGAGTAAAGTGATTAAAAGTTTCAACCTAGTACCAGAATAAAATAGCACATACAGTTTTGTCATTTCACTAGTGCTGACATTTTGAGGTTTAGTTAAAAATACGGAATAGTTTTTTTTTAAAAAAATTTCCCTATAAACATCATATGAATACATTTTACACATTTATAAGTAAAAAAAGAAAGGTATTTCCTAATGTTAACTTAGAATGCTGCCCTAATATTTCCTTTTTTCTATTCTTAACAAAATAATTCTTGATTTTTTTTTTTGAAAAAAAAATTCCAGAACCATGTGCTGACTTAATTCTTTCTTGCTTCAGCAGAGCTGCATGGTTTATCTGAGTGTGCTTACAGGGAGAGGATGAAGCCAAGGAGGACAGGAGGAGCCAATATGTGAGCGATTCTCAGGGTAGTCTCTGTCATTTTAGAGCTGAGAGAAAACTGTCTTTTGCCTTGTCTTCTTCATCTATTTAGTAGAAAGCTTGTGTGATTTGCATTTTGGAATATTCAGTCTTTGTAATTTACTTCCAAATAATTTGTTTCTACATTATGCTTCTTTGTTTGTGGAGAACAATACTTAACACAAGTGCTTCGTGAAGTAAAATGAACTGACACTGTACTCCACAAAGAGGATTTCAAAATAAAAACCATTCAGGATGAATGGCATGCATTAAAGAAATCCCGACCATATGTCTGAATGGATCTGTTTGTACCAAGCTCATTTATGAAATTCATAGGTGCTAATTTATCTACAAAATAAAGTGATAATGCTTTCAAGCCAAAGAAAAAATAGAAATGTAGTAAATATAAAAGACACATTAATAATCTTTCCTGTGACCCTGATTTCTGTCTTTTGTTTTGAATTATCTATTCAGAGTCGTATCAGAAGAATTGTTTTAATAATATAGACATTATTTAGTCTCAACAGAAGTTTGGCAATATCACTTCCTGGAGTAGGTGGTTTGGAGGGTAAGAGAACTTTCAATATCATTATACTTCTGGGAGAAAAAAATGTGGCCAAACTGTAGGAAGTTCTGTAACCAAAGAATTTGTAGGACATGGGCTCTATCCACCATGGTATATTAAATACATCTCAGAGACATTTCCCCCCAACAAGATTGACCAGCTCATTTTAGCAAAAACAGAGTGAGAGAGGTTTTATGTGATAATAATTAGATCCCTAAGTATTAAAAGCAAGTTCTTTTCAAAGAGAATTTGGACTCTTGTTTTTTTCAATATCATATTCTGGATCCGCCTATTGGAACAGACGCAGTTAATAACACCTTTCACTATTAAAAGTGTTGAGGCTCACAAAGCAGAACCCCGAAGACTGGTACTTTGAAGTGCCCGGAGGCCTTAGCAGCTGCCTTAGAATCACGGTCCCTCTAACTCTGTCTGTCCCCCCTGTAACCTCCATCCCCAAGCGCAGGGAGGAACTCTCTCTGGGATTTCCTTAACTTACTGAGAAAGCTTCTTTCCAAAAAACTGCAATGGTCTTGACACATCCTTCTTAGGAATCTCATAAAATAATCAGGAAAGCAACCACTGGAGAACAGAATAGGTTAGAAGTCCTTATCATGCACACACAGACTTTTCATCTAGTTTTCTTGAGGTCATCTCTGAGAGATTGCTTGGGAGATTTTATCTGCATAATAAGATATCCTTTGTTCCTGTGCCTTTTTTCCACCATAGGACTATTCGTTTCCTCATTTCTCTCTTTCCCCTATGAACAGGATATTTAAGCCTATAGTTCCTCTTTAAGTTCATATTTTATATGACTCCTATGCACTTGTGTGCATGTGATGAATTTGTTATGCTTTTCTCTGTTTGTGTTAAGATGGGGTGGAAAAGGATCATCTCCTTTTTGCCCCTACAAAAGTAAAATACTTTGTGCATTTTAAGAATTACTGAGGCTGGGTATGGTGGCTCACACCTGTAATCCCAGCACTTTGGGAGGCCGAGGTGGAAAGATCGCTTGAGCCCAGGAGTTTAAGACCAGCCTAGGCAACATAATGAGACCCCATCTCTAAAAAAATTTTTAAAAAATAGCCTGGCATGGTGTTGCTCACCTGTAGTCCCAGCTACTTGGGAGGCTGAGGCAGGAAGATCACTTGAGCCCAGGAATTTGAGGCTGCAGTGAGCTGTGATCCTGCCACGTACTCCAGCCTGGGTGACAGGGCAAGATCCTGTCTCTAAAACAGCAACAACAAAAAAGAATTATTTAGTGAATCTAATTGTTTTGTGGATATTATTATAAGAATCCACAAATTCCTATTCGCTTATTTATTATAATTTATGAGACTGAAAATGCTGTAAATTAGTGCTGTGCATTATTAGTATTTTTACACAACATGTAATTATTTTAAAAAGAAAATATTCAAGGAGTAGATAATACAAAACAATCTGGTAATATAGGATCCAGCAGCAACCACAGCTATTAATTGCAAACCCGTTTGGATTTTAGAGAAGAGTGGCTTGGCATTTTGGACCACTGGAATTTGATGAGCTCTCAGAGAAGTAAGGGCTGGATCATTATAAAAATTCAGTCTCTATGCCTATAGATGGTCTTTCAGAGTGATTTGTGAAGAACTTTCATTTTGGCTAGAGTTAAGATATTCATAAGCATTAAAGCCAAAGTCAGTGCAAAAATTAACTCACTGTGGTGCCGTGTCTTCCAAATGCAATACTAGTGGAGACTTGGTACTTTTCCACTGTGAGGTATAGAAATATCGTCTCTCTCAGAAAATAAATAAAAAGGCAAATTATTTCACTATGGACCATTTGACTCATGTGAAAGATCATTAATGAGGTACTGCAAAATATGTGGCCAGAGATTATTATTTATGATAAAATTGAGGTTGTATTGTCTTTATAATATCCCATTAAGTTAATCAGTGTGGAAATGGTGACTGTTTAATAATGACCATGCTAAATCACTTAGTCAGTTCAAGTCTGGAGTGAATTGACAGATTTAACCACTTATTTTATCATGTGTCTGATTTTTTTTTTATTTTGATTTCCCTGCAATTCAGTAGCTAGGCAATACTGCAGAGAGACTGGGCATAGATATTGGGCATTTTCCCAAAGTTGGAACATGGAATAATACAATATAGAATCAAAAGGGGAATTTAGAGATCATCTAGATGGAAATCCCAACTCAATTAATGATGCTTTTTGTTGTTTTGTGGGAAGATTATTGTTGGAGAATGGTTAAACTTGTTGGAGTGTAGGCCTGTGTGGGATTTTTCACGTGAAGAGATTTGAACACAAAGAAGATAGTGCACAGGCTTGGAGTTGAAGGAGAAAGGGGTTCTAAAATAACAGATTTATTAAGCACCTACTATGTTTTAGATACTGGAATATGCATATGGAAGAAGAGAAAGCCATATAAGAGGAGGTAGGAGAACATCAAAATTAATATTTTCCTAATTATAGTATTTCCCAATTCCTTTGCAAAATTTCTTGCCTTTGAAAATAATGAGTTACATCTTTAGAAGTAGTTTGCTCATTGATGGCCTGGATTATAAAACCAGTTCTGGTCATTACAGATACCTAATATATTTTGTACAAAGTATGCTACTAAGGAAAAATAGTGATCCACATATTGTCTTCTCCTTTTTGTCCTTATGCATCATGGAATTTGCTATCATTAATGACCGTATATGTGCTTTTATATATTTCTCTCAAAGGAATGTATACCCTTAGATAGCCAGCACCTAACCCTAACATATTGTCATTACATAGTTGTGCCTGATGAAAAGTTTTTGAATGAATGAATGAGATAGAGTAAATTAATGAATAAGTGAATCTCCAGGTTAAACCCAGAGTTTTTATGAGTGGAGTGAAAAGCATATTTGTGGATGATCCTTTGTTAGACACATTAATGTCACTCTGCCATGTATTGAAATGTATAAAATATTGCACCATAAAATGATTACTATCAAAAAGACAGTGAGGTTTTGGTAAAAAATGATGTGTACATTACTTGCTGGTGGTATTACCAGTTGATAAACCTTTTAGAAAGTAACATGGTCGTCTGTAGCAAAAACCAGAGTCATAACCATTGCCTTATAAATTTTTCTTCTCCTGTGGAAACATTTGAACAGACCAAACCAAGCTAAACATAAAAAAATGTTATTGCAATCAATATTAATAGCAAAAAGTTAGAGATAAGCTTAAAGTCCAGCAGAATAATGATTTTATAGATTATGGTATTTCAACATAGTTTAATATTATGAAATCATTATAATAATAACTATGTAGAAACATCATTATGTTTATGAGACAATATAAATGAAAATAATGAAATATAAAATACGATGATACCATTATTGCAACAATATAAGTACAGCATTATGTATAGGTGATATGAATAAATAAAAATAGCAATTGGATACATAATTTTTGCTTTTGAACATTTATTCATCTTATATTGCCCTTCAGTACACTTCTAAAATTATCCCATTTTAACATCATAAATAGATAATGTAGACACAACTGTGCCTGTTCTTCTGATAATTCAGTATCTTAAAAGAGCACTGGGCTCATTGGTTTCTCTCAACATCCCTGTACTGAAATTTTGTAATACATGGATAGTCAAGTTAAATGTGTATAATAGTGACCTTAGGCCTTATGCCTTATTGGTTGTTTTACAAAATGAACCCACAGTATGCATTAAATTTCTTGTATAGTATTTTTTAATTTACCAAAAGTCAATATAAAGTGAAAAACCAAAGGCCAACACGTACATGCATCCCTGTTAATCTGTTGGAAGTGCTACATAAGGGAAAGGAACTCTTGGCCAACGGGTTGGACCTGTTGATTTTACAGGTGGAGAACGCTGGGAGGCAGGAAGAGGAAGTGGTTTGGACAGGGTTATAATGCCAGTGAACGGCAGAGCCAGGGTGAAAATCTACATGTCCTGCTGAATTCAGAACTCTTGCACCCACCCCTTATCCAGAATGCTTTTCCCATCACCCTGAAATGAGCTGTCACCTTCCTTCCAGCTTCAGAGCCCATAAAGATTTTCCCCTACCTGCAGTGTCACATCTGCATTACATTCCCACGTCTAAAAAAAAACACAGGAGTTTCCATCTTAGCCAGCAATCGCTACATTGTGCAATTACACAGACTTAGTAAATGCATGGCTCTTGGGTGGTCCTGTCTACATGTTCTCATTGACTGCATCTCCTCAAAATCTGGAGTTCTGCTGCTTAGCTCTACAGTATTAATGTGTTCACCTAGCTAATAGCATTCCTGTCTGTCACAGCAGCCTGCTGCAGCTCCCTCCCCACCCTGCACAGGCAGAAATCCTGGTCACAGCAAACTTCTCCCACTGGGGAAGCTTCCAAAAACCAACAAAAGCAAATTAGCGTTCCTGATTTGCTTCAGAAACAAACAGCAAAGAAGCCTCTCCAAAAATGTTGTAAAAAAACAAACAAATAAGAGAGAAAAAAAATAGCTTCAAGGGAAAACCTACCGCTACTCTTGAAGAGGGCTCTTGGAGGAGACTTCAAAAAAGATAAATGGTTGCTGAGGACGGTTTGCCCATTAGCCCGTGGTGGGCAATTAGGCGGCAGTGGAAGGGAGGAGGAGAGGCTCTATTCATTTGAGGGTCCTGGGGAAGCCAGCCTTGAAAGCATGAAAATAAAATAAAGTCACTTGATTTAATGAATGTGGTGAAATGAACATTGATTGTATTTAATCCCTCCATTGATAAGCAGGTTTTCCAACCAGGCATCATTTCAACATGGCTTCCTCCTTTGCCCCACTTGTTCCCGACCTTCCTCTTCCTTCCCTTGAATCAATATGGCGAACAAGCCCTCCTCCTGTATCTCATAGTTACAGTGTTGTGGGAACATTTATGATGCTTTTATCTTCAGAGCAGTAGGCAATTATTAGTCACAAAACCCTTGTGAGTCTCTTTGGAAAACCATTATTTTATTGTCCTTTTCCAATACTATTCACCAAGAAACCTAGACCATAAATATCAACTGAGCACCCACTATGAATCAGGCACTAGTCTAGCCATCATGGGAGGTCCAGGTCTGAGTAATGCTTTGTCCTTGTCCTCAAGAATTTCATAGTGTGAGAAGGGGATGTCAGCTGGGATGAGGTGCTGATTTAGCCAATCTGTCTGGCTACCCTATGCGTCCCTCCATTTCTCATGGCTCCTGTGCACCCGGACAAGGTCCTTGATGAAAAAGGCAACCCTCCAAGAGAAAAGGGCTCTAAATCAGTGCCTCCTGAACATGAGTCCTTGGAGCAGTACCTCTAGAATAACCTTTTTCCTTTTGGATGTAGGTATTGCTCTGTTGCCGAGGCTGGAGAGCAGTGGTGCAATCATAGCTCACTGAAACCTCAGACTCCTGGGCTCAAGCGATCCTCCTGCCCCAGCCTCCCAAGTAACTGGGACCACAGGCCCACGCCACCATGCCCATCTAAATTTTTTTTTTTTTTTTTTTACAGACCAGGGGGGTGGTATCACTATTGCCCAGGCTGATCTCAAACCTCCTGGCCTCAAGTGATGCTCCTGCCTTGGCCTCCCAGAGTGCTAGGATTACAGGTGTGAGCCACCATGCAGAGCTTCCTTTGTGCTTTTCAAAACTACTTAATTTAGTACTGGATCAGAGTATCTTGGGAAGAAGACTAAGATGTCTATTTTAAAGATGCTTTCTAGGGAATTCTGATACTTCACCAGATTTGGAAATCAACAATGGAGGAATCAATAGTAGACAAGAGGGAATAACTATGGAAATACATATGATAAATAACCACTGGCAGATACACATGGATGCACTATACTATAATGGTTAAAGATTTACTGCTGTGGAATCAGACTGCCTGGGTTTAAATCCTGTCTTCCACTTAGAGCTGTGAGATTTAGCACAAGTTTGAAATTTAGATAGTCTTTAATTTTCATGTAATTTTAAATGAGAAAAATAATATTTACTTCATGGGATTGTTATAGCGATTAAATGAGTTAACATATTTAAAGCATTTAAATGCCAGAGCTATAGAAAAACCCAATAAGTATTACTTATTATTAACATTATAATAAGGAAATTTATGCTTAGAGTCTTATAAAAATATAGGATGAGGAATATGGGTTCTCCCTTATTTAACCTCCCAGAGTAAATAAAGCAAATAAAAACCTGCTGATATATGAAATTCTCTCAGGTGATTTTTGATTTATGGTTCATTAGAGGCTTGTAGGCTGTTTTGTGTGCCCAGTAGATGGGTAATAACCAACTACTACATTCATCACTACACTCTACTGCTATACATTCTGTTGCTTTCCATTTCTTTAGTTCAAAGATTTCAGGAATAATAGAAATTATAAAGCATAGCCAAAACATTAAACAGTTTTAACATCTCTTTAATTGTCCATTTCTGATCATGGCCATACCTGGGCCCAAAAGTAATATTAATGTTCTATTATTTCTGAGTCAATCAAAAATCTTTCTGCTGATCACTGAGCAGAAGTTGGTGCTCTCATTCCAGGGCTGCTTCTGACCACCAGGGTGGTCTTAGGCATGTTGTGTAATATCTCTGGGCTTAGTATTTTCATTTATAAATAAGTTGGGTTGACCTCTAGGTATAACTAAAGAGTCCTCCCACCCCCTGTGGTTTTTCTCACTCTGCCTCTTGTCCACATCTGAATTACAATAAGGCAAGAATCTCCACTAATAAGAAGGAGTCTAACTGGTCAAATTTCAGGATGCTGATTGGGCCACAGACCTACCATGTGGATCTCTCCTTTTTACTCTTCAGGATACACACTGTCTTCCGTGGTAGCTGGGCCCAGGGTCATTCCGTTATTTACAGCAGGTATATTTTGTGTTACCACAAGTATCATCTGTGTAGACTGTTAGTTCAATAAAATGTTAGTAGATACATGAGGAAAATATTTCTTTGATAAAAAAAGAATGAGACATACAACATTGAATTTAAACTGGTTCTTTTTTTATTACTCAGAATCTGTAATAGGTGAATATATACTAAATTACTAATAGGAAAATATAGTAGAAAATGCCTCCAAAACATTTTGATGATGAACCCTAACTTTCAAGAAATATCTCATGGTATCAGCGCATTCCATGGAGTACATTTTTGCAAATGCTAGAGAAGTTTTGACCATTTTAGGCTTTCTAAACAGGTGTGGACCATGTAATAAGCAAGTTTTCTATTTGAGGTTCATTGAAGAAAGTAACTTGCCTGACGATGCGTCCATTGAAAATGGCACATTTGAAAACTTTGTATTAATTTATCCACTGTGTACAATAACACATTGCACTCATTCAGTTCAGAGATCTCAGGAGGAATGCAAATCTCCTGAATATTTCATTTATTAATAAGAATGTATACGAATGTGGATGTGAGGAAGAAATCTTAAACCCAGATCATCTTCTAGTTCTTGTTGCCTGTCCAGGTCTCCTGTGCCAATCCTCACCAATGCTCATATGTCAAACACCAAGACTTGACTTCCTGACACCCAGTTTCTCAAAGGTTGCTACATCTGACTTAGTCTCTATGTATAAAAAGGGAAAGATTGAAATTCTGACTTGTACTTGATTCATTGGGCCAAAGAAGCAATGCCAAGGGTCTACCAAGCCGTTAAACCAGAATGCCTGGAAGTTCTTGTACCAATGTGAATGTTAGATTTTTGTCCTGAATAAAAGAAACTTACGACGCTCTCTGTCTTCTTTACAAAAAAAAGAAAGAAAATGGGTAAAAAGTCTTTACTTGTGATGAATGTCCTATTTCTGGAAAGTTACTAGGCCTTTCACCCCATGACCTGTGCTTTAAGTTTCAAACTTAATTTTTTTAATAAGTTTAGCTTATTAAATTTGGTATCATTTTCTTAAAATAAAGGAAGATGTCATTAGCTTTTACAGTAGCTATACTTTAGTAGAACCCTGAATTAGTTTCAAATAATAATTCATCTGAGCCAGGATTTATTCTTTTTGCACATTTCTAGTTCAATATTGAAGCCAGGGGAACACACACAGAAAGGTGGAGTTTCTGAAAGTCATCATAAATAAATGAAGGCTGTTATATGACTTCCTTTTCTTTGAAGATACAGCTGTGATTTTTTTCTAGGGTGGACATACTTGGCCACTTGATATTTCTTTGACCAAGTTGTTATGCGCCCAAACCAGAATTGATCTTTTTTTTTAAAAAAAGGCATCCATTTAGAAATCCAGTTATTTAGCAATGTGAATTTGGCAGAGAAAATGATGGTGCAGTTAAACGTTTCATCAATAATACTAAAAATCGTTTAAAAATAATATATACTATGTTTTTTTTCTTTTAAATGTGAGTAGGAAAAGAGAAGTGAATCATAATGCCAGTGCCCATATAATGCCTGATATTTTGAAAAAGTGATGCATGTATATAGTTAGAAAATTCAGATTGTACGTAAGTACAAATTAAAATATAAATGTTTTGCCACCCTGATCCTACCAGAGGTAACGGCTATTAACAGCTTTTGTGTGTGGTGCTTAATGATGATGATAATAATAATGATAATCATCATCTATCCATTATTCTCTTTATATATTTTTTATCTTTCAATTTTAAACTAACTCAGATAGTCAACTTAAAAATTCACAGCATACATACATTTGTACACCTGGCTGTTTTCACATAACTGTATATCTTGCATGAATTTCTACACTAATAATTCATGGATTTACTTCATTCTCTTTAATGGCTACATAATATTTTGCCACAATATCTATCATAAATTATTCAATCAATGGAGATAATTTCTAAAGTTAACTTATTCACAAAATAAGAGTCTTTTTTCTGACTTTGTTTTAGTTCATTTATGAGACAATGTAGTATATTTCCAAGAATATATTTATTTTACTAAAATACACCTGTATCCTTTAGATGCATGACTCTAATCTGGCAATCTTTTGAACCAATCAATGCATGAAGTCTAAGTATCCTTTGACATATATAATAATTAGAGATGATTTGAAAGTCAGATGGGGCAGTTATTCTTCCAAAGCCATATTTATACCAGATATGAAATAGAAATTTTCTTTCTCTATTGTGACCTTGAATCAAAGAAGAAAACATTTGGCCAAATTTACTTATAATCACAATATAATCACTTATAATCACAATATAAGATATTATAATCTTACCATCAAGAAGGTTAGACTAGGAAAGGGGAAAAAAGGAAACAGGCAATTATTGAATGGGTTTTATGTGCCAAGGATTGGGTTCAATGTTAATACGTATCTTACCTTTAATGAAAGGATTATTGTTATTGATTATTTAATAATTAGCTATCCTGAAGTTATTTCCAGCCACCATGAGGTAGATATTGCAGACAATCAAGAGCTTTATTACAACCTTAAATGTCCTCCCATTTGTAACAATTCTGCCCATATGACTAATGATGAAAACTGCTGGGAAGGAGATAATATTATGAAGGCCAAGACAGACAGAGATTCTTTCTAATATCAACAATAAACTGACAGATCCCCGAGAAAAATGTAAAAGCTGCATTCAAATTAAGTTATTCCCTCAAACCCTAGCAAATTTTAATGTCAGCCTTGGAAATAATTGCGGACTCCAGATACAAAGCTTAGGAAAAATCAAGGACAAATAAAAGGATAATTAAGAAATAGGCAAATTAAAATTTAAATGGTGACTTACAACAGTGGCAATGAATTTTTTCACTGACTGATATTGGATGTTATCTCTTCTTTCATCACTTTATCGTGTGTACCTGTGAGAAGGCTTTGCAAAATTTCACGTTAGAAGATAAGAAAGAGGTTAATCAGTCAGACCTTTCTGCTTCCCAGACTGCTATTTTATCTCTGACAGTGACACCCTCACCTGAAGTTTGGAGGGTGGGTGATTATGAGCATGAAGTATTGAGCACAGGAAAAATTCAATGAATGATTGCTGTTGTTAGGACGATCACTATTACGACAATTTTAGATTTGGCAATTCAAGCATTTCCAGCTTCCCTTAATAATAAAACTATCAATCATTCACATTCATAATTTCATTTCTTTTTAAGGCTATACTATCTTTCAAAGTAACACATTTTTGTATGTTTGCTGCCCAGTATATAAAGTAGCATTTTTCTTTCTTTTTGCATCCCTTCATGACATGCCACCTCCTTTTGTGATCTTCTTTTTTCTGATGAGTCTATAGTGACCATATGAATACTGCCACATAGATGTCAAGGAGGATCAGAAAGAGTGTAGCACAAGATATCTGCAAGATGTGGGTTCAGATCTTTTCAGAGCCTCTACTGTTAGGTGAATAGCAATTCCTGGGGCTGTGAAGATTATGTGAAGATACATATGTAAAGCATGTAACAAAGTGCTTGGCAGATAGCATGTGGTCAGAAAATATTATTTTTTCATTCCAGCACCATCTCTGTCCCTCACATTCTTCCCTTCCCTCTTTTTGGCATCTCAGCATTAGTTACATTAAAGTTATATGAAATTAAAATTTCAGTTCCTCAGTTTCACTAAGTCACATTTAAAGTGCTCATTAGCCACCATATAGCCAGTGGCTGCACATTTGTACACCACAAATGCCACATATTCATATTCCCAATATTGGGTAAAGTTCTATTGGACAGCATTGCTCTCAAACAATAGGTTACAAATGAGGTTCGTGTGACTCCAGAACTGAAATTTTAATTTTAGTTTATTTTAGTAACGTACATTTAAACAGCCATAGGTAACCACCGGCTACCACATTGGACAGCACAATTCTGGAGTATCGCAAGTACTCCTCAACTGACTTGCAAATTTTAATTGGCTTTTTTGTGGTTTTATCTGACACCAGTGATTCTGAGGAGTGGGTAGATGATTCTGTGCACTGCAAGTATTTGTAATATATTTTTGATTCCCTCTCCTCCACCATGACTAGGCTAAGTCAGCCCACATTTGATGTTCTTACATGCTTAGCTGTCCCTATTTTTTTTTTAGTTTGAAAACTCTTATATATCCCATTGGATTTTATTAGCCTCACTTATTTTTAAACCTAGTACAAAATCAATAAAGGACTTTTTGTGGTATGTGCAACATTGTTCAGTGAATGACAAGGTTTGAAGAAAGTGTATAAGAAAATGACAGCCTGTAGCAGAAGGTCTTAGCCACGGAGACAAAACACACTGATGTGCTGTGATCATTTCTAAGGTGTGTGGTGAGTAATTTGCTGCTATTGATAAAGTGTCAACATGTGCAAATTATTCCCTCTTTTATTTTAAGAAATTAAAACAGTCTCTATCGCTGGGATAATGATGTCCCATTACTCATTTACATTCTGGCATGCTGGCTTGAGTGGGAGAGAAAGGTGGTGTGGAGTTGTGTCTGGCATGCTGGTGGTTGCTTCCAGACCTGGGCTCTCTTAGGAGATTGGATCATTGATCAGAATGTCATCCATGTGTGTCACCAAGGAGAAAACTGTTAAAAGCACCATAAGCAATAAGATGTCAAGCAATACATTATACTGATGCCTGGTCATGGAGACTGATCATTTCTCTCTTACTGCCTGAATCGTTTTTGTTTTTTTAAAAAATTTAGATGGCAGTTATTTAGTAATTAGACTGTTTTAAGTCTAAAATGTCTGACTTAAATGAATGAGTTTTCAAGGTGAAATAGGGTCAAGGATTCATCTTGTTGACAGAGAGAAGGGAAAGGTGATGCAGTGGAAGAAGTATTAGGGGATTAGGACTGAGTTGAAAAGCACAGTCTGGAAGGTTTCACAAGCAAAGAGAGGTTTAAGCATTTAATGGAAAAGGAGGAAAAGGTCACATGAAGACATGTCTGAAGGTCAGGAAGTAATATAAAATTGCTAACAGCGTGCAGAATGATTATTTAACTGAGTTTCCCGAATGTGTTCAGGTTTTTGTTTGTAGATTCTGAAGACACTGGTGTTTAGAATACACATAATGAGGGAATTTGACATCTGTTCTTGTCTGGTTCCTTTACTTTACTTACGGGTAGAAGAAAATTGTTATAGAAAGGATGCCATGTTAGAAATTCTCATTGGACTCTGTAATCTTTCAGCCATGATACAAATAAATAACCATCTACAAAGAAGTTTCATTCTGAGGAAAATTGCGATCACTTCTAATTTATCTTGTTATTACGGCAAACTTAATAAATTAAAACCAGTTATTAAAGTGTAAATTGGAAGATGTGTACCTGTACTTCCCAGTTTTCTCAGCATAGAGTCTGAGTCCATTCTAGAAAATGGCAGATAGGCACAAAGACCACACCAGACCTACTGACTGCTTGCTGGAGGGAGGAGGAGGGAAGTTTGGCTAATGTAGTATCATCTGCCCATTTAGTTTGTTCTTTCTTTACTGACAGTTACATGGATTTAAAAGCCCATTAAGAATGAGTGTGTTCTGTCTATAAGCAGTGGAAGCACATGATCTGATGACTGTTCTATAAACAGACCTAAGCTTCATTTTAGACAGAAATAGGTTTTCATTTTATTTGGAGGCTAATTATAAATTGGAACGATATTCTTTTTGATGGACAATTCAATTGCATTTAAATTCAAATTAACATCTGCTGTTTATATCATGCAATCTACCTGAATCTAGATAGACGCTATTAAAGATCTGTGGCTACAGAATCTTTGTTCTCTGAAGACTTTAAGGGAAAAAGAGCATTCTCTAAGCTCTCTTTGTTAGAACTAGACTGTAGTTGCCCTTGAACATCAAGGATGCTTTTCTTTGTCTATAAATATATTAAAGGAGGGTTGTGACCACTTAGCACAAACACATATTACTACAAAAGGGACAGGTACAAATGCTGGACATTTTTCAAATAATATATGTATTTTCAATGAATTAACACACATGTGCTACTCATATTTTTGTTCTTACATTGTCTTATATAAGAATTTATATATATTCATAAGTACATTTAAGTTCATAGATATATTAATTGTACTAACATGGGGAATAATTTATAGCTACATGTAATATATATGAACCACATATTCATAAATGATGTATTTATAAGGAGATATATGTATGTATATAATAAATCAGTCTCTCAAAATTTCAAAACTGATGGGAAATAATTAGCTACAGCTCATAGTTTTGGGTATTTTTCTTTTCTCTAAGCGAATCTAATCCACCTACAGAACATTTGATAATGTCATAGATTATGTGGGAGCTGAGTACTCATGCGTTGCTGAATGGTTGAAGAATGTTTGTGCTTTTCCTCTGAGAAGCATGTGGTATATAAGGTGAGAATCAATGCCCAAGGATCATGACAAAGCTGTGGTCAGAGACATATAACATTTATAGATGTTATTTTTAAAATTACAGAATCATAGAACTGGCATTTTCCTCCAAAGTATTTAGGCTAAATGTGTAAAATGACAAGCATTTCTATGGCACAACAGTCGTCTAAATTTAGTGCTGCTAACTTATTTACAACTCTGAAAAGGCAACAGATACTATCGAATGGTCATTTTTATTTTTAAAAAAATACTTCTAGGATGATATACCTTATTATTTGAAAAGATTTTAGTGTTAAATCAGAATAAAATTATAGAAACATACTTTTTTCATGAGCATGCACGTAAGACTTTCAAAGTCTTTGAATTATGCAAGTATTTATTTACTAATTATTTGTTTGACAGAGTATTGTTTTGAAGCTGCAAAAGATGTACCCTACGTTAATCATGAACAATCCTTAACTGAGATGTGTAAATATGATCCTTCGTGAAGGATCTCAGAAGGGGCACAGAGTTTAGAGGTTCAATATTTTGGATCCCCTGAATCCTCCGTATACAGCATCTCATATTCTGTTTAAATGTTAAAAGCTGTTTTATGCTCCCTTACAATCCATCACCCTAGAATTCTTCCTGGTTAGCAAAGATCAACAAATGACCCAATCCTCATCTTTAAGTTTTTCTTCTATTGATGTCCACAATGTTCCATAAAAGTGGGAATGAAGGGATGAAAATACGGTTCAGGAATTGCCAGAAGAAGCCAACTTGATAGGATATGGGACATAGTAAGCCACTTTACAGAGTGGCATGGATATGGAATTAACAATGACCCCATGTATTGCTTTCAATCTTGCAGGATCAGAAATATGATTTCTTAGCTCACCAGAACTGGATCTGCCTTTCAAGGAGAACTCAAATTAACAAAGATTCAAAAATAAATATATACACACAAATACACATAATTATGGGTAGTATATTTAAAAGCAGTTT
The DNA here is from genome assembly GCA_008086735.1 of Cheirogaleus medius. Taxonomy (NCBI): domain Eukaryota; kingdom Metazoa; phylum Chordata; class Mammalia; order Primates; family Cheirogaleidae; genus Cheirogaleus; species Cheirogaleus medius. The sequence goes on along the minus strand of VBSM01001044.1, from coordinate 7,548,350 downwards.
GTCAATTTACCACTTCATAAAAGGAAAAATAATATTATACATGCCAGAATATTCTTTTTTTTTTTTTTTTTTTTTTTAGAGACGGGGTCTCGCTCTTGGTCAGGCTGGTTTTGAACTCCTGACCTTGAGCTATCCACCCGCCTCGGCCTCCCAGAGTGCTAGGATTACAGGCGTGAGCCACCGCGCCCGGCCCCAGAATATTCTTAATAGCATAATCACAACATATTCTCTTGCAAGTCAATTTATGAGGAAGCCAAATCAGAAATCAGAAATTTGTTTAAAAAGATAAAATTGAAGTCAAAGGAGTAGCTACGTGGTAAAAAAAAAAATGTTCCTTAAGAAAAGATACACAATGCACTTTAGCCTGGGCAACAGAGCAAGACCTTGTCTCCAAAGATAGATAGATAGATAAAATAAAGAGCCAGTCCTTAATTTTGAAAATAAGTCAGTAAAGAAATGGGCAAAAAATAAACACCTGACAAATAAAATCAATTCACAAAAATTCAAATGGCTAGTAAACCCATAAAAATGATTAAACATCACACATAATTAAATAAATGAAAATTAAAATAAGATATAATTTTTATCCTAAGAGTTTGACAAAAATTTAAAAATTTTAAAGTAGTTAGCATTGGCAAGGATGTGAAAAAGAAGCTGCTATGGCCTGAATGTTTGTGTCCCCCACAAATTCATATGTTAAAGTTCTAAGACCCAAGGTGATAGTGGTAGAAGGTGGGGCCTTTGGAAGATGATTAGATCATTAGAGTGGAGCCCACAAGGATGGCATTAGTGCCCTTATAAATAAGGCCCAGGAGAGACTCCCTGGCCCATTCAACCATGTAAAAACCCAGCACGGTGGCACCATCTGTGGTCTAAAAGGAGGAGGGCCCTCACCAGAAACTGAATCAGCTGCTACCTTCTTCTTGGACTTCTCAGCCTTCAAGGATATGAGAAAAACATTTCCATTGTTTATAAGCCACTCAGCCTATGATATTTTGTTATAGTAGCCTGAGTAGCTTAAGACAGACACCATCTCAGGCAATATGAGTGGAGCTATAAACTGGTACAACATTTCCGAAAGGAAATTTGGCATTACTAATCAAAATATTTAATTCACAGTGCCTCTGACCCAGCAACTTCATAGCTCAGGATTTATTTACCCCAATAATACACTTGCAAAAGTATGCTAAAATATTTGAACTGGGTATATCATGTAATGACAAACAACTGGCAAACACAAAAATTCTAATCAAAGGGACTGTAGATAAATTAAGTTTCAATGTATTGAACAAAATACTCTGCATCTCTGAAAAGAATAGGTTAGGTCTGTTGGTGCTGATGTAGAAAGAGCTTTAAGATGTATTAATACAAATTGTGTTTGTGTGCTTAGTATATAATCCTTTTTGTAAGTATATGTAACAGTCAAGTATTTTACTAAAAGAATACAGATAAAAAATTATAGGTAGTGGGAGATGTTCAGCTTTAATTTTATACCTTCCTGTACTGTTTGAAAACTGTTATACCATTTACCTATATTTCATTCAATTAAAATTAAACACATCCAAATTGACATATTGTATATGTGATATATCTGTGTATGTATACACACACAAAAACACACACACACATAGAGTTTTGTAAAATATTTCTTGGCTAAATAACTTGAAGGGATCTTTTATGCTATAGGGATGACATCACCTGAAATCTATTAGCTGACATTTTGTTTTCTGATCACTTCTTGATTGGTCACCAGGCTTTACCTAATTCAAATTGCTCTTCTGTTTTCCTTATTTGCTTGTTATGTGACTTTGGATGAATTAATTAACCTTTCTGAGCTTCTAGGTTGTTATTGTTGTTTGTTTTTATTGGTAAAACAAGGGAAATTCCTACGTCAGAGATGCTGTAAGGATTAAATACTAAAATAATTGTGTGCATCATCCAATGCCTGGAACCTAAAGGATGCACCATAAATGCTGGCTATTTTTCACTCATCTAATACTTTTGGGTTTTTTCCCCTCCATAATGCCGCTTCTCCACTTCTTCATTGTGTCTTTTTCTTCTACTGCATGAGGCTCTGCTCCTGGAAGCCAGACTTAAAATACTTTAGTCAACCATATTATGGGTCAGATATACTTTTCTAAGGTGGCTTGAGAATCTAACCACCATCCATAAAACTGTTTCCAGAAAATGACTCACACATTAAGTTTTGGAACACAATCTGCTGAAAATTGGAGGGTGCTTGGACTGTGACTAACAGCATCAAACAAAGATGCGTTCTTCCTCCATCGTGCTTATTATCTACAACTCAGCCATGCTTTTCACTGCCTTCGAAGAGTGCGATTGAGCTCTTGATAAAAATCCTTTGCCATTTAAACACTATGATAGCCAAGGAAGGTGTTCATGGCCATTATGCTTTGCCGTCAACATAGGGAACTGGAAATGTAAATTTGTTGATCCTTGCTGTGTGCCATACACTGTGTCAATTGTCTGAGATATGTCCTCTCATTTAATCTTCCCAGTAACCCTGTGAGGCAGCTATTACTCTCTCCATCTTGTAAAACAGAAAATAGGCTCAAGGAGGTTAAACAACACGGGCCAGGTCATGTAGCTTGTTAAGTGGCAGAATCAAAGTTCAACTCCAGGTCCATGTGGTGCCAAAGCCCATGCTTCTTCTGTTGATTGCTAACTAATTGAGCTTTTCCACTCCAGTGACTTTTACATCTTATTTCTAAAGCTGTTCTTTACATTTTTCTGACTGTTGGTATTGGCACTATAACATTTAACCCATAGATAGTCCTTCCATATAGCTTTAAACTTGCTCCTTAAATAAATCTATGTTGACCTAGGTAGACCAATTTTTCAAATACTACCTTATAGAAGAATACTTTTGTGGTTGGCAGGAACCATTATTGTTTAGATGGTTGCCAGGCACTTGTTAAAGGAGCTAGAGTTAGGAGTGAACTTTCTATAAGTGTACTGTGTCAGGATGCTCGCCACTTTTCTCCATAGCTGCTAGAGTGGGACTGTGGGCTCTGACCCCAGCTAAATACAAGATTTTAGGAAGCATAGGCTCCTTAAGAATGTGTTTTGTTTTTATTGCCCTTTGCTCTTATTAGACTGTGGTTATCTCCCTCCTTGTGTTTTGTACCTGGGTCTGTAACTCTTTCCTTCAGCATCGGCCCTACACACAGGCATGAAATGTTCAGAGTTAATTTTTTGTGCTACGTTCATTCTCCACTTCCTCCCATTCATCTTTCAAACACAAGAAACCTGGTGTTTTTATGCTGCCCACATTCCTTCCAGTGTTGTATACTGCACTGGGGCTAGATAAAATCATATTCTGTACTTCACTATACCAATTAGCTATTGCTGCCTTGCAAACCACCCTAAAAAGTAATGGCTGAAAATAACACCCATTTATTTAGCTCATGATTGTGTGGGTCAGCAATATAAGCTTGAGTCAGCTGGGTACTTTTTCTGGTCTTGGCTAGACTTCTTTATGACTTTGTGGTCAGCTTCGGGTCAGGTGTGGACCGGCTTTAGTGATCTTGGTTGGGCTCTCATATGTCTAGGTCCTTGGCTGGGACAATGGCCTGGCTTGGCTCTGATCCACGTAGTGGCTCATCATCCAGCAGGCTAGCGCTGCTCCGCGAGAGCAAGCAGGTGGCAGCCGTCGTCTCCTAGTGTCTGGGCTCAGAACTGGCTCACTGTCATCTCCACTATATTCTGTTGGCCAAACAAGTTTCAAGGCCACCCTAGCTATAGGAGGTAGGGAAATAAACTACCCCTAAAAAGGAAGATCTGCAAAGCCACATTGCAAATGGTATGTGGATGCAGGAAGGAGTGGAGAATCGGGGCTCTTTTTGCAAGCGACCAAAGCATCCTTCTTTATTGCTGTTCTCTGTCTCTCTCCAAAGTAACTTTCAGTTCTTGTCTAATCTGTGCCAAGGTGCTGTCACAGTGAGCTAAGTAACTGTAGTGGCAGATACACAGTGGTTTATTTGTGATGTTTAAAAGATATCCTGTGAAAGAACTTGTGATCAGACTGGCTACAAGCTAATATCCTCAGTGGAAAGGCTGTAGAACACAGTCATCTGCCCGGGACCCCAGCCGACCACTTGGGATGTGTGAACTGTTGGTCAGAGAACAAGTTTGGAGTAGCTGAGTTAGGTAGATATGAAGGGTTGGCCTCCCCAAACTGCTATAATGAAATGGACTCTTTCTGAACTATCTCTTACGGTAAAAACAGGACTAATCATCAGGGCTCTGTAGACATTTTCCTACCAGACACTTATTCTCAACTCTCACTGCTGCCAAATAATTATAGCTGCCCCAGAAATCAGGTCTTTCTGGTATCTCACAGGTGTTTGCTAACTAATATGCTACCCTGGCCAGACAGCTAAATAACTTAGTGCGGGTAAAATACACCTCTCCAGAAAATGCTAAAGCAGCATCTGCAAATTTTTGTTCTACAGAATATTAATCATCGTTTTTGTTCCTGAAAAAATTGTTTGTGAGATAAGATAGGTTTGATAAACACTCCCTATGAAATTAATAATGAATACTTGTGTTGAATAGTCACAATGCATTTTAGTATATGGAAAAATCTGAAAACATCTGCCCTAAAAAAATAAAGCTACTTATAGGCTAAGTTTTCTAATGTTCCTTCCCACTTTAAGGCTGAGATCCACTCCCCTCCCTGCCTTATGTTCCCTGGAGAATAACCCCTGTGGAAAGACACAAGCTTTGTGACAGCTGACCACATCCTGGGTTTGGCCGATGGAGGACACCTGTAAAAGATAAAGGGAAGGAGGAGAATGGATTTTTTTCCCCCAGATTTTTTCTGCTTTGGTGCCAGTTCTCCCACAGTGTCTGGGTTCCTCTGTGCCTACAGCTCTTGCAGGGCAGGCTCTCTTCGTGGCTCCAGCTCTCCCAGCACTCTAGAAATACTACTTCTCCTCTGCCCACTTCAGCCCCAGGGATGAAAAGGCTTCCCTGTTGTTGCTACTCTCTGGGTACTTTGCATCCCTTGATTATTTCATTAACCTTCTGATACTTCCTTAAGCAGTTCCTTCATTAAAGTCTGTTCCTAGGGGTTCTTGTCCTTGGGTCCAAGGACCCCAATGACATCTATAGATAGAAAATAGAGGGCTAGTGAAATTGGTCAAGAAAAAAATAAACTGTGAACTTACACAGTAAAAAAAATTACCCCTTTATTTCCACTAATTTCTCAAAGAAATTTAGCTTTTCCTTCAGTTACAAATATAATCAAAAGGTATTAGCAGCGCCCCTGATATTGTAATTAACAGATATCACAGATATTTTCATATCACTACAGATTTTATTGATATCTTGAAATATTATTTATCACCATCACTATTTTGAAACTATGTTAGTAGTGAGACCTGATCCTAGATCATATTATTTAAATGGATTAATAAAGAAGCACATTTATTCCTAATCTAGAAATCAGTTTTAAAAAATGTTTTGTTAACTGAATTTCAATTTAATTGGTTTCATTTGTAATATCTATGTATGTTTGTTTTTTTTAAACTTATTTTCTGAAATGTAGTCTGCAGGCTTCACCAGACCCCATGTCACAAATACACACATACACACACACACATACACACACACCCCCACCCACGTGTGCAGAATTAACTCCTGAATCTCCTGAATGAATTCTATTTCCTGCAGGGCCATGACTGATATAACACAAGTTTCCCAATTTATTTGACCAAAGAACCCATTTTTCATGTTCATGGATTAGTATTTCATGGAACTAGTCTTTCACAAAATACACGTAGGAAAAGAAGACATGACCCAAAGAAGAAGAATGACCCATCATGTGAGCTGTCCAGATATGAGCAATAGTCATGGAGCTGTCTGGTCAGAAAAGAGACTGTTGCCCCTCAAGTCCCACTGGGTGCAGGACTGTGCTTCTCAGGCTCTCTGCTTCTTGTGCGGCAACCCAGTTTGTTTGCTTTCCAGACGCCACAAATTTTTCTGTTAGGTTTCACACTCTGGCTGTTTAGGACCTTTCCCTTCTTAGTCCCTGGTCAGCTCCCTCTCCCCATGTCCTCAACCCTCTTCATAAACCCTCTATTTTTATTGCTATGGTGAGAACACACTTATGGAGTATGATACTGGCCCCAACCAAACACACCAAAACCAAAATAGTGATTCAGTAGCAACAAGAAGGTACAATATTCATGTTCAACCTGGAACTGATCTCTCAGCTCTTCTCCCTTTGTCCCTAAATCATGATTTAGTCCTGTCGAGACAGACCAGTCTCACACATTTTTTTTCTTATTTATCTCTGGTTCCATATGAATTAACTATGAAGAACTAGTGATGACTACTATTGTGATATAGAAATGCATGATCCTCTCCATTAGCTGTGCTCTCTGAGAGTGACATTTTCCTTTTATTTGTTTTGGTGTTCTCAAGCCCTAATACCAGGAGCTCAATTATGCTTATTGGCTGAATAAATGAGATGCAAATTTAAGCTGGGGCATGGAGGGTTTGCTTTGTCAACAGATTTAGTGACTAAAAAACCATAGTAAAAGGACAGCATTCATATTTTATTCATCATTAGGCCCACTGAGGACCATGCACATAGTGTTGGCTGCTTACTGACTGTGCCATGATCCCACATTCCATCCCTTATTCCTCAGAGGCAGAGCCAGAGTTAACACATTTACCTTTGGCAAAATAAACCACAAGGCTGACCATGCTCCCTGAAGATTTTGTTTGTTTGCAGATACTTGCAAAACGTTCACAAGGATTGTGACTGTCTTCTTTGATTTTGTTGTTGTTTTGTTGTCCTCATCAGTGCTAAAACCTATCTTTGCTAAACCTGTCTATGTTAAGGTTAAAACTAAGCTTCCTCATAATGATTCTTTGTTATTTATTTTAAGCAATGTAGAAAAAACAATTGCATTTATATGTATAATTGCTTATATGTAATATATAATATATATATATGCAATTTTATATATACCCATTCAAAAGTCTTAGAAAGTATTTTCCCTTCTGGTTAACCATCCTCTCCCGTTTCCTTCAACCCCCATTTATTTATTTATTTATTTACTTATTTTGTAAGAGACAGGATCTTGCTGTGTTGCCCCGGCTGGAGTGCAGTGGTTATTCACGACGGCAGTCCCACTACTGATCAGTACCAGAGTCTTGACCCGGTCTGTTTCCCTGACCTGGGCTGGTTCACCGCTCTTAGGTAACCTGGTGGTTCCCCACTCCCAGGAGATCGCCATATTGATGCCAAACTTAGCATGAACACCCAATCGGCATAGCGCACTACAACCCAGCACCCCTGGGCTCAAGCGATCCTCCTGCCTCAGCCTCTGGAGTAGCTGGGACTACAGGCACAGACCGCTACGCCAGGCCCCCAACTCCTTTTTAACCTAACTTCTCATTTGAAGTATGAAAATTCTGTTTTTAACGTTATCTTATCAAAGTACTAGAAATTATGCATAATGTTTTAATTTGCAAATCATATCTTTTAAACAGTTAATTTTCCAATTCCACTCTTTTGGTTATTTAAAAGTATACACTAACTTATTGTTGATTATAGTCACTTTGTTGTGCTATCAAATATTTCTCATTCTATCTAACTATACCCTATAAAGATATACAACCATTATGGACCCACAATAATGAAAAGTAAAAATTAAAAAAAGAATTTTAAAAAAAGTTAATTTTCCTACCACAATTACCCTTGGAGGAATATTTTCTACTTTTCATCAGTTTTCTCTGTTTTAAGCCTATAACTTTTTCTCCCCAAAGAGATGTGTAGTCTCTTTTCCCCAAAGGTTTTTAAGAGTCTTACTGAAGTTTGAGTTCTTTCCATGTTTTCTCCCTTTGATTTTCATTTTTTGTCACCAGTGGCAGTGCTTTTTAAGGATTTTTATACTGAAGTCGGTATTTTAAACTGTGCTTCACATGGCCAGTTTTCCGACATCAAACCTGCATGTTGTCATATTCTGTCAGATGGCTCTGAGTTACCCTTCAGCTTTGAAGGGGAGGCTTGAAATTGGCTTCCTGTGTGAGCACTTTAACAGTTGATAAATAAAATACACGATGTGCCTCTGTCTTGATTTTTTTGGTGGCCACTAACTTTATTGTGAAGTTCTGGTAAGTAAAAACTTAGATACCTTGGGAGAGTATATTGTCCTGCAGAATGTAATTCTTGGATTTATAAAGGGTACATACATTGATTTGAATTCCTCTTTTTATATCTCCAATTACATTCCCTTACTCTATGCCTTTTCTTTATCTTTTGAAGTAATAGCTATTAATATAATAATTTAGAAATCTTAGCAATAACTACAGATCCTTTTTGTGTGTGTGTTTGCTATAGGGTCAAAATGCCACAAAATTTTAATTCTGGACGACTTCAGTGTCTACATGGAAAAGATGGAATACTATTTACTTTTAAATTTCCATTATTTTAACTCTTACCCTAACCCTAACTTCAAGGATCAGGTTGAATGCCACTTCCTTAGGGGAGTCCATTCTTATGCTTTTTACCATCAGAATGAATTCTTCTTCTAGCCTATGTGCTAAAGATATAATCATAACAATGATAATAACATTCACTGGGCACTTCATGTTTGCCAGGCACTGTGCTAAGTACTTTGCATAGAATGGCTAACTTTATTTTAACAATAACCCTGTGAGTTAAGTCCTATTGTTGTCTCCATTCTACAGATGAGGACACTGAAGTGCAGACTATGCAAATGAGATTTGATCTCAGGTGCATTTAACTTCACAACCTTAGCAACCACTCAGCACCGTTGTCATAAAGGAAAAGGGCTCATTCCTCCTGTTATTCCCAGTCACCAAAATTCTTGTCACATGGTAGGCGCTCAGTGAATATTTGTTGAATAAACGACCATGAAAGGAAGTTGTTCACATCAATGAGAATTATTCAGCTGAATTACAAGTGCAAGTCTGGAACCTACTAATAGCCACAACTCTTCAAAAAAATTGCTCTTTTATTCTTAATTAGTCCCATCTTGATGCCCTACTTCCTGTCACTCCAAATTAATACTTCATCTTTCCTAGCTTCTGCTTAGGCGCTCCCTTCTGCCTCTTACTGCTCAGTGAGGATATGGGAATGGCAGACCCTGATTGGTTAAAGTGGTGGCAAGAGATCCTTGTTTTGATACCTGAAGGCATAAATGTCAAATATCCACTTCCCCCGCCCCACTACACCCTGCACAGCCCCGGCATTTCCCGGTCTTCTGTACAGTAGAGCACTACAGGCAAGCTCCTGGTCTACTCAGATTTGATAGTTCTTCTCTTTATAATTGGGAACTCCATCACCTCTGGAGACCTGAGTAAGAAAAGGCCCACCTCACAGGGGCTGCATCTACACAGGAGCCCAAGTAGACTTCCATTTTCTTCTTTCTTTTTTTAAAAACTTAATTTTTTAAGAGAATTTTAGATTTGCAACAAAATTGGGAGGAAGTTCCTGAGATTTCCCGTAAACCCCATCCCCCCCACACATGTGTGGATTGCCCCATTATCAAAATCCCCCACCAGAGAAGTACATTTTTTACCATTGGTGAACCTACATTGACACATCATTATCACCTGAGGTCCATAGTTTACATTAGCGTTCACTCTTGGTGTTGTATATTCCACGGGTTTAGACAAATGTATAATGACATTGATCCATCATTATAGTATCATACAGAGTACCTTTACTGTCCTAAAAATCTTCTGTACTCTGCCTATTTATCCTTCCCTCCATTCCCAACCCCTGGCAACTGATTTTTTACTGTCTCCATGGTTTTGTCTTTTCCAGAATGTTATGTAGTTGGAATCATACCATATCTAGCTTTTATGGTTTGGTTTCTTTCACTTAGTAATGTGCACCTAAGGTTCCTTGCTGACTTTTAATGACATGATAGCTCATTTCTTTTTAGCACTGAAAAAATATTCTATTATCTGGATGTACCAAAGTTTATTCATCCGTTTACCTACTGAAGGACCTCCTGTTGCTTCCAAGTATTGGCAATTGTGAATAAAGCTGCTATAGACATCTGTGTGCAGGTTTTTGTATGGACATAAGTTTTCAACTCCTTTGGGTAAATACCAAGGAGCAGGATTGCTGGATCGTATTGTAAGAGTGTGTTTAGTATTGTAAGAAACTGCCAAACTGTCTTCCAAAGTGGCTGTACCACTTTGCATTTCTACCAGCAATGAATGAGAGTTCCTCTTGCTCTGTATTCTCACCAGCACTCACTGTTGTCAGTGTTCTAGATTTTGGCCTTTCTAATAAATGTGGAGTGATATCTCATTGTTGTTTAAATTTTCATTTCCCTGATGACATATGATGTGGAATGTCTTTTCATATGCTTATTTGCCATCTATATATTGTCTTAGTTGAGGTGTCTACTGAAGTCTTTGGCCCATTTTTTAAACAGGTTGTTTGTTTTCTTATTGTTGAATTTTAAGAGTTCTTCATATATTCTGAATAACAGTCATCTATCAGAGGTGTTTTTATTCAGAATACACACACCCACACCAAGAATGACATGGTAACATTATTGTATAGGTTGAATTGTGTCTTTCCAAAAGATGTTCAAGTCCTAATTCTCAATACCTGTGAATGTGACTTTATTTGGAAATAGGGCAAGTGTACTTCCTATTTCCTGCCTCAGGTTTACCTGTGAGGATAATGAACTGTTGTCACAAGATGCTTGCACAGGTCAAATAAGATGATACATGATAGCACTTAGCTCTGTCTAGCACCAGTAAGCCTTTTTTTATTTTTTGCTGTGTTTAATCTTAGTCAATTCCTAGTTGAAGTCACTAATATGTAGAAAAAAAAAATAGATTGAAGTTCACCATTACCTTGCAGATTACTCAGATGTAGCCCCTCCTTTCTTTGTTTAGGACTTTGACACATTTGCATTTATCTCTACCCTGGAAGGCTGAGACCAGGACCCCTGGGGAATGAAGTATTGACAAGTGAAGTTTCCTTGAGAGGACATAGAAAAGGAAGTAAAATACAGATAAAAGAGAGGCAGGAGACTGGCTATTACAAATTCTGGCAGCCTGAGTTCACGGGGCCAGAGGCCAGCCCTCTGCAGAGTGCCCAAGTGGGTCCTGCCATGTAAGGATGGGGAAAGGGGGAAACTACTTGCTTCATAGTTTCACCTAGTGATGAATAAATAACTAGGAATAAGTAACTCTCTCTGATCCATCATAGCTCCTAGAAAATTGCCTTGCATATGGCAGCTCTCAGTAAGTGTTTAATGAATGGATGATTCATTCAATTAATCACTGAATATTAAATTGGAAGGGCCCTGAGAAATCATATAATCCCAAACTCTTACTTTGCAGCTGGCAAACTGAAGCCTAGATACTGTCTCACTTGAGAGCACTCAAGAGATTTGGACCCAGGTCTACTGACTCCAAGATGAGGCTGCATGCTATAGCATGGGGTATGCAGACATACAGAACCTTCCTTTAAAACTAGAATTAGACAAAGAGTTGACTTCCTCCATCTGCTGCCTTTTTTTTCTGTCCAGAATCTGAAATGGGAAGCAAATTCCCAGGTACTTTTTCTTGGCATTGGGACCAAAGATCTATTTATTTTCTAATTAAAAACACCCCAAGCATCCGATGTTATTCCTTTGTCTTAAGGGCTCACAGTGTCTAGGTACCCTGTGGTGTGTTACACTTTCAAGTCTCTCCACAGGTCCTTGTGATGCTGAAGAAAATGGAGGCATTGCATCTTAAGGTCATGGATATATAGTGAAATATTGATGAGGGTCAGTAATTGTGCTCCAAGATGGCTTGTGCTCTACAGCGTGTGAGGGTGTGCCTGGTGTGCAGAAATTAGCTCAGTCTGTCACAGCCGATCTCCTTCCTCTCTTGGTCCAGACTCTATGGTTCATATGCATGCTGTTTACCTCTTCTACATACCCTTGGTACTAGCTTTTGGCTGATCAAATGCTATGAAGCCTTCGGGACCAGCTGAAGTCATATGTCCTGGATGATATAGCTTCCCTTCCTTAACTATTACAGTCACATGGGTCTCCCTCTCTACCACATCCTTAAAACCTTTGCAGTTTGACCATCCATTTATTCTTTGTTGCATTGGGTGTGGGACAGAATACACTCTATGCTTTGTTTGTTTGTTTGTTTGTTTTGAGACAGGGTCTCACTCTGTTACCCAGGCTAGAGTGTGCTTCTGTCTTTTGTAGATGACTGACAACATATTAATCCTTCACTGAATGAATGTTGGGTCCAGACCTTCTTGGATTAGGGTTGCCCAATAAAATCTACGAAGCCTAGTTAAATTTGAATTTCAGATAAACAATGAAAAACTTTCTCATATAAATCTATCCCAAATGGTGCATGAAACTTTATTATATTAAAAAAAATTATTGTTTATTTCCTGAAATTTAAATTTAAGTGGATGTCCTGTTTTGTTTTGTTTTTTTTTTTAATTTGCTAATTTTGACAACTGTAACTTAAATGCATTTGTACTTCAGGTCTCTTTAAAAAAATTCTCTTTTGAGTAAAGAATATCTGGGGATTAGCAATCAGCTAAGCTTTTCTCTTTTAACCTTTGGAGCACAAGTCTATCAGGATTTCTTGATTTATCTGCTCCAGGTTTTGCCTGTGTCACACAATTTTTTTTCTTATACAGAATCTGATATATGCAAATTTGTGTATCTTGGATATACCATACTTTTTTACTAATCCTGGATTTCCATGGTTACATATAAGAATAATTAACATGTAAAATTTAAACAAAAAACACACCAACAATTGACATATACATGTACAAACATCAATATATTGTCAACTTTGCTTGCCTTGCCCTCCTCTGTCTCTGATCTCTGGCACCTAGCACAGGTGGCAGGTGCTCTATAAATAACTGGCACATACTCTGCCTACTCTGCTCTCATCCACCGTGCTTCTGTAGACATTAGAATCACAGGCCACCAGGATTTCTTCCCTTGTACCCTGCTTTTCCAAGTCAGTGATTCTCAAAGTGTCCTTGGTCCCTGATCAGCAACTGTCAGCCACACCTGGGAACTTGCTAGAAATACACATTCTTAGGCCCATTCCTAAGAATAGAATGAGAAACTGCCTGAGAAACTCTAGAAGCAGGCCCCACAATCTAGGTTTTATTAAGCTCTCTGAGTGGTTCTGGTGCACTCTTAAAGATCCATTAGAAAAGCCAATGGTTCCCTGTTTCTATATATAAAATACAGATAATTCATGCATGGGGAATTATCACACTGCTTAAATGTACTTGATGTAAATAAATCTAAGGCATTAATTAGAATTTAATAGGCTTTGCCTCTGTTTTGTTTTTCTTCTCTCTCCTCCCCTGTTGTCTTTGTTCTCAAAAGCTAAAGCCTTGCTTCTTCATTTTTACTAAGTATGTTGGTTGAAAAGAAAAGGGCTGGTGGTTCTCTTCACCCTACCGCTTTTCATCCTTGCTCCCTTCCTCCTCCTCCCCCCTCCTTTTTCCTTCTCCTTTTTTTCCATTTTATTTGTCTGGAATGTCCAGTTTAGCCCTTGCAATCATTCGAGCAGGCAGTGCTCCCGTCCTGGCCTCTCGGTGTCTCATAAATGATCCTGGACTAGCATCTTCCTGGATGATGCTGTGACCTTCTTCTCAACACACCTACGCTGGCTGTTCTGAACCAGCTCTGCACGTCCTCCTTGTTGGTTCTCTAGCTTCTGAACACACTCTTTCTTAGCCTTTCAGATCTCTGCTGTTACTTGCTAATCTAGCAGGTCACTACCCAGCAAACACTCCCCTCTTGATATGGGTGTCACCATCACTAAAATCTACTTTCCATCACCGTTATTCCCACGCTTTCCAGCCAGGGATGCTTTTAAATTCACACAATATGTAAGGAAATGAAATTTGCAGCTTATACTTTCCAGAATTGGCCATTTACTAAGATTCTACATATCTAATTCATAATTACTTTTGTTTCTTCTATAGGACAATTCTTCTATTTCTTATTACATAAAATTGTGCCCCAGCAGTTTATCCCTTCAGGAGATGCCAATTAGAACAAGAAATACTTCTTAATTCTTACCCTGCTTTCCTTGTTTCCAAAAAGAAAAAAAAAATGTCTGAGGGTAATCCATAGGCTGAACAGAACTTAAACCTCTTTCTGGTAATCACTCCTTTAAAAAAAAAAAAAAAAAAAATGAGACCTCACTCTGTCCACTAAGCTAGAATGCAGTGGTATTATCATAGCTCACTGCAGCCTCAAACTCCTGGGCTCAAGTGATCCTCCTGCCTCAGCCTCCCAGATAGCTGGGACTATAGGCTTGTACCACCATACCTGACTAATTTTTTATTTTATTTGTAGAAACTAGGTCTCGCTATGTTGCTCAGGCTCCTCTTGAACTCCTGGCCTCAAGCAGTCCACTTCTTGCCTCTTCCTCTCAAAGTGCAGGGATTATAAGCATGAGCCACTGTGCCTGGCTCTATTTTTTTTTTTTT
>VBSM01001044.1:7522004-7533735 GCA_008086735.1 Cheirogaleus medius | reverse complement strand
TTTGTACCCCCATAATATGCTGAAATAAAAAAATAAAAATTAAAAAAAAAAAGATTTACCTTTTTAGAGATTCTACTTAAATGGAATCATTCCATACAATGTGTGTCCTTTTGTGTCTGGCTACTTTCGTTTAACATAGAGTTCTGTAGGTTTATTTATATTGTAGCACATATCAATACTTCAGTCCTTTTTTGTGGCTACCTAATATTCCACTGCAAGGAAATATACCACATATTGTTTATCATTAATCAGTTAGGTTGTTTTCACCATTTGGCAAAAATGAAAAGTGCTGTTATAAAAATTTGTTGTGATGTTTTTGTGTGGATAGTTATCTTGGTTATATACCTAAGAGTGGAATTATTTGTTGGGTCATATGGATCATTTTGAAATTTTTGAGGAATTGCCAAATTATTTCTGCTAGCAACTATACCAGTCAACATTCCATCAGTAATGTGTGAGGCTCTGATTTCTCCACAGTCTTCTCTATCACTGTTATTTTGTGGAGTTCTGTGTGTCTGCGTGTGTGTGTGTTTTATTAGAGCTACTGAGTATGAAGTGGTATGTCACTATGACTTTGATTTTTATTTCTGTAATGAATAATGATCTTGATCATTTTTTTCATGTGCTTATTTTCCCTTTGTATATCTTGTTTGGGGAAATGACTGTTCAAATCATTTGCACATTTTTTAATTGGGCTGTGAGTGTGTTTATTGTTGAGTTGTAAGAGTTCTTTATATGTTCTGAAAACTACACCCTTATTAGATGTATGATGTGCAGATATTTTCTTCCATTCCATGGAAGTCTTTTTACTTTCTTCATAGTGTTCTTAGAAAAAATTTAATTATGATGAAGTCATATTTGTTTATGTTTCTGTTTGCTACTTGTGCTTTTGGTGTCATATTTAAGAAGCCATTTCCTGGTCCAAAGAAACAAAGATTTATACCTGCATTTCCTTTTAAGAATTTTTTGCTGTTAGCTTTTACATTTAGGTATTTAATACATTATGAGTTAATTTTCCTATGTAGTTTAGGTGGGGGTTCAAATTCATACTTTTGCATGTGGATATCCACTTGTTCCAGTACCATTTGTTGAAAAGATTATTCTTTGCCAATTGAATAGTCTAGGCTCACTTGATTAAAAAATCATTTGACCACATGGGTTTATTTCTGGACTCTATCCATTAATCTCTATGTCTGTTTTTATGCCTGTATTATACTGTTTTGTTTGCTCTACTTCTGCTGTAAGTTTTGAAATCAAGAAATATAAGTTCTTTAACCTTTTTTTCCTTTTTGAGATAGTTTTGGCTATTTGAAGTCATTTGAATTTCCTTATGAATTTTAGGACCAACTTGCCCATTTATGCAAAAATGACAGAATTTAATAGGGATTACATTGTATCTGTAGATCAATTTGGGGAATAATGTCATCTTAATGATATTGAGTCTTCCAGTCTATTAACGTGGAATGTCTTTCCATTTGTTTAGGTCTTCCTTAATTCTTTCAATACTTTTTTTCCAGTATATAAGTCTTTTACCTCATTAGTTGAGTTTATTCCTAAGTATTTTATTCTTTTTGATACTATTGTAAGTGAGATTATTTTCTGAATTTCCTTTTCAGATAGTTTGCTGTTAGTTTGTAGAAATACAACTGATTTTGTATCCTGCAACTTTATTGAATTCATTTATTAATGCTAACAGTTTTTTATGGAGTCTGTGGGGTTTTCTATATATAAAATCAAGATATCCACAAACAGCAATAATTTTACTTCTTTTTCAATTCGAATGCCTTTTATTTCCCTTTTTTGTCATATTACTTTAGGTAGGAGTTCTGGTACAATATTGATCAAGAGTAGTTAGAGAAGACATCTTTGCTGTGTTCCTGATCAAGGAAAGGGGATGTCTAGAGGGGAAAGTTTCTAGGCCTGTTCTAGTCTCTGCTGCCGGAGAAAATGGGTAACAGTTGGAACAACAACATACTGACCAAAACACTTGGGAGGAAAGGCTAGGAATGAGATGCTTTTGGAATAAGGACTCTGACAATCTCTGACATATTCCTGGGGATCCCAAAGGTCAAGTGCAGGCCCAGGGCTGTGCACAAGCTCAGGAACAACCTGAGAAGTCCCAAAGCACTCACTTCTGGCCGACCTACAGGCTCCATGAAACCAGGATGTGAAAGTCTAAGGCAGAGATTAAAGCATTTATGTCTGTAAATGTATTTGACAGTGTCAATTGGGGTAACAGCTTTAGCATGAGGCAAGTTCCCACTCAGGTGGGATAAAGTCTGACCTTCTGAGCTGGCCTTCCAGAGAGCCTCCCGGGGGCCACGAGGCTAAAAATTCTTTGCCTGTGTGTTCCATTCTGTTTCCTCAGGTGTCAGTACCTGAGATGTGGGCTGTTGTTGTCAAGGCTGCTGTTGATCTGGGTGGCAGGAGATGGGGCTAGGGCAAATTAAGCCATAAATTCTCACTTCTTACAGAAAATTAGTCAGGTTTTTTTTCTCATTTGTTTATTGTACTAAATGTTATCTGGATTGCTGCAAGCTTTTGGTTAGATTCCAGAGTTCTGAAAAGGTCGATTCCAATAGTTATTGCCAAATTTTTCATTGCTTTCATGGAGGGGCATGTGTTTAGAATTCTTTAATCTGCCATTTTCTGTAACATCTGGGAATTGATTCTTGAAGGAGGGCAAAATGTCCCTTTTCCTGGATAGCTTAAGAAATGGATCACACCCACTGGCCTTGTTTAGTCCTGCCAGAAGAAATAGGATTCACGTGAAATTCTCTCTAGCCTCATGTCTCCATATTTTTCCAGAGTAGGATATAATAGAATTTTAAGTATTTAATATTATGATTCATTGCATTCTACTGTGACCAATATCAGTAATAATGCAATTAATAACCAAATCATAAATTTATAAGGTGCTTTTAAAATTATAACAATGGTCATGTATATCATGTTTGTTTTTCTCTCTACCATAATGTATGAGAGTATTTTTTTAAAATCTTCTAACATAGAGGATTAAAGAAAGTATATGAGAAAATACTTCTGTCTGCCTTCAGATAAATTGTGCGGTTGCTAAAGGTTATCAGAAAGAATAATTGCTTAAGTGCTTTTTATATGGAGAAAATCCTGCTATAGGTGTGGTTAGGCTAAGGGTCAATTCCTCTCTATAAAAGGAATAAGAAAATGCTGAGGAATTATTTGCCTGTCTTGAATATTAGCTAACATTTTCTTTATGAATGGGAAGAATATAGATTATGAAGCAACTTGAGAAGATAGCACTGGACAGGGAATCAAGATGTAGTTCAAATTACTAATTCTATGTATAGCCTCTCATGTTCTTTAAAGCTCACATAACTATTGAAGAAATTCGGTTAGGCCCAAGTTGCAAGCAAGTAACAATGACATTGGATCTCTTTATTGGGTAATGCTTATGTTCTGTTGAATCAAATAGATGCATATACAACAAAATATTCACCAGCTTTTAGAATTTTTTTGTGTTCTCGAACAGTTTTATCAGAGTGGTTCAATGGCATTGGCTAGAATTAGCACCACTCTTAGGAGCAAGATTGAAGTAGAGTCTGGCTGTACTGTCTAGAATTCGGGTCAAGGTACTGTCTAGAATTCGGGTCAAGTTCTCAGTGTTACCAAACTCAGTTTGGGCTACTAAAGCTCAAGGAATTTTATATAAGGAATTTGATATGTTCTACTCCAGGTCTAAGAACACAGGATAGACATCTTGAGGCTGTGCACTTTATTGGTCCAAAATTCAATCATTATTCCACTTGAAGTCTCTGATGTCCTCAGAGTTCTATTTTGCCTACACTGACAAGCAGAATGTCATGATAAGTGTTTCTGGTAAACTATCCCACTTGTCCTTTCCTCAAATTACACTATCTAGGGAGGCAAGAAGTAGTGTAAAAAGACCACTGGACTCGGATTGAAAGGATAAGAATGTTAGTCCCAACTGAGCCTTTAACTCTGTGCTCTTAGCTACTTTAATTGGCTTGGTATTCTGGGTCTTCATCCATAAAATGGATTGGATGAGTGGCTTTCCACGTATGATGTGCAGAACTCTAAGGACTCTGTGGAGTTGCTTCAGGTTACCCTAGGATGTTAGGGTAGGTCTGTACAGGTGAGACTCCACCCACACCCCCTTTCAGCCGTAGCAGTCTAAATTCTATTTGTTTTGTATGTTTGAGCTTCTGAATACAAAGCTTTTGAAGGAAGATTCTGAGGCCCTGAAAGTCCATTTCTGGAAGACTGCTCTTATAAATCTCTTTGACCCGTTGTTACTGAGCTCCATGTTTCTGGTTTAAGCATGACAAAACTGTACAACTTAAAATTAATGGGCGTTCCACAAGTAGCAACCAAAAAACCAAAAGCACCGTTTAAGAAAAGTCAGCGGTTGGAAGGAATTGTGGTACGACGCCGTGTATGGAACATGGTTGTCAAGTGTGCATTTATTGATAATGATGATGGCACAACTATTCTGACAGTAGCCAGATATTTTTGGTGTGTGCATGTTCTTTTGCTGT
The DNA here is from genome assembly GCA_008086735.1 of Cheirogaleus medius. NCBI lineage: Eukaryota > Metazoa > Chordata > Mammalia > Primates > Cheirogaleidae > Cheirogaleus > Cheirogaleus medius. Next base: position 7,529,200 of record VBSM01001044.1, on the reverse strand, counting down.
AGTGCATTTTTATTTTTGTCATATTTTGCTAAACAATAAGTAAAGACAGTATTAATATTCATGAGAGGTTGCAGGAGGAAAATGTTGAGTTTATGTTGCTCTCAGGGACACAAACCACTGAAGAGAAGATGCTGTAAACTTGTCACTGGAGAATAAAATAGCAACAACAATAATAATGATCTGCCTAATTCTCCAGGGTACATTAAAAGCACACAGGGTTGCCTAAACTCATTTATGAGAGTGGAACACATTGTAAGTCCCCATATCTCACCTTTATATGCCTTGATTTGACCCCCAGAGTATACCTGAGCCCATTCTAATTTTCTCACACAGAGCAGAAACTTGAGTTTAGATATAGATCCAAAAGGGCTCGTTGGTACTATAATATGAATTATATTTAGCTGCCAATATTTATATTTTCCCCAATAGCTTGTGTTTTCCATGAGGACAAGGAATCAGTGTTCCTCAAAGTGCCCAGCATAGTATTTTGTCCAGAGTTGAAATTCAGTACATGTTTGTCAAAGTGAAAAGTTAAGGGAGGTATAGATCAAAACTTTATTTTGGGATATAAAAGCATTTCTGCAGAACTCATGCAGGTTTTCTGGCCCTAGATGGCTGAAAGCTATGCTTAGGCTGGAGCCAGTAGCAATGAGCCCAGGCTCTGTCTCAGAGCCTACCAACAAGTCCACTGATGAATCAAGATGAGAATTTTAATTCCGAGCATCAAGAAAGGGGTTCCTCTCCTCTTTTTTAGGAATCGCTAACACTTATGAATAAAGAGGCAACTGAACTGAAGGCTCATTTGGTTTGCACATGTGATAAAATGATCACATCCCTTTGATGGAAGTCCTGCTTTCCAGATGTTCCACATGTCATTCGAAAGAGGAGCCAGAGTTGAGAAACATGAATACCTAGAAAGAATGCTAGCTTTGGAGTCCAGGTCTTAGATTCAAATTCTTATTCGTCCACTTGCTGTCTGTATGATACTGAGTGTAGAGTAATGCTTAAGAGGCTGGCTATTGGAGCCAGACTGCCTAGATTTGAAATCTGAGTCTATTACCTTCCAGCTGTGTGAATCTGGAGTTATTTAACCTCTCTGTATATCAGTTTCCCATGTGGTAAGTGGGTATGATACTAATATTTGCCTTATAGAATTGTCATGAAGATTAAATAAGTTATATAAGGCTATGTCACATATAAGTAATATGAGATCAAGGACCGAATTATCTGTCCCATTGTAAATTCTATACAAGTATTTTCTATTGTTGTTATTCACCTATGTAAGCTTTAGTCATTTCATCTGTAAAATGAGATTGAACTATTAATATTTAACTTTAAAGGTTACATGAAGCTTTGAAACGACATTTTTGAAGACCTTCATACATTATAAATCTTCAATAAAATGGAGCTATTATTTTTATAACACGATTAGTGTTTTATCTCAGTAGTCAGAATAAACCTGATATCCTTCTACACATGCAGTGACTTGTCATTGCAAAACAGGGGCACGCAAGTGGTCTTATCACTCCCCATTGTCTCTGTCCAAGCTTTCTATCATGAATTATTTCTCTTAGAAAGGAAAATTTGTTGATCACTATGTTGGCATATTGCTACTAAAGTAGACTTACAGGTTTGTGGCTTGATCTATGAACTAGGACCTCTGATATAGAATCTGGGGTTTGATCATGGTCATACCAATGAATTTGGGTAAATTATTTCACCTCCCTGGCTTTCAGATTATTCTTAGGTAAAATAGGGGAACTGTAATGGAGCTATAATGAGAACTGAATACACTGGTGCATTAAAGCACTTAGTACAATACCACTGTTGCTTAGGAAATTTTATTTCCCTGCTTTCCTCATCTATAAAGTAAAATCTTTCATTAGCTTTTCTTTGTAAGATCATTTCCAACTTTAGCATTTAGTCTTAGTATCATATTATAGAATTTAGTATGCTTCATGCTTTGGCATCAACATGGAATTTTGGCATCTGGATTTCTCATGTCATCAGGGAATTTTAGTCCAACAAAACAGTCTTATAGTGCTGTTGAAATATTAACAATTATGTTCTCAGAATTAGTTAAACCAGATTGTCCTGACTATGCAGAGGAAGTAAGATATTTGAAACATGTACATAATGATTATCATTCACCAAACATTCACATTCATTGATTAGTCATGGCCAAACATTTTGAGATCATCTAAGGACTTAGGGAAATTAATCCAATTATATGAATATATTTCCTTTGTGAATCCTGTTGATGACTGGGGAAAATAGTATATGAAAACATAAATATGGTTCAGAGAGAAATCTTTTAAGCCAAAGCATTATGAAAGGTTTTGCTCTAATCCATTCAGACATTCTGAAAGGCAGGTTGGATGTATCATCCTTGCATAACCATTGAGGAAATTAAAACACCAAAAAGAATGAGAGATTCATCTGTCTCCTAGCAAGGCAGAGAGACAGAGCCAGGATTAGAATGCAAATGGCACTGTTATCTAGACTTAAATAAAACAATATGCAGCCTAAAATGTTTATTTGAAAAACATTCTTGGAGTTAAATGGTTTTGTTGCAGTGTATTTTTCCCTCTTACTGTTCAATAATCCATTCCTATTTAATTGTAGTAAGTACTATAAGAACCGAAGAATGTTAAAGCTATATGGGGGTTTGGAAATCAAAATCCATCCCCTGGATTTCACAAAGGAAATGGCTGGAATCGAAAGAGGGAAAGGTTCGCCTCTTCACACAGCCAGACCTATGTGTAGGTTGTCACCATCTACATGGTACAAAATGTCCCTACATGTTCTTTTAATCTTGGAATCCTGATTTTGTTTGTCTGGAGCTAGAATAGGGTTCATTTCCTCTCTCTTTCTTCCTCCTCTTTGTTCTTTCTCCCCCCACCAACCCCTGCTACCACCACCTCAGCTAATTTCTGTGCATTCTGCCTCCACACATTTTCTCAGGCCAAGCATAGTGAGAGGAAACGATGCATACATGACCCAGAGTGGGGCTTGATTTAGATTGTAGAACCAGCAGTCAGAAGGAGGAGAGAGAAAGGCAGGAAAGAAGGGAGGGAAGGAAGAAGAAAATGTTGAAAAGAGAACTCTTAAAAATCAACCCGTGAAGTAAAGCACTGCTTGCCAAGTATGCGTCCAGTTCATGAGGACTTTGTAGTTCTACTTGATTACACATTTCCTTATTAAGTTCCCTCATCTAAAACAATTCACTTAGGTAGATGGAGAGGCAGGTAAGAAAGACAATTCTAGAACACATTAGCTTCTCTCCTTGCATTTTTGGCCCTTATCCTCTGAATTTCTTGACAGGGTCAGGATTACCCCGTATGGACCAGTTGGGTATAAAGGAAGGAACTGGAGCCTGGAGTCTGGCAAATAGCGATATGATTTCCAGTTTTGCTATTTATTACCTGTGTGGCCTTGGGCTAGTCACTTGATCTCTCTGGAATCCTAAACCCACCTTTAAAATGGGATAAAAATATTTTCACAGTGTTGTCAAGACAATAAAAAATAATCCATATAGCAGCCTGAATAAGAGGCTAGCACAGATTAAGTACTTAATAATTGCAAGGTACTATTACTTTAAAAGAACATGGACTTAGATATTTTGAGGTATCAGCCCATTTTTGCCTAATTATCTGGGATTATTTTCTGTAGTTCCTTTACCAAGGCTTTAAATAGCAGAACAGCCACAGGATCCTCAAAGCTGAGCTGCTTAATCGGAATTTTCCTTCCATTTGTTCCCTTGTGTTCTGCATAATGCCTTACAGACCTGGGTCAGGCTCAATCAAGTAAGGCTTCATGCTAATGACTTAGGGTTGATATGTGATTAGGAAGGAGCCATGGGGCATATGCATATGTATGCAAACTTTGGGGGTCAGGTTTGAAGTTTTGTTAAATCTGAAAAAAAAACCGGTATTGAGTTAAATCACAAACTAATGATAGTTTGCTGAGGGTTCTGACGGAGAGCAAGTTATTGGTATTCCTCTGGTCAACTATATGCTGGATTGGAAATGTATCGCTTTTTAAATAATATTTCCAATTATAAAAGCAATCCTTGATCATTACAAAAATTTGGGAAATTTAGACAAGTAGAGGTTACCATTGTTAACAACAGGGTAGATTACCTTTTAGTATGAAATTTAAGTCAATGTATTATGCATAATATATGACTACTATATAAACATGTTTAGAGAACTGAGTTTAAAATCTATTATTTAACCCCCGTGTTCTATAACTAAACCTCCTGATCATACGTTCTTTGAGGATGTAGTAGCTATATGTTACATCCTTGAGACCTGACAATGTAAACCTCCAACACCCTGGAAACATACATAAACAAGTATTTACACACTCTCACAAAGCTATACTGAACACCTTTGTTTTGTGAGCTGCCTGAAAAATTGGAATCTGCAAGCCTGAGTGTAGTTAGGAACTTGGGAAGTCATCCAATGACATATGCAATTTTAATACAAAAGGTGGAGGAAGATTCAAAGTAGAAAAAAATAGCAAATAGTAAAACTGAGACTAGGAAAGTTCACTGTTGCATACCTAGGCTGGTAGACAGATTGATTTGACTCTATTGGCATCAACTCATGAACTAGTTATTTGCATGTGATTTGTGTCCCAATGTAACTAACTTCTTACATCATCATTATTTGTGTTAAATTTTAAGAACCAAGAAGTCAGGAACTGGGACAATTTAATTTTCTTCTACATTGTACCATGCAGAAATCAAAAACAAATGGTTTGTAATGATTTTATTGGTACTCAGCCATCTAGGAAGAATCAATTTTAACTTGAATAGCTAAGTGATAGGAAGAAGTAGAAGTTATTATTAGACAAATTCAAGTCAGTATATTTTTGTTCAATATAAAACAGACAATAATAATTAGGATTTGACACATAACAGGATTATACACTGTTGGTGGGACTGTATATTAGTACAAATTTTATGGAAAACAATATGGAGATTCCTCAAAGAACTAAAAAAGACCTACCATTCAATCCAGCAATCCCACTACTGGGTATCTACCCAAAGGAAAAAAAGTCATTATATCAAATGACACCTGTACCTGAATGTTTATGGTAGCACAATTCACAATTGCAAAGATGTGAAATCAACTTAAGTGCCCATTTATTGATGAGTGAATAAAGAAAATATGGTGTATATATATATACCAGAGAATAATACTCAGCCATAAAAAGGAACAAAATAATGTCATTTGCAGCAACTTATATGGAACTGGAGACTGTTATCCTAAGTGAAGTATCTCGGGAATGGAAAAACAAACACCACATGTTCTCACCAATAAGTGGGAGCTAAACAATATGTACACAGGGTCATAAAGTGGTGTAATGGACATTGGAAACCGAAAAGGGGGAAACGTGGGAGGGGAGTGAGGAAAGAAAACTTACTTATCAGGTACAATGTACCTGGTCAGGGGCACACTAACAACTCTGACTTCAACATTATACAATTCATGCATGAACAAGAACACTGTACTCCCTAATATTTTGAAATAAAAATTATATTTAAAAAATGGAGAAGGTAGAAAAAAGGCAGGAATGCAATGATTAGGAGTCTGGTTTTGAGATGTGCTAGCAAAAGTCAAGCACAATAAGTTTTTAATTTTAAAAAATAAAACTCTTCTAGATATCAGCCTAGTCAAAGAATTTATGAAGAAGACCCCAAATGCAATCACAACAACAATAAAAATAAATAAATGAGACTTGATTAAATAAAAAAGCTTCTGCACAGCCAAGGAAACGATCACCAGAGCAAATAGACAACCTACAGAATGGGAGAAAATATTCACAAGCTATACATCTGATAAAGGGCTAATAACCAGAATCTACAAGGAACTCAAGTAAATCAGCAAGAAAAAAAATCAAACAACCCCATTAAAAATAGAGCAAAAGACATGAACAGAAGTTTTTCAAAAGAAGATAGACTAATGGCCAATAAACATATGAAAAAATGCTCAACATCATTAATCATCAGACAAATGCAAATCAAAACCATAATGAGATATCACCTAACCCTAGTGAGAATAGCTTTTATCCAAAAGTCCCAAAGCAAGATGGTTGCGGAGAGTAAAGAACACACACTGTTGGTGGGACTGCAAACTAGTGCAGGCTCTGTGGAAAATAGTATGGAGATTCCCCAAAGAACTAAAAGTACACCTGCCATTTGATCCAGAAATCCCACTGCTGGATATTTACCCAAAGGAAAAATAGTCATTTTATCAAAATGACACTTGCACTCAAATGTTTGTTGCAGCACAATTCATAATTGCAAAGATGTGGAATCAACCCAAGTGCCCATCAATTCTTGAGTGGATTAATAAAATGTGGTATATGTATACCATGGAGTACTACTCCGCCATAAAAAATCAATTAATACCTTTTGCAACAATCTGGATGGGACTAGAGACCACTTTTTTTAAGTGAAATATCACAAGGATGGAAAAATGAACACCACATATACTCACTATTAAACTGGAACTAACTGATCAGCACTCGTGCGCACAGATAGAAGTAAAACTCAATGGAAATCATGCAGGTAGGAGCGGGGAGGAGGAAATGGGTGAAATCATACCTAACAGGTACAATATACACTATCTGGGTGATGGGCACACTTGAACTTTGACTCAATCAGTACAAAAGCAATCCATGTATGTAACCAAAACATTTGTACCCCTATAATATTCTGAAATAAAATAAAATAAGCAAATAATAAATTAAATTTTTAAAAATCTATTCACATTATTATTAATAACAATCTCACTAAAGAAGTGGGCTAAAATATATTCACCTAAGTAATTTTGGAAATGAGTGAGCGCTGTAAAACTTCATTTTATATTATCAATATAAAATGGAAAAAAGTGCTGTATTCTAGTTGATAAAGTTGTTTCCCAGGGGAGGTCTGGGCTAACAAATATAAAACAATTCCAAAACAACCAATGCCCGAATATTCCAATATTCCTTATACTTGCAATATTTCCCCTATAGCATATACAATCTTCCAATACACTGGATAATCTATTTATTATGTTTATTGTTCATTGTTTCCCCCTATTAATATAGAATGTGAGCTCTACTGTGTTGGGCATCTTGGGCCTAGATCATAGTAGGTTCTAAATAAATTTTGCTGAATAAAATGAATAAATATATATTTT
>VBSM01001044.1:7486985-7521904 GCA_008086735.1 Cheirogaleus medius | reverse complement strand
TTTTAAGTAGGGATAGAGCATGGTGAAAGTGGCAGAAAGTGAGAACGTGTTTTTACTGCTCTGTCTATGCCTTGGTATGGAAAATGATTTTAAATGCTAGAGCAAAATAAAGTGGAGATCTCTAATGTGTGAGTTTTATGCTCTAGTAAATGGTTGTGACTATGAGGCTGGAAAGAAAGCAATAGATATGCTGAGTGTTTTTGTTGATTGCACTTTTCTCCAGTACTTACTGACAGAATGTCATTCATCTATTCATTTGTTTATTCATTCATTTAGTTCTCATCAAAATTAATTTTGAGCACCTATCATGTCTAGACTGCACCCTATGTACTATGGATACAGATATGGAAAAAATTGACAACAGTCTTTAACTTGTATGGAGTTTACAATCTCAGAGGAGAAGATGGAAAATAAACAAATATATAATATGATGTCAGGTAGTGATAAGTAATGTGAATAAAAATAAGACAAAGGAAATATTAGAGAGTGTGTGTTTGTGCTAGTTAGCATTTTTGAACCCAAGGGAGAGATGTGTTAACAGTAACCTAAGGAAAATGGATCTCAGGGACATTGACTGAACATTGGGAAGGGCTACAGGAAGAGCTGATGAATTTAGAGTTCGGAATAAAGAGGTCACAGCATGGGAAAGTGTGAGTGGCATGGACTTTAGAATCAGGGAGACCTGGGTTTGAATCTTTTCCATTGAGCAAGAACATTGTGACTTTGGCCAAGTTGCTTAAACTCTGTGAACTGCTGTTTTATCATCTGCAAAGAAGATTCTCTTTTCTTCAGTGTTAATTATGCATGAAAATGTATGGATTTGATTTTCCTTCTAATATCCTCAATCCATTTCCTGGTTATAGGTATGTGTTATAAGGTATTATCTCATTTAATCCTTACAACAACCTCTGGTAGGTAGTATTATTATATTCGTTATATACCTGTGAAAACTCAGGCACAGAGAAGTAAAGTCACTTGCCCAACTTTATACAGTTAAGTGATGGAGCAATGTTGCAAACTCCCAAGAAACCCAACTTCATGATCTGAGCCTTTAAGCACTGTACATGCCTACCTACCTGCTGCAGCGTTTTAGGGCTTTCCTGGTGTTATTTATGAAATGAAGGAGCTAGAGTTAGATGGTCCCTCAACACCATCCATTCTTGTGTTCTGTGATGTGCGAGCACAGTGAGGAAGAAGTAGGTGTTGTCTGAGAAGTAAGATCAACACACTTGGATGGAGCCAGAATATGGTTGTCTGGAAATGTGAGCTTCTGGCCACAGTGCAGAACGATCTGAAGCAGCTGGGTATCTGTACTGGTAAGGAAGATGCTCTGTTGTTATACACCCATCTTATTACTCACAGTCTCTCTCGTAAATGTGCCAATGGTGTGCATGCTGAGCATGGAGTGTAGTTGGGCATAGACAAATTGGTGATCTTTGTGATGCTTATTCTGGGAACTTGATCCCCTCCTTTTCAGAGATCTGTTTGTGTCCTGAACATTAAATACAGAAAGGTGAAAGAGGATTCTAAGCATCAGAAATTTCAAACACAGACAGTAAATATCCATCAAGAAAAAACATTTATCTGTGGCAGTAGTGAAAAGGTGAAGCGGAGACTGCAAGGACTCAGGGATATCACAGAATAAGGAAAATCATGAACATGCCTTATGGGAATGGAAAAGTTATAAGAAACTGAAGTTTCTTTCAGGGGCCAGATGGTTTCTCACGACCTTTCCCCGTCTCTCTGCTATATGCTCCTCTCCCAAGTATACATGAACTTTTAGCAACCTTTCATAATACTTAAAAGAAACAAGGCTGCCCCAGTCTGGGTCCTAGCAAGAAACAAATTTACCCCAGATTGTTCAAATTAAAAGCGTATAATGAGGGACTACTAGCAGAGGTGCGGGCAGTATTAAGTGAATAAACAAGGGATAGATATGCTTTTAGAAATAAGCAACTGGTGGGGAGCTGTTGCTATCTCTAAGTGTGAAGGGATGAAGAGAGAAAATGGTATAACCAGAGCCCAGTGGGAGCTGGATACATGGAAGAAGGGGAGCCAGGTGGTGGGAGTTAGAGGTGCAAGGGTCACAGGTACAGCCAAAGCTACAAAAGCTGAAGGAGAGAGAGAGCAGGGAAGATACCCACCCCTTGTCTTACAGTTTTGTAGGTTAGAAGTTCAATGTGGCTCACAAAGGACTCAAACCAAGGTGTCCACAGGGCTACGTTCCTTTCTGAAGACTTCCAGGGGAGAATCCGTGTCCTTGCTTTTCCAGCTTCTGGACACCACCTGTATTCCTTAACACATGGCCCCTTCCTCCATCTTCACAGCCAGCTACTCAACAGAGTTGAGTCCTTGAGTCATCTCTCTCTGACCCTGTTTACATCATTATATCTCTTTCTCTGACCACAGCTGGGAGAGATTCTCTGCTTTGAAGATTATATGTGACTACCCTGGGTCCACTCAGATTATCTAGGGTGATAGTCTTCCTAACTCAATACCCTTAAGTCTAATCACATCTGCAAAATTTCTTTTGCCATAAGATAATTCACAGGTTCTGAGGACTAGGGCATGGACATTTTTGGGGAGCCATTATTTTGCCTACTGTTGCAGTCTCCTTGTGAGGGGTCTTCCTCACTCGGCACACTGCAGGACAAGGAGGTGGAAGATGAGTTTGGGTGGGCGGAGGGGGTCAAATGAAGAATAGCCAGCTCAAAGGCAATTTGACATCTATTTCTCATCTATAAAGTGTACAAATATGTTGAACTTGGTTAATTTTAATGTTACTAATCTATTCACTTTTATATTTATTCAGTTGTTATGTGACCAACTATTATATAGCTAGACTTTTGCTAACTAGAAATAGAAAAGCCATCTTAGAAATATAAGATACAGTCTTTGATCTGAGAAGTTTATCACTGAAGTAGGTCAAGAGTTGTTAGACCTTAAACCACTGATGAGAGATTGGGGCTGGAGGTGTGGGATGAGTGAGAAGAAAGGGGAGACAGAGGAGTTCTGTGGAAATCACGGAAGGTTCCTAATGCAAGTTGTAAATTTGGCCGAATGCTGAAGGGTGATTAGGGTTTGACTTGTCAGAAGGAAGAAAGCATGCCAATAATGTAGAAAAGGAAAGCAAATAAAACTGAAATGAAAATATGAAATATGCGTACATTGTTCTTCCTGGGTAGCAAGAGTGAAAAAAAAATTGCCATCCATTAAATGGCAACCAGGCATATAAAAATGTGTAGGGGCCTACAGAGTATACTTGGGTTTGTTATTTTACATGAATTACTTTGGAATTATTAATATTTAATATTCACTTCGGCTGACAGTGGAAATGTAATAAAGTCATCACTGGTAAACATACTTCTATTTCTATTTCTAGCTATTTGTTTGTCATCTATCACCTGTCTATTCATCTAATATTTGCTTTCTTCTTGGTCTCCTTTGACATTGTTTCATTTCTTCTAGTTCCCAAACTTCTAGTCAGTGTGCATATATGTGTCTGGATTAATTATTGAGATTTGAGTCTAAATACATGAAAAGCTAAAAAAAAAATCCATCAGCCATTTTGTCATTTGCAAGATTTTCAGACCCTGTGGGGTCAATTAGTTTTTAATAGCCCAGAATGTCTGCAGAGTGTAGTGAGCTTGGCACTGCATCAGACTTTGGGATCAAGAGGCAAGGGATGGAGTTTTAATCCACTTCATTGACCAGGGCGATGTGGACCTTCTAAACTTCAGGTTCACATCTATAGAATATATAAAATAATACAGGATTAGTTTGAGAAGCAAATGGTTCAAAGCTATGACATTGCTCTGAAAAATACAACATACCATGTAAATATGTGAAAGTCAGCTAGCCCCAATATCACCGCCTCAACATAACCGTGAACCCAAAGGAACCCAAATAGAATGTTCTTTTAAGCAAAAATAGGTGTCAAAATATCAGCTCAATCAAAATCAGGGAATATTTATTCTTTAAAAAGAAATTTGGTTTCTCATATTCTAAGCTTTAGCAACTTAATCAAAAAATTTAAAAATTTTGCAGAAAAAACAATAATTATCCAATAAAGCATCATATCCCATTATCGAGCAACAAGTGAGAAAAATGTTCACAAAGAAAACACTCAAAAGTAATGAATGACAGATGCCTGTAGGTTTAAGAAAACCCAGCAGTCAGGATCAAGATCATTTCCTGTCATACAAAAAGCCCACTTCACCCCAAAGTGCCCCAAATGCACCATTGTTTATGTGGACTGGAATAGTGACTCTTTGTAATGATTAAATTATCACAGAAAGATTAAATTGTGTCTGCTGTGATTTGCTCAAGACAGCAGGGATCTACCTAATATATTCTAGGCAGAGATTCATTCAAAATGGTTAAAATTTTAATGACTTTGAAAGACTTACAGAGTTGTTTGGAAAATTTAGCTCTTAGATACCTAAAGTTGTTTTTACATTACTCCACTGATTTACAATATCGAATGCTAGACATGACAACCTGGCATTTGTCTGGCCCCCTAATATGTATTTACAGAGCTGAGTATGAGGTACAGTGGCCCCTGGGTTCTGGGTGTCCTGTTACCTTGCTTGGAAAAGTTTGGCTAACTTTGGCTTTAGAACTTGGAACTCTCAGTGGCATAATCAAGGAGTTAAAGTTTGTCACATGTGTGCTTAATAAAAATCACAAAGTTCTGTAACTAACGGTGGACTAGCTATATTCTAGAACCGTATAGTTGGCATGCCTAGTGCAAGTTCACCTGCATTGCCTACGGTTCCTTCGCACACATTTTGTATTCGTGAGTGCCTGACAGTCATCAAGCACCCTGCTACTCCTCCCCACCTCCCCCCTTGCTTCAAGAAGATAAGGGAGGTTGGGGCATGCTGGGATCTAGACCTCCCATGTTCTAGGAAAGAGTTCAAATACTTGTAATTCAGGAAGGTAAAGAGCTAGACTGTGGACTAGCATCCACAGGGTGGCTGAATCCATGTCCCAAGAGGTAAAGGGACCAAAGAAAGGGTGTGGGAAGAGCTGGAACAGAAGAGTTGCTAATATCAAGAAACACGGTGGTGCCAAGGGAGGCATGGGGGAAGATGTGCTGTGGGCAGAAATGATTTTGCATTTTCTAGGACCACTTTTTTTCTTTTTTTGAGACAAGATCTCACTCTGTCACACTGGCAATAGTACAGTGGCATCCCCATAACTCACAAGCAACCTCAAACTCCTGGGCTCAAGTGATCCTCCTCCCTCAGCCTCCTAAGTAGCTGAGACTAAAGGCAAGTGCCACCATGCCCGGCTAATTTTTCTATTTTTTGTAGAGATGAGGTCTTGCTCTTGCTCAGGCTGGTCTCAAACTCCTGAGCTCACAGAGTGCTAGGATTACAGATGTGAGCCACCTTGCCCAGCTTAGGACCACTTGAATTTAGTTAAGAAGATACTCGGTAACAAGCTCAAAGAAGTACAAGCAGAGACCAACCCCCACATTTATGGACAGTCTCAGGATCTTGGGACTGTCAAACATTACTGGGGTAGTGGCAGGCCGGGCAAACACCTAGGGAGGATTTGGGAGATTTAGTTTGAATTAAAAACATAGATTAAGGTGATATTTCATGCACTTGAGAGTTGTGAAGCAAACTCATATCCATTACAAATGAGTAGGTCATAGATCCTGCCCTAGAGGAGCTTGCAGTCTAGAAGCATAATTCCTATGAAATAAAACTAATCCTCTGTCAGATTTTTTACTGGCAGGTTCTTTAACATGCATAATAACCCTGCAAGTAGGAATGACTGTATTTTATAACTAAAGGTGTATTCAATATGATGTATCTATTAATGGAAGTGTATACACAGCACAGATGTAGCACAGAACAAGGCACGACATACTGTGGATAACCATGGAATGTCTAAAATTAGAACATTAAAAGAGAGAGAGAGAGAGAGACCGTAAGCGAATGCTGAAAGAAAACACCTTTAAATGCTGTTTTAGAGGAATGACTCCATTATATATATATATATATATATATATTTGTTTAAAAACTTAATTCACATAATTTTCCAAACACTTTGGAAATTGTATAAAATGAATGACAGTTCCTTTAAATAGCAGTTGCTATCACTGGCCCTCAGTTCAACTGAATATTGTCTTGGAGGAGTGAAAGGAGTAAACAGTCTCTGCTGTGTCCAAAAGGTCTGCTATAGAAAGTGGTATCAACCACCTCAGATTGAGAGCTGAGGACCAGTGGTGACGAAGGTCACTGCATGGGGCTCTCTTCTGTCACATGACAAGTGCTATTTGACACAGTTATGGACAACTCTAGCGTGAACAGATGCCTTGCTTTTGCCCTGGAAATGTTCAGTTACATTTTCAAAAAAGTAGGGATGACATGCAGAGAATACTTTCTCTGGTTCATGCTAGAGAAAGAAAGGATTTTCAATAATTTATGCATTAAAAGGTTTAGGCACCTGGCTTCACATTTACTTACTGTTTTCCATCTTAAAGCATCAGATCAAAGCTACCTGCAATCTGTCTTTGAGAGAGCACCTCCCAGAGGTAGCAGATACAAAGGGATAGGTCAGAAGGTGCCAGAAACCCTCAATGCAAGAAAAATTGCAGTAAAAAGTAGTTAGAAGACTCTCCTTTATGAAAAGCAGAATTCTAATTAGACCTTAGTACTCCGCAATTGTAGCCTCCCTCTGAATTGTAGGCATCCTTTCTACAACATTCCCGACCTAACATTTGTCCTGCCTCTGCTTGAACTCATCCTGTACTTTGTGAGGCAGATTTATGATCAGGAAATCTGTTGCCATGTAAGTTCTACCCATAGCTTTTGTTTCTAGAACATAGTGCATGATATCCACTTTCACTTCTAGTACGAAAGCCCTCAAATAATTTAAAGATGACTCTGATCTTTATCCCCAGATATTGCACTTTAATTCAGGTTTCTTTAAATATCTCATAGTGGCTGTTCTATTTTGGATGTTCTAACATTTTTAGTTTATTTCCTAAATTGTATGTAAGGGACTCACGGTATTTAACAAGGTTAGTATAGGAGAATTATTGCTTATTTTACACTTTATTGTCAAATAAATGACTATGATCTTTTAAGTAACACATTATAAAAGTTCAAGTAATTCAAGTAAATAGAAAGAAAATGGCAACAACTCTATAAATTATATCTCAGCAAGGTGTACTTTTCTGCTCTTTTTTTTAATTATAGCTATTCTGATAGGTATGTAGCTTTTCCATTTCCCCGATTGTTAAAGATGTTGAACCTCTTTTCATATGTTTATTTGCCATCTGTTTATTCTCTTCAGAGAGTCTCTATTGATGTATTTTGTCCATTTCTAATTGGATTTTTTTAAAAATTTACTATTGAGTTTTGGGACATCGTTTTAAATTTTTATTTTGTTTATAACTGACCCATAATAATTATGTATGCTTATGGAGTACAGTACATTGTATAAGATCAAATCAGGATAGTTAGCATATCTGTTACTTTAGACATTTATCATTTCTTTGTAGCGATAACTTTCAAGATGTACTTTTAGATCTGAAACTCTAAAACTACTACAAGAAAATGCAAGGGAAACACTTCACAACATTCATTTGGGAAGTATTTTTTTATTAGGGAGTATGTGTGGTGGTTGTTTTCATCTTTGATTTCTTTCATCAGTGTTTTATAGTTTTCATTGTAGAGATCTTTTGCTTCCTTGATTTAATTTATGCTTAGGCATTTTTAAAATTTATTTATTTATTTTTTGCTATTATAAATGGGATTGCTTTCTTGATTTCTTTTCCAGATATTAATAGTTTGTTATTGTCGTGTAGAAACACTACTGATTTTTGTCTATTAATTTTGTATCCTGTAACTATGTTGAATTCATTTATTCATTTAGTTTTTTTGTCCTTGGGATTTTCTATATATATGATCATGTCGTCCGCAAACAGAAACAATTTGACTTCCTCCTTTCCAATTTGGATGCCCTTTATTTTTTTGTCTTGCCTTATTGCTCTGGTTAGGACTTCTAGTACTATGTCAAATGAAGTTGGTGAGAGTAGGAATCCTTGTCTTGTTGTAGATCTTAGAGAAAAAGCTTTTAACTTTTTCCCATTCGGTTTGAGGTTAGCTGTGGGTTTATTATATATGGACTTCATTGTGTTGAGGTATATTCCTTCTATACCTAATTTGTTTAGCATTTTTGTCATGAAGTGATGTTGAATTTTATCAAACACTTTCTCTGCATCTATTGAAATGATCATATGGATTTTGTCTTTTATGCTGTTAATGTGATGTATCACATTATTTGCTTTGCATATGATGAACCTTCCTTGCATCCTTGGGATAAATCTCAGTTGATCATGGTGAATGATCTTTTTAATGTGTTGTGGGATTTGATTTGCTAGTATTTTATTGAGGATTTTTATGTTTATGTTCATCAGGGGTATTGGCCTTTCTTTTCCTTTTTTTTTTTGTGTGTGTATCCTTGTCTGGTTTTGGTATCAGTGTAAGGCTGGTCCTGTAGAATGAGTTTAGAGGTATTCCCTCCTCTTTAAGTTTTGGGAAGAGTTTGAGAAAAATTGGTATTATTTCTTCTTTAAATGTTTAGTAGAATTGAGCAGGGAAACCATCAGGTCTTGAGCTTTTCCTTGATGGGAGAGCATTAATTACTTCCTCAATCTTGTTACTTGTTACTCGTTTTCTCTTTCTTAATGATCCAATCTTTGTGGGTTGTATATGTTCAGGAATTTATCCATTTCTTCTAGACTTTCCAATTTGTTGGCATATAGTTTTTCATAATAGTCTCCTATGATCCTTTGTATTTCTCTGGTATTGGTTACAATGTCTCTGATTTTATTTATTTGAGCCTTCTCTCTTTTTTCTTAGACTGGTGAAAGGTTTGTTGATTCTGTTTATCTTTTTTTAAAAACCTACTCTGTTTCGTTCATTTTTTAAAATCTCTATTTTGTTTATCTCTGCCCTAATCTTTGTTATTTTTCTCCTTCTACTAATTTCGGGTTTAGTTTGTTCTTATTTTTCTAGTCCCTAGAGGTGTAACATTAGTTTGTTTATTTGAGATCTTTCCACTTTGTTGATGTAGGGGATTTCTTATATATTTTAGACATTATTTCTTTATATTGTATGTGGCTTATAAATATTTTATTCCAATCTATAGCTTGTCTTTTCATCCCATTGATTTGGTCTTTCACAAAGAAAAAGGTTTAAAATTTATCAGTTGAAAAGTTTTTAATTTTATCTCTTTTTTTCTTTATTTCTTTATTTTTCTTTCTTTTTGAGAAGCCCTAAATCTGTAAGATTTTCTCCTGTTTATGTCCAAAAGTTTTATAGTTTTATGTTTTATAATTCTGTAATCTATTTTGAGTGAATTTTTTAAATGAAGTTTGAGGTTTAGGTTCATTTTTATTAACTATGTATATCCAGTTGCTCTGGCAACCATTTGTCGAAATGGCTGTCCTTGCTTCATTGAATTGGTTTTTTCCTTTTTTAAAATATCAGTTGAGCATTTTTGTGTAGGTCTATTTCTGAATTCTCTATTATGTTCCATTGATCTATGTGTCTGTTTCTCGACTACCACCACAGTGTCTTGATCACTGTAGCTATATAATATGCCTTAATATCAGGTAGAATAATTCTTTCCACTTTACTCTTTGTCAGAATTGTTTCAACAATTTTAATGATTTTCTTTGACACAGAACATTTAAAATAACATTTATTTCTAAAAAAAAATTGCTGAGGTTTTAATAGAAGTTACATCAAACCTATAGATCAACTTGGGGAGAATGCACATACATACTATGCTGAGCCTTCCAATCAATGAACATGGTATGTCTTTCAATTTATTCAAGTTGTCCTGATGTCTTTCATTACCATTTTGAAATTTTCAGCACACAGATCCTATAATAGTTTTGTTAATTGTATACTTATATATTGAATTTTATTTGGAGAAAATATAATTTTTTTAAAACTTAGAGTTTCCACATGTACATTGTTAGTATATAGAAATATTATTGATATTTGTGCATTGATCTTGTATGCTGTGTGTGAATTTGCTGAAAACACTTAATAAGTCAACAAGTTTTTTATAGATTTCTTTGGATTTTCTATGTATAAAATCATGTCATCTGTAAATCAGAACAGTGCAGGATAATTTTCTTTCTTTCTTTCTTTCTTTCTTTTCAGTCAGGATAATTTTATTTATTTTTTCTTGCTTTATTGTGATGGCTAGAATTTTCAGTACTGTGTTGAATAATAGGGGGTAGAGAAAAAATTCTTGCCTTGTTCTTAAGCTTAGAGGAAAACACTCTGCCTTTCATTATTAGGTATAATGTTAGCTGTCAGTTATTTGTAGATTTTCTTTATCAAGTGGAGGTAATTCCCCTCCACTCTCAACTTCTACCATGAATGAGTGGAGGGTTTTGTCAAGTAATTTTTCATTTTTAATTGATGTGATCATATCATTTTTGTTTCTTAGCCTGTTGATATGGTGGATTACATAACTTGATTTTCTAATTGAACTAGTCTTGCATATCTGAAACAAATCCCACTTGGTAATGATATGTTATTATTTTTGTATGTTATTAGCTTTGATTTGACAATATTTTGTTGATGAATTTTGTGTCTAAATGTATGTGAGATATCAGTATGTAGTTTTCTTTCTTTATTTTTAATATTAAGGTAATACTAGCCTCAAAATGAATTGGGAAATATTCCTTTCTTCTTCCGGTTTCTGGAAGAGATTGTGTAAAATTGGTGTTAACTCCCCTTTAAAGATTTTGGAAAAGCCTCCAGTGAAACTATCTGAGTGTAGAAATTTATTTTTCTAGAGATTTTTATCATGAATTCTATATTTAGATGCCTATAGGACTTTTCAGATAATCCGTTTCATCTTGTATGAGTTTTGGTGGTTTGTGGTTTTTGAAGAAATAGTCAATTTCTTTCCAGTTGTCAAATTTATGAGAGTAAAATTGTATTATTCTTTTATTATCCTTTAAATGGCTGCAGGATTTATAGTGAAATTCCATGTTTCATTCTTGATATTGATGGTCTGTTAAGTCTTTCTTTTTTTTTTTTGCAAGAAGTTTATTAATTTTTTTT
Source organism: Cheirogaleus medius (assembly GCA_008086735.1). NCBI lineage: Eukaryota > Metazoa > Chordata > Mammalia > Primates > Cheirogaleidae > Cheirogaleus > Cheirogaleus medius. The sequence goes on along the minus strand of VBSM01001044.1, from coordinate 7,510,790 downwards.
TAAAACCTGCTTTTCATTTCATTGATTTTTATCGATTATTTTTCTGTGTTGAATGTCATTGATTTCTGTTCTTATCTTTACTAATTCCTTTCTCTGCTTGCTTTGGGTTTTTATTTTCCTTTTAATTTTTTTCTAGTTTCTTTAGGTAAGAAATCAGATTATTGATTTGAGACCTTCTCATATCTAATGTAAGTGTTTAGTGTTATCAGTTTCCCTCTCAGTACTGCTTAAGATGTAAACCACATATTTGGATATGTTTTATTTTCATTTACACTCAGTTATATGTTTTTTTATAGATTTCTTTTTTGAACCATGGATTATTTAGAAGTGTTTTGTTTAGAGATTTTCCTGTTGTCTTTCTGTGATTGGTTTCTAGTTTGATTCCATTAAGGCCAGGGAACACACTTTGAATAATTTAAATTCTTTCAAATCTGTGCAATGTGTTTTGAGGGATCCAATAAGGGTCTATCTTGGTCAATGTTACATGAGAACTTGAAAAGAAATGTGTACTCTGCTGTTTAGGACTGAATTGTTCTATATACGTCAGTTAGATTCTGTTGATTGACTGTATGGTTCAGATCTTTTACATCTCTTCTTAATTTCTGATTTGCCAAGGGAGAGTGGTAACATTCCCAACTATAACTGGATTTGTCTTTTCAGCTTATGAGTTTATGCTTAATGTATTTTGAGGCTATAGTGTTCAGTGCATATACATTTAGGATCATAAATGTCTTCTTTACTGATTTATCATTTTTCCATTATATTTATCTCTAATAACTTTCTTTTTCTGAAGTCTACTTTATTATATATTAATATAGCCATTTGAGCATTTTTTGATTAATGTTTATATATCTTTTGCCATCTTTTTATTTTTTATTTGAAGGAAGCTTTTCACACTTAAACCAGTAATTTTTGAATTTGAGAGAGTTTCTTGTTAGTATTAATAGCATATAGTAAGTCAATTTATTTAAATCCACAATGTCAATATCTTTCTTTTGTTAGGTGTGTTTAGACCATAGATTTGAGGTAATCATTGATATCTTACAACTTAATATATTGTGATAGTTTTATGTATCAACTTTACTGGGCTAAGGGATGTTCAGAGATAGCTGGTAAAACATGATTTCTTGGTGTCTGTGAAGGTGTTTTCAGAAGAAGTTACCATTCGAATTAGAAGAGTAAGTAAAGAAGATAAAGAAGATCTTCACCAATGTAGGCAGACATCATCCAATATGTTTAAGGCCCAAACATAACAAAAAGGTAGATGCAGCATGAATTACCTCCTTGAGCTGGGACATTCATCTTATCATGCCCTCAGCACCAGATCTGGTTCTTAAGATTTTGGACTCTGAGACTTATACCAGTGCCATTACGGCCCCACCCGTAGTTCTCAGGCCTTTGGACTTGGCCTGAATTGCACCACCAAGCTTTCCTGACAGCTTGCAGATGGCAGATGGTGGAACTTCTCAGCCTCCATAATTGTGTGAGCCAATTTCCACAAGAAATCTCATATATGTGTGTGTGTGTGTATGTGTGTATTTTTTATTGGCTCTGTTTCTCTGGGGAACCCTGAGTAATCCATATATTCACATATATTTATACATTTAGAGCCATTTTGTAATTTGTTTGCAGCTTGTTTCCACTGTGATTTTTTCCCCTTTTCCTGTGGGTTATTTAACACTTTTTTAGGATTTCATCTTTATTTACTCAGTGGTTTTGAGTGTATATTTTTGTATAGATTTTGTAGAGGTAGCTCTCTGGGTATACAGTATACATAGTAACTGATTTTACTTTCTAGATATCAAAATTTCACCATTTGAAGTGAAGCGTGGGAACCTTGTTTTCATTTAGATCCCTATAACTTTCCCAGTTTTAAATATCATTTTCCTGGGTGTCAGATGCAGCTATCATTTTTATTTGTCATCAAATCTGACTTATAAAAATGGTGAGAGGATTGTCTATTGAACTACACTTGTACTCTTTCCATTGCTCATTCTTCCTTCCTCACGCTCCAGGAGTCCTTCTTTTATGATTTCCTTTTTGTTTGAAGAACAGTAAGATTGGTTTGTAGCCAACCTTTAAGGGTATGTCTGCTCATGACAAATTTTTAAAGATTTTTTTAATGTCTAGGGAGGTCTTTATTTCCTTTCCTTTTCTTTGGGATAATTTTGTCAGATGAAAAATTCAGGGTTGAGAATTCTTTTCTTTTATCACTTGAAAAATGTGGTGACACTTTCTTCTGTCCTCTCTGGTTTCTTATGAGAAATCCAACTGTCATTCAAATTGTTTTACCCCCATAGGTCACATGTCATTTCGCTGTGTCTGCTATCAAAATTTGTTCTTTGTCTTTAGTTCTCAGAAGTTTTATGATGATATTTCTTGGCATGTTTTTCTTTGGAGTTATCCTGTTTGATATATTTCTCAGAGTCTTGAATTTGCACATTTATTTACCCAAATTTGGGAAGTTTCCAGCCATGCAAATATTCTTTCAGCCTCACTCATTCATTCTCCTTTTCTGAGACACTGATGATATGAACGCTGGACCTTTTGTCATTGTCTCACAGGTCTCAGAAGATGTGATTGCTTCTGTTTTATTTTGTTTTTATTTTTTTTAGATTATTTTCTCTTTATTATTCAGATTGGGTAAATTGGGTAAAATTATATTGATCTCTACCCTCTGTCATCTTTATTGTAGTATTGAGCCCATGTAGCATGTTTTCCATTTTGCTTAATTTATTTTTTCAGTTCTATAATTTCCATTTGGTCTTTTTATAAAACTTCTGTTTCTTCACTGAGATTTTCTCTTTGTTTCAAGAGAATTTATACATGATTTTTAAAAAGCATTTTTATTATAGCTGTATCAAAATCCTTGTCAGATGATCACAACATCTGATTCATCTTGGTATTTTGTCCGTAATTTTCTTTTCTCATTCAAGTTGGAATTTTCCTGGTTCTTGGTAGGATGGGTGATTTTCTATTATGTCCTAGGCATTTTATCTATTATATTAGAAATCTCTGCATCTTATCTAAATTTTTTTTTAGCAGGCAGTCACCTTGTATAGGTTTAACATGCAGGTCCAGGATTATTTTGTGGCCTTTGGTTCCAATGACACCTTCATTTTCTTATATTATTTAGGTCCTCTTTGTTTATCTGATACACTGGGGCCCCCGCTGATCCATGCTGGTACTGCCTAAGGACGTGGAAGTTCTTCCCCATCAGGGACCTCAGTGTCTCCCAGAGGGGAAAAGAAGTCTCAGCCTGTGCAAAGAGACTTGCCTGGCTGGGCACTTGATGTTTTGGGATCCTCCTGCTTGCATTATTCTGGTATTTCTGGTCTCTTTGTATGGGGAGATGGATCTCAGGCCTCTGGAGACCAAGAAGCTGCCAGGCTAAGCTGTTTGTAGAAGTGTCCCTCTTGCTCGTGTTGCCTGATTGTTCTAGTATGTCTTAGGCAGCAGGGGTGGGGTAGGGAAATTTAAAACCTGGGAGGAAGAGATAAACATGTAAAAAAAAAAAAAATCTTATGTTGGATGGAGGGCAGGCGGGAGGGGGGAAGTAGAATAGAGTTACATAATGTGTGCCATCTGCACCACCTGGGGATTGGACTCGTTTGAAGCGCTGGCATGTGGGGGGGAGGGGGGGAGGGGGCAATGTATGTAACCCAAACAATATTTGTACCCCCATTACAAGATGGAATAAAAAAATTATTAAAAAAAAAAAAAAAAAGATAATGCTTCCTTTAGCCACTTGCTGTTAGCAAGGCTCCTGATTGATCCCTCTTGCTGGTGGTGCCAGTCTCACCTGGTGTTAGCAGAGGGACTTCTGTTTGACCTCTGGGAGGAATGAGCCTAACTGGCAGCCTTCCATTGGGAGTTTGGCTTCAGGAGATGCTGAGCTTGGATAGACATTTTTCTGTTGCTAGGGGGGCCTAAGATGCCCTATTGCTTTGCTCTTCCTTCAGTTCTGGCGTCTCAAACCAGTTCACCTTCTTACCACCTTTCAGAGTTATCCTTTGGTCACCTCTTGCACCATTTCCAGGCTTTACAGTTGGATATAACAAAGAGGAACAGGGAGAAACAAGTCTATGCCAGAAGCCTACAGCACTATTTTTAATTTGCTGCATGGCTCATTTTACTAGCTGAGTTTTTGCCTTGTTTGTTCATGTGTTTGATTATTTGCTGTCTAATGCTCCCTATCTTACTAAAAACCTGTGACAGAGGGAACCATGTCTGTTTTGCTCACTGTTGTATTGGTAGCACCCATAACCCGACATGGCAGATAAGGTGCATATTAGAAAATCTTTCCACTTGCCTTTCTCTTGCTTTGTGCTTCTGACTTCCTTTTTAAAAATCTTGCACCATTTTCCGTATCTTTCCTCTTAGTCAGAAACTATAATTTTCTGAAGTATGTAGTTTTTCTGGTATTTAAATGTATGTGGTCTCAGCTCCATTTTATTTTATTTTATTTTATTGACAACTTTATGGAGATATAAGTTACCCATTTAAGTCCAGGTGTGGTTGTGACTCATGCCTGTAATCCCAGCACTTTGGGAGGCTAAGGTGGGAGGGTCACTTAAGGCCAGGGTCTTGAGATGAGTCTGAGCAACACAATGAGACCTCATCTCTGAAAAAAAAAAAGCTAATATAAATCACCCAGTTAAAGTGTATAATTTAAGTTTTTAATATATTGACAAATATGTACAACCATAACTATGGTCAATTTTAGAACATTTTAATCCCCTCTAAAAAGAAAACCCATATCCTTTAGCCATCACCTGTTCACCTCCCTATTCCCTCATGTTCAGTTCTAAAAAGCCACTAAATTATTTTCTGTCTCTATAGATTTGCCTATATTGGACGTTTTATAGAAGTAGAATCATATAATAGTAGTGTTTTCTGACTAGCTTATTTCACTCAGTGTAAAGTTTTTAAGGTTCGACCATGTTGTAGCATGTATCAATACTTCATTCCTTTTTATGGCTGAAGAATATTCTATTATATGGATACACCACATTTTGTTTATTGTTTGTCAATTCATTCGTTGATGGGCATTTGAGTTATTTCCACTATCTTGCTGCCATGAATAGTGTTGCTGTTAACCTTCTTGTACTAGCCTTTTTCATATGCACATGTTTTAATTTCTCTTTAGTATATAGCTAGGAGTGGAATTGCTAGTTATATGCTAACTCTATGTTTAATCATTAAAGAACTGACAGATTGATTTTCAAAGTGGCTGCATCATCTTACATTCCCACCAGCAGTACATAAGAATTCTTGTTTCTTCATATCCTCTGCAACACTTTTCATTGTGTATATGTATATGTATGTGTTTTATCATAACCATCCTAGTGGGTATGAAGTAGTATCTCATTGTGATTTTGATTTGCATTTCCCTAATGAGTAGTGATGCTGAGCAGCTTTTCATGTGCTTATTGGCCATTTATATATTTTCTTTGGAGAAATATCTACTCAGATCCTTTGTCCATTTTTAAACTGGGCTATTAGTCTTTTTATTATTAAATAATATTTTAAAAATATGTTCTAGGTATATCATATATATCTTTTATATGATTTGGAAAAATTTTCTCCCGAAATTGTTGTATCTTTACTTTCTTGATAGTGACCTTCGATGCACAAAAAATTTTAAATTTTGATGAAGTCTAATTTATTTGTTTTATCTTCTGTTGCTTCTGGTGGTGTATATAAGAATCTGTTGGCTGGATGTGGTGGCTCATGCATGTAGTTTCAGCACTTTGATAAGCCAAGGTGGGAGGATAACTTGAGGCCAGGAGTTCAAGGTTACAGTGAGCTATAATCATGTCACTGCACTCTAGCCTGGGCAACAGAGCAAGACTCTGTCTTTCAAAAAAATAAAAATGAAAAGAATCTGTTGCCAAATTCAACGTCATAAAGATCTACCCCTGTATTTTCTTCTAATAGTTTTATAGTTAGGCCTCCCTTTTCAACAAATTTTTGAATGTGGTGTCAGGTATATGCAAAAGAGTCCAACATATGGATTTTCAATTCCTACAGTACTATTTATTAAAAATATTATTTTCCCCATTGAATTATCTTGACACCCTTGTCAAAAATCAGTTGACCATAAACTAAAGAGTTTATTTCTGGATTTCAATTCTACTCCATTGATCTCTATGTCTGTCCTATGTCAGTGCTATGTTGTCTTGATTACTATAGCTTTGTAGTAAGTTGAGATCCAGAAGTGTGAGTCTTCCAACTTTGTTCTGATTTTTCAGCATTTTTGGCTATTCTAGGTCCTTTTCAATTCCATATGAATGTTAGAATCTGCTTGTCAATTTCTACAGAAAAGCCATCTGAGACTCTGGTAGGGATTATATTGAATCTATAGACTATTTTGGGAAGTATTAGCATCCTAACAATATTTAGTAGTTCAATCCATGAACATGAGATGGTTTTCAATTCCTTTAGATTTTCTCTAATTTTATTCAACAATGTTTTGTATTTTTCAGGATATAAGTTTTGAATATCTTTGGTTAAATTTATTCCTAGGTATTTTGTTCTTTTTGATGCTATGGCAAATGGAATTATCTTAATTTCATTTTCAGTTTGTTCATTGCAAGTGTATGGAAATACAGTTTTTTTTTATGGATCATGTATGTTGCAGTCTTGCTGAACTTGTTTATAAGTATTAATAGTTTTTTCTGGTGGATTCATCCAGATTTTGCATGTACAAGATCAAGTCATCTGTGAATAATATAGTTTTAGTTCTTTCTGTTCAATATAGATTCCTTTTATTTTTCTATCTTGCTGAGTTTCCTGGCTAGAACTTCCAGTACAGTGTTGAATGGAAATATCAAGAGTGGATGTCTTCGGCTTTTTTTTTTCTTAGGGTGAATATGTTCATTCTTTCACCATTAAATATAATGTTACCTCTGGGTTTTTCATAAATGTCCTTTATAAGTTGAAGAAGTTCCCTTCTGTTTGTAATTTGTTATGAAAAGTTATCATGAAAGGTATTGGATATTTTTTCTGTGATTATTGAGATAATCATGTGAATTTTTATTTTTTAATCTATGGATATAGTATACTATATTGCTTAAACTGATTTTTGCATGATAACACAACTTTGTGTTCTTGGGATAAATCCCAGTTGATCATAATGCATAATTCTTTTAACGTGTTGCTGCATTTATTTTGTTGAATTATATATATTGGTCTGTAGTTTCCTTTCCTTGTGCTGTCTTTGTCTGGCTTAGGTATCAAAGTGATACTGGCCTAATAAAATGAGTTAGGATGTGTTCCCTCCTCTTCTATTTTTGGAAGACTTTGTGAAGAATTGGCATTAATTCTTTAAATATTTGGTAGAATTCAACAGAGAAGCCATCTAGGCCTAGGCTTTTCTTTCTGGGTAGTGTTTTGATTAATAATAAACCTCTTCATTTATAGTCTATTCAGATAGTCTGCTTCCTCTTGAGTCAGTTTTGGTAGTTCGTGTCTTTCTAAGAATTTATCCATTCCATTTAAGTTATCTAATTTATTGGCACACGTTCTTCATAGAATTTTTTTATAATCCCTTTTTATATTTGTAATACCAATAGTAATAACTCCCCTTTGGTTCTTAATCTAATGGTTGGAGACATCTTTCTTCTTCTCTTTATCAATGTTGCTAAAGATGTTTTAGTTTTCTTTGGTTGCCGTAACATTAGCACAAAATGGATCAACTAAAACAACCTAAAATTATTCTTTTTTAGTTGTGGAATCCAAAAGTCTAAAGTCAAGGTGTTGGCAGGGATATACTTGCTCTGGAGACCCTGGGGAGGAATCTATTCCATGCCTTCCTCCTAGATTCTGGTGGCTGCAGCAATGGTTGACATTCTTTGGTTTGTGGCCACATCACTCCAATTTGTGCCTCCGAAGTCACAGTGCCTCATCCTCTCTCTGTTCTTGCCGTGTGTTTGTGTCAAATCTCTCTCTGCCTCTATCTTACAAGGACACTTGTGATGGCATCTTGACCACATCTCAGATAATCCTTTTCTCTAGATCCTCAAGATAATCATATTTTTTACTGTGTAAGATATCAGTTACAAGTTCCAGAAATTGATGATGGATATTAATTCAGAGGAAATTTCTCAGCCTAACACAAACATTGTCAATTTCATTGATCTTTTCGAAGAACCAGCTTTTGTTTCCATTGTTTTTTCTCTTGATTTTAAAAATATTTCATGAATTTCCAGCTTAATCTTTATAATTTCATTCATGTGTTTGATTTAGATATAGTTTTCATTTTCCAGATTCTTAAGGTAGAAGTTTAGGTTATTGATTTGAGGTGTTTTTTTTTAATGTACGCATGTAGAACTATAAATATCCTTCTATACCCTGCTTTTGCTGCATTCCATAAGTTTTGGTATGTTGTGTCTTCCATTCCTCTCAAAGTATTTTCTAATTTCCATTTTAATTCCTTCTATTTCTTCTGAGTGTGTTATTTAATCTCCACATGTATTTGTGAGTTTCCCACGTTTCTTTCTGTTATTAATTTCTACTTTCATTTCATTGTTGTTAGAGAAAACACTTCTTAGTATTTTCTGTCCTTTTAAATGTATAATATATTGCAATTTGCTTATGGCCCACCATATCCTCTACCCTGCAGAATGTTCTATGTGCACTATAAAAGGATGTGAATTTTGCTATTCTTGCATATAGTATTCTATGAATGTCTGTTAGGTCTAGTTCTCTTGTGGTTTTCAAGTCTTCTATTTCTTTATCAATCTTTTGCCTAATTATTCTATCCATTATTGAAAATGTAGTATTAAATCCACAACTATTATTGTTGTAGTGTATTTCTCCCTTCATTTCTGACAGTTTTGCTTCATATATTTTGGTGCTTTTCTATAAAATGCATAAATGTTTATAACTGTTATATATTCTGATGTATTGACCTTTTTATCCTCATGAATGTTTTTCTGTATCTTTCTTAACATTTTTGTTTTAAAGTCTGTTCTCCCTGATATTAGTGTAGCCACTCTCAATTTCTTGTGGCTACTGTTTGCATGATAAATCTTTTTCTATTCTTACACTTTTAATCTTCTTATGTCTTTGTATTTAAAGCCTGCCTCTTGCAGCCAGGATATAGCTGGACCTTGGGGTTTTTTTTTAATCCAGTCTGACAGTCTCTGCCTTTTGATTAGATAGTTTAATCCATTCACAGTTTGATACTGTTTATATAGTTAGATTTATATCTGCCATTTTTCTTTTGTGTTCTATACATCTCATATCTTATTTATGATTTTTTCCCTTTTTTGCTTCTTTTAGCATTAAGTGCATATTTCTTAATAGATTATTTTAATTTCTTTAGTAATTTTTGCACTATAATTTTTGAGTTTTTGTACTACATTTTTTTGAATTATTTCCTTACTCTAGGATTTAGAATATTTACCTTCATGTAACAGAATCAGTTGATATGAACAAAATTCCAGTGAGTTATAGACATTTTTCTCCCCTTTTGTGGTATTATTTTTATACATATCATATCTTTAAATGTTACAAACTAAACAGTATGTTTTTATAATTGTTGCTTTATATAATTTCTATCTTTTAAAGAAGCCGAGAGAATGGATATATTTATAGTTTGTTGTATTAAGCTTCTTATTTAGCATTTTTCTTCATTTGTTCTTGTGGATTTGAGTTACCATCTGGAGTCATTTCCTTATTCCAATAAATTTTTTCTCCCATCCATGTTTGTAGTGCTATAATTGACAAATGTATTACATTTATATGTGTTACAGGCCCAACAGTATGTTATACGTATATTGTTTTATACAATTGATTTTTTAATTAGTTAAGAGAATAAATAAGAAAAACATGCATTTATACTGCCTTTTATAGTTACTTAATCACCTTTATGAGTGCTTTTTTGTTGTCATTTGGATTCAAATTACTGTCTGGAATCACTTGCTTTCAGCCTGCAGAAGCTTCTTCAGTGTTTATTGCAAAGTGGGTCTGATTACAATAAATTCTTTCATTTTTTTGTTTATCTTGGTATATGTTTATTTCTCTATCTTGATGTATTTCTTTCATATATGATTTTTGGTTGACAGTATTTTCTTTGAAGATTTAGAACGTGTTATGCCACTGCCTTCTGGCTTCTATTGTTTTGATGAAGAGTCAGCTGTTAATCTTACTGGGTTTCCCATACAAGTGAAAAAGGTATGTTTTTTGTCTTGCTGCCCTCAAGATTTTCTTCCTTATTTTGGCTTTCAGCAATTTTTACTATATAATCAGTATGTTTATGGATCTCTGCATTTGTCCTACTTGAAGTTCATTGACCTGTATAGGTAAATTAATATTTTTCAATAAATTTGGGGAATATATTAGCCAATATTTCTTTCAATGTTTTTGTCTGCTCTTCTCTATATATCTTTCCTTCTGGAATTTCTGTTACTTGAATGTTGATGTCCTTAATAGAGCTTCATATTTCTGTTCATTTCTGTTCATTCTGTTCATTTTATCTCTATGCTTTGGATTGCATAATTTCTGCTGCCCTATCTTTATGTTTACTAATTCTTTTTCTAGTTAAGTTCTACTGTAAAGCCCCTGTAATAAATTTGTTATTGGTTTTTACAACTCAAGAATGTCCATATGATTTTTAATAAATTGTATTCCTTTATTAATATTGTCTATTTGCTGTGACATTGTTCTCATACCTTCCTTTACTTTAATTATGGTTTCCTTTAGTTTTTTGAACATACTGATAATGGCTACTTTTAAGTTGTCTCTATTAAATCTGACATCTGGTTAGTCTCACAGACAGTTCTTTTGGCCTACTTTTTCTTTCTATTCTTTTTTTTTAATTTTTGGTTTATACATTATACTTTCCTGTTTCATTGCATGCCTCTTAATTCTTTATTGGAAATTGGACATTTTATATAATATGTTATAGCCACTCAGGATACTGATCTCCTACTCTGGAGTTTGCTATATTTACTTGGTTGTTTATTTTGTGACTGGCTGTATTCTTTTAGTGAAGTCTATATCCCACACACAATGTTAAGCCTCTGTTGTTGCTCCTCAAAGAGTACAGCCTTGGGAATGACCACAGTCACTGTGAGATGACAGTGGTTTTAGCAGGGCTCTCTGTTCTGTCTCTTTCCTTGAACACACCCAGATGTGAAGCTCTGCTAGTTTCTGGCTAATTAAAATATTATTTTCAGCAATGTCCTAAGGCATAAGTTTCTTTACAAACTGATCCAATCAAATTCGTTCTCCTTTGGGGGAATAATTCTTGAGGTTAGTTTTTAAAATTGGTTCTGACCCCAGGAGGGCTCCTCCCAGCTGTCTCTTTCCGCCGATTCTGTCTGACAAACAGTCTGGTCCACAGTTTTGCCCATGTCTCCAGTAAATCTGCTAATTTCCTTCCAATTACCTTTCACCACAGCTCCACTTTTTCTTTTTCAGAGCCCCTTATGTTTGAACTTTTTCACACTCTATTGCAAATGAAGTCTGTTCCTTTGGGAAGAGATTAAGAGCTGTTTAAGGGATGCTTTTCTTCTTGGGCACAATCATACATACATCTGGAGCTGTTAATGGGGTCAATTGTATGCCCCTCTCTAAGGGACAACCCTCCTTTTAGAGCTGAGTATTTGGTGGGGTGGAGTGGGCAAAAGCTCTAGTCTTTTTTATTTTTCCCAGCATGGAACCATTACCTTATGAGCTGTGGTGAGGGCATTTGGGGCCCCGGTATTCTCAGCAGCACCATGCTCAAGATACATGTACCATCCTACAAGTTGGGGCTGGGCAGAAGAAGGAAACCACCACTTTTCATCCATGTTTGCCCAGAACTTAGTATGGGAAACTGGTAGCTGGTCCAGGATTCGAATTATTGATGCCCTGCCCCTCATAAAGATAACCTTGTAACTAGCAGCTGAGCAAAGAGGGAGCCCCATGTTGTTAGTTGTACCTCGTCTGGATTGGAATTTCTCCTATGATGAGCTGGAAGGGAAAAGGGAAAGATCAGATCCTTGTTCAAATGCCACAGACTCTTGCTGTCTTTACCAAATTTTAGTAGACTTTTTTGAATAAATGTTTCCTCATGTTCTGTATTACTTAAGACCATTTCCAGAGACTTTAAATAGTGTTTTAAAGTAATTTTTACCTGTTTCACTAGGAAGCAGATCCGTGGAGCTCTTCTCTATGTAATGCCAGAAGCAGAAACAGCTCCAGTAATTTTGACATGTCTTTCTCTATTTCTGACTTCTTCTTTTACTCTATGCCTTGGTTTGCTGCATATCATAAGTGATTTATTTGTTATTTTTCAAAGGAATTCATGAGTATTCTCTGAGTTCTTTTATAATCAAGAATGTCTACCTGTTGTATTTGAACCTGCGTAAGATTAAGAACCTAAAATATTCTGGTATACTTTTGGGTTTTTTTAGAAATTTATAGAACTTTTTCCATTGTTTTTAACATTGGAGAATGTTGTGGGAAAGCCTAGGGCCTGTTTTTTTTTTTTTCCTCTTCTATTTGGAATTAACTTCATTTTTTTCCTTCATCTTTACTTTTTATTCTTAAAATTAAATAACTTATTGAGGATATATATTAACTTTGGTAATTTTGCATGGTTTATGTTGTGTCATTTAAAGCTACATATTCATTTTTTTTCTTCATTTAAGAGAACATTTCCCATATGTTCCTGAATATATTTTCTGGAATCCACTTACTGGATTCTTTAATTTGGGCATACCAGTTATCCCTATTGAATTATATGTATTCTTATATCCATCATTTTCTTACTATTTGTCTTAATCTTTTTGACTTTTGTTTTTTGCTCTTTGCTATGATATTTCACAACTCTAATCTGTTTTTCATTTTTTTTTTTAATTTTAGATATCTGATAATGTTTTGGTCCTCCATCTTTTCTCCTTATCTTGGCATTCTCTCTTCTTATCTCTTGTTTTATCATCTTCTGCTTTTTGAATTGATATTATACTCTATTCAAATTCTTACTGATTTCTAGAGCATGGAGCACTTTTCCAGATACTCCTTTTTTTAGATGGAATTTTCTTTCCAGGTGGATTATCTGACTACTTTTGATTTTATGTTCCTTATCTTTTTTGCTTAATCTTTTTCTTTTTAAAAAATATGTTTGTGTAATTTCATGCTTTTCTCCTTCCATTTTTCTCAACTTTACACTGTCACTTCTGTCTAGACCCTTGCTATCCACAGCATGATCATCAAACCAGAGGCATTGGTATCACCTGAATGATTATTAGAAATGTAGACTGAAATACCCTGCCCAGGCCCAGGACTTACTGAAACAGAAACATTTTAACAAGATCCCCAGGTGATCCTTATGAACATTAATGTTTGAGAGGCACTGCTCAAACTTCATTGCACATTGAAATACCCTAGGGGAGTTTAAAGAATACTAATGCCTGAGATTCTTATTTAATTGCTCTGGGATATGACCTTAGAGTTATTCTAAAATGCAGCCATGGGATATGGCCTAGGCATAAGAATTATTCTAAAATGCAGCAAAAATGTTATGTGGGTCACTTCTCTTTGTAATTTTTCCCAATTCATCTAGTTTTGTCATCTGTCCCTTCCATTCTATGCTCCTCTGTGCACAGCCAACAAACAGGATAGTGCCTTTTGTTTATTCTGTATTCTGAGAGTGTTAGGAGGGTGGTAAGGGAGAGAAAGTTCAGCTATGCATGGTAGTACTGGGTTCAACTCTTTCTTCTGAGATCCCATTAAATGTCTGACTTTACCAGCCAGGGATGCATATGACTCCTGTGGATGTCATCTTTGAAGATGGCAAGCACTTGTGGCCATCCATTGGAATGCTGGGAGCTTTCACTCTTAAACATTGTTCCTATACTCATCCCAGGGCCACCCCATGCAACTTCTGGACCTGCTTCTCCTTATATTGTAGGAAGGTAGTGAAAAATTCTTAGAATTTGTTGACATACCTTCTTCTCTTAATACTACTTTTGTGGGTTGATGGTGGGGCTAGGAGTTATTTTAAGACATTTAATAATCGACCTTTCTGTTTCATTTTTTGGTATTCATGTCTCAAGGTTGTCTACCACTCTACCCTTTTACTGCTGGTGATTTTTTACTCTTAATTTTGTCTTCATTTTATTAGAGAATTGATTAGAGAGGTTCTGCTTAATTTTGCCATTAATTTAGTTGCTACATGGTTATTCATGCAGACTAATTTTGCTTTAGTATTTTAAGCAAAAAAATTTGACATTTTGTGCATACATTAGGCAGTAAACTCTAGAGTCCAGTCAGAATTTCTTTAAATCCCAGACATTTTATATCTGATTTTCAGAAGTTTTCTATATTCTATTTTGTATTATCTGTGCTTTAATTTTTTTAAAAAAAGTTAGTTTATTCAAACAATCTAGGCCTATTTCCAAATTTTATATTTATAAATACTGTGTGCCTATGTGTGTACTATAGTACATATGTGAAAATAATCTGTCTTTCAAATAGGACTTACTATATATTCAGAAGTGTTCATATTAATACTATTGTCAGTGAACCAGATGAGTTTTGTCTAAGCATAAATAAGTCTGATTTAGAATTTAATAACAGTGTAGCTCATTTTTTAAAAAAGAAGAGAATTTACAGTTAAAAATACAGTTCAATTTAAGGTAAAAGAATGAAACATCCTTATTGATTTTTTAAAAGCAAAGCAAATTTTATTATAGATTAAATTCATATACTAATATATAATAAGTCATATTGTTTTAACTTGCTGTACATTAATTAAAAAGCTTCTCTGTATTTTCATCTCACTTCTATTTTTAATTATATAAATGTGTTATTTTATAAATTAAGTTGTTTTAAGCTTTCAGTAAGGTTTTTCTGGGGTTAATAGGATTTATCAACTGATTTTCTAATTAGTAAAAGTTCGGTTATGCATCTGAGGTCACTGACAAGATATATGGACATAGATGACATTGAAATCTGAGTTACTTAACTCATTCCCTGCTCTTTCCAGTAAGATACTTCCTTGCTTTAGGGATACTTTGTAACATTAGTAGATAAATCCTGTTCAGGCAAAAACTAGCTCTGTTTAGAAGTCTCCAGTTATCCTCAAAATATGAATTGCTGACTTATATTTTTAAATGTATCTTTATTTTATTTTTACTATCATAACTCGGAGGTCACTTGAAATTTAGTTAAATCTATGATTCACTTCGAGGAGAATCGACATCATAACAATATGGAGTTCTAATTCAAGAATATGGTATAACTACATTTATTTAGATCTTCTTTATTTCTTTTAGAAATGTCTCATATAAATGTTTATAGAGGAGAAATCTTGAATATCTTTCATTACATTAATTCCTATATTTATTATATTTCATTATATGTATTAAATGTATGTTTATATTTATTTGATTTTGTTGATACCATTATAAATGCTGTTTTAAATTTTTCATTTTCTTATTATTTGTGCTAGTAATAAAAGTACAAGTAATATTCATATATTGACTTTCTATCCTACAACTTGTCCTAGTGCACTTACTGATGCTGATAATTGTTTTACAGATACTTTAGAGCTTTCTACATAAACAATCATACCATACATAGACAATTAAAACAGTTTTATTTTCTTCATCTCAATCTTTGTGCCTTTGTTTCTTTTTCTTCCTTAGTGCACTAGACAAGACCTCTGGTTCAAATTTGACTAGAAATGGTGAGAAAAGAAATCTTTGCCTTCTTCTCAATCTTAGGGGAAAAGAATTCAATATTTTGCCATTAATTTTAATGTGAACACTAATAAATTCATCACTTTGATTTTGTAATTAATTGTTTCACTATATTTGCTTTATAACAAACTATTTAGCAATCCCTTCCTCTATGGATCAGTCAAACCCTCTCTTTTTTAGATATATTTCAAAGTAAGTTACAGACATCCATATCACCTCACCCCTAAACAAGTAAGTGTACATATCATTTACTATGTATGATTCATTGCTTATTTACAGTCCTAATTTTTTCTTTTGAGGTGAAATTTGTATTTAATACACAAACCTCAATTGTATCATTTCATGATTTTTTGACAAATGCATACACCTGTATAACCTAGACCCTATTGTGAAAGACAAAAATGCACTTTACAATGAAGGATATGATTTTATTTGAGCCATTGCAATAGGGAAAATATTAATTAGTGAGGAACATTTCAGAGAAAGGGAAATGGACATAAGGTTTTACTGAGGCAAGTAAACAAGGAACTCATCCACAAGACTTATGGGAGTCCTGAGGAAGGGCAGAAATGGATGTTCATTGGCAGTTAGCTGCTCCTAGGTGAACAAAAGTGTGGGGGCGTCTCAACCATCTCTGTGTATGATGAGGTGACGTTCAACACTATCAGTCCCCACTTTGTTTAAGAAGAATGCTATTTGTTGCTGTACAGCCGAGATAATAAACATCCTGAGTCAAGCGAAAGAAGGTCTAATAAAGGAATAGTGTCTCGAGAACTCTTGTTGGCATCAGTCCTGTATGATCAGTTAAGCAATCTTTGAGAGTTGGTGGCAAAGGTCGGTTGTTTTGGAGTCCTAAAGATAGGTATTTTAAAAGAGAGATGCCTGAAATGAAAAGAAAATATTAATATAAAAGGTCATGTTAAAGAAAAGGACCGGGAGTAGGACCCTGAGGATTTCCAGGCTAGTGGATTCCAAGAGGTCGGTTGAGGGAAATCGTCCAGGTACACAGTATTGCTCCTGGAGCTTGAAGCTCTCAAGCTGGGATGTTGATGCTTGTAGTGATGTTGTCCACATTCTTATACAGTGGCATGTTTGACCCAAGCATCTCACTAGACTTTCTTTCTAGGGAGTATTTTGGCCCATGCATCATCCTTTATTCTTGTGTTGTGGTGCATTTTTTATTCTTTTCTTTTCTTTTTCTTTTTTTTGAAGCAGGGTCTTGCTCTATCACCCAGGCTAGAATGCAGTGGTGTGATCACAGCTCACTGCAGCCTGGAACTCCTGGGCTCAGACGATCCTCCCGTCTCAGCCTCCCAAGTAGCTGGGACTATAGGCATGGGCTATCACGCCCGGCTAAATTTTTTTTTATTTTTGGTAGAGACAGGGTTTCACTATGTTGCTTAAGCTGGTCCCAAACTCTTGGCCTTAAGGGATCCTCCCACCTCAGCTTCCCAAAGTGCTGGGATTACAGGTGTGAGCCACCGCACCCGGCCAATTTGTAGTGCATCTTTTCAAGGCTTGTATCATGTTGGTAATAGGTTTCAGCTTACAGGACTTCTTTAGATCCCAAGCAAAAGGGCCAAATGCAAAGCAGCCCAGAGCCAAGTTAGGGATCTGGACAGTTAGATATTAGGTCTCTTTGATGCCAAGTCAGACGGGGGGAGAAAAACTGAAAAGTTAGTTTGGAGACTTGTAGCTAGTTACTGAAGAAAACTGGAAAAATCAAAACTTTAGTAAGGATTGTTGCAGTGAGCAAGTGACAAAATTCAAGCCAATTTACAAGTTTACAATTTACAATTTACAAAACTAGTTTTTATCCACAGTTGGGGAAGAAGTCAATTAAATCTACCAGACAAGATGGAGTTTGCATATCCTTCCATTACCTACAATTTAAAGAGTTGAAAAATAGCTCAAAGACATTGAACAGGGCAGACTCTAATAACTCAGAGGAGTGTGACACAGTTGATTTGTGGATTTCCATCATAGTGCAACTCTTCTTTCTACTGTCACCCTTCTTTTGATCAAAAGTAATCACAAAGAAAAATTATTCTTGATCACAGAATAAGGCTGATCACGTTAAATTTGGCCTGATTATTTATGTAGGTATATCAAGAATAGTGATTTACCATGTACACTTTCTTAAATTGGCTTTGCTGGAAATTTTCATAAGGAATTTCAGATTTGACTTTTAAAGGCTTCTTAAGGACAGGAGGCCAAATCAAGAACTCGCCACCTAACTTCACCTATAACACCTATACATTTGGTGGAATTTCTCTCTTGTCAGAGTCCCCACAATATCCTAAGGTTCCTGAGCCTGACAAGACATGACCTTCCTTACTCACCTGGAAGGCTGGGAACCCCATAAGTTTATTATTTATACCATTAGTTATTCAGTTTTTTGCAGATGCACCATTTGCTGTGAATCGTCTAGGGAATTCTAAAGGAATATGTGCTGTTAGTTTTGCCCTTTTTGTCTAATTCTAATCCCTCAAGAGCGAGTTAACTCTCCTGAAGTGGGAGCCCTCTTTTGTTCTGCCTTAAAAAAAATAGGACCACAGATGTCTGTCTTTTGTCCTTACAGTGCCCAAGCCTGTTACCCAGACAACAGCATCTGCACTCTTCCCTAACAACATTAATTTTAGTAGAGACTACCTGGGTTTGCGTACTTATAACTTATGTTAAGAGGAGCTAAGAAAGGAGAGAGATCAATAGTCTGTGCTACCCTTCTTGAATAAAAGCCTTTGAAAGTTCTAAGAGCTATATAGAAGGCAAAAATCTGTACTTAAATGAACAGTTAGCCTTGAGAATAATGCTAAATCAACATAGATAATTTCTATTTGTTCATTTTTTGCAGACTTTAGCTAGAATTTTATCCTTAGCCAGAAAATGTATTACTCCCCACATGAAAAAAATAAGCCTGTTATACTTCCAAAGCACTTAACAACCTCTTTTATATGTCATTCAGCTATAAATTAGTGAATGTTATTTTTTGTAATCACAGTTGCTATCATGATGTATTAACAGGGAAAGCTAATTGAATAGCAGAAATCTTTGAGTGAAGTAGCTCTTTCAGTTGGCTCTAGTTTATCATATCATGGCAGCCTTTCACTAAATCCTCATAAAGTAACAACTCTTATTTATAATGTAATATAATAATTGACTGTCAGTGGAAAAGAAGTGATATGCGTAGTGGAGGGAAGGGGAAACTTCTGCCAGTGGCTATTCTACCTGCTGTGTTTTCTCACAGTCCGAGCATCTCTTTGGTATGGGAGAGAGAGAAGCTGCAATGTACTGACCCCTTTGTAGAGCTGGGGGTGTGGACCTAAAGGCTTCAGAGAAACACAGCACATGCTGAGCTGCCCACAAAGCCCCCATTATTGCTGTGTGGGCAACTCCGTTTGCATTTCATTGAAAATGTTGTCTTGCACATCAACATAAGCAATTAAAAAATAAAAGAGGAAAAACATCCGCCTGCTTGTTTAAGATGCTCAGCAAAAGAAGGGAAGCTTGAGATTTGAGAGAAAAAGGAAGGAAGGTTTGTACTATCAAACTTCCATCCTCACCCCCCTACTGAAACTTGCCTGTAAAGCTACTTTTTAAAAAGCCTTTAAAAGAAGAGGAGAGAAAAGCTCTGAAAAGAAGCTTTCAGGTCTGCCAACATGTAGGTTCATTAACCAGTATATAAAGAAATGAAATTTTGGTTCACTTGCTGTAATGGTAACTTCAAAATAAATTGAATAAATAGAATGTATTTAATTTTTCAGGCTGTTCCTCCAGGGCACAAGTTCTATTTATGAGCTCAATAAATACACAATAACAAATCTGGATTGATAGAGAAATTGAAATATAAAGCTAAGAAAAGTTGACAAGGAATCATAGAACTAGGGCCAGAGAGTAGAATGTGTGAAAACAGATAAAGAAAGTAGGGAATGGGACCGCAAGTAAAGATTTCAGAAGTTGTACGTAGAGCACTGGAGGAAGGGAAAGTATCTTAGATGTTACCTTCACACTGCTCCATCTCTTCTCCCTCTGCCTCCCCAGCTTTGCACAACTGAGTTCCCTGATGTTGTATCACATCCCTCTCCCCAGGGGTTGTTCATCTCAGTCCCCTGGACCATTCATGTCAATGAGGACATTTCAAAGATGTACCAGTCTCCCAGCAGGTGAATTTGTCTATGAAGATGGAGAATCATTCGTTACCTGAACACCACCTAATTTCTGGCAGAGGGCAGGACCTACAGACAGGCCTGCAGATGTGTTCTATCCACCTGTGCAAAGTCTGCAATTTAGATTTATTGGGGAGGGAGATGTGGTTTGCAGAGAATGAATGAAAATGAAGAAGGCTACATATGCTGGATGCAGTTGGCTAACTATAAGTAAAATAGGCAAAGGAAACATTAATGGAATCCATTGACATGCAGCCTTAGAAACTATGGCATTGGTTGCCAGTGAGAAGAAACAACACTAACAAATTTGGCATTGCAGGGACTAGGTGTTGGATTTCACTTAATGTTGCCTGCATTTTCAGTGACCAAGAGATGCAGTAGCTTTGAAAAGTACTGTTATAATCACATCACAAAGATAGAATATATATACATTGACTGAGGAAGTAAGAAGAATAAAATTAACATTGTTAACAGTCACTGTTAGTACTTATCATTTGTCATTTCTTTAAATTTTCACAATATCTGTATGGTATAAGAATTTTACCCTGAATTTACGAAGAAATTAAAACACATAATAGGTTTGTCCCAGTTATAGAACTAGTGAGTACCTGAATCATGGTTTAATTCAGCTTTGTTTTACACTATAACCTATCCTTTTTTTCATTGTTATACTATAATATCTTCTAGGGAAGAGTTTTATCTGTCCTGATTACTATAAATTACATGATAATAATGTGTATAGTGTCCTATTCTTTAAACACAAGAATTCATATGTGCATATGCATCTGTATGTTCTCCTGGGAAACAAGACATTGGCTAATTTTGACATAACAACTATAGTTAGGTACGTGTCAACTCCTCACTGTCACTAACCCCTACCCCCAAGAATAACCACTTTACTGACCTCTAGTAGAAAAGGTGTTTTTCTTCTGTTTTTGAACTTTGTATAAACAGATTTATGCAGTATGTACTCTTTGTATCTGGCTTGTTTTGCTCAACATTACACTTGTGAGATTTGTCCTTGTTTTCATAGTAGAATACTGTACAGCAGTGAGAATAAATAATCACAGCATCTTATCAGGTTTACCACAAGTTATTACTCTATTCTACTGTTGATGAGCATTTTGGTCATTTTTCAGTTCTGACTATTGTGAGTACGGCTGCTACAAACACTCTAGCAAATGTATTTTGGTAAATGAATGGACACATTTCTTTCGGATATATGCCTAGGAAAAGGATGGTCATAAAGTATGCATATATTCAGGTTTTTAGTAATTTTTAAATGTTGTAAATAGTGTAGACTGTCTTATTCAGTGTCACTCAAGGAAATTGTATGGAAAGGGAAGGTGCTCACATGTTATGAGAGTCTGTTATATGTGGGACACCCTGCTGGATGCTTTGCTGTCAACTTTTAAGGTAAATGATGCAGTGGACCCTGTCTGTATCTTCTTTATGGCATTGAGATTAGCCCCAAGGTTCAAACCATGTCTTTTCCCATTTCCAAGTGGGCTCGTACCAGCACGTACTTGTTATGTGGCCTCTCTCACAAACCTGCTCCTCCTGCTGCATTTCTGGCTGCTCTGCTTCCTCTCCCCTGCCCGCCTTAGCCCCCTGCACATCCTCACTCTCCTACCCTCTCTGTTTATTCACTGTGAGTCCCTGATATTGAACATGACAGGACCTAGAATTTCTAGGCTCTAGGGTGACATTGAATCCTGGTTTCTCAGAGACCAAACAACTGGAAAACCCTGCACAGTGGTTTCCTTTCTCTCATTTAAGGCACAGAAATGCCTTTATTCTACTCCATCCCCATCTTCCTTTTTCTTAAGTTCCTGAGTCCTCTAAACCTCAGAGTGGCAGGACCTGGCATGTGATCATTTGGCAGACACACCAAGCAAAATCGGCAGAAAAAAACGTGTGTGGGTGTATGTGTGCGTATGTGTCCGTATGCATATGTGTGCCTGCACGTGTGTATGTTTTTTTCACTCAAGCACATGCCCTGTCCTGAATCACTGAATTTAAACACCCATGGAAGCTGGAACACCACAAAAGTCAGCTGTTTGGCACTGTGGACTGTTGGCAACGACTGATTAATTGGTTGAATTATTCTTTGACTTTCAGTTTGTTTACTTACAGCTAACATCTGTCTCCTCTCACTCAATCCCTGACACAATTCTTGTCATACTCTCATTTTCTTTGCCTACAAATCCCTCACTTTGATGACTTTCGCATTCAACCGGAAGTGGCCAGAGGAGTACTTGGGTCTGTTTGACCCCAAGAAGAGAGCCAAGCCTCATCAATAGTGGGTGGGCTGAGGCTCTGGTTGTTGCTTCTGCTTTCCCATAAAGCTGGCAGAAATGTCCAGCTGGAGAGAATCTGAGGATAGACCAGCAATACCGCAAGCAAACCAGTGTAATGCTTCCCATATGTGTGAGCCTGTCTCGACCCTCTGTTTAATCATAGCCAGCTCACCTCCTCACCCTGCCACAACTGGCACATGCAACCCGTGCACAGACAACATCTGCTCCAGCCTGTGGCTTCAGACAGGGTCCTGATCACATCTGCTGCTGCTCTGCACTTTTGTCATTGAGATAGGAAGTACTGGCTTCATAACCTCTGCTTCTATTTGACCTTCTATTTTTAACTCCCCTTCTTGGTTAAGTGGGTTTTGGCTTCCTTTTTGTATTATAATCTCTACTTGCAGCTCCAGTTTGGTTCACCTGAAGAGCCTAGACCTAGGAATCTCACAAGCCCAACTATTGCCACCAAAATTGTCACCAATACTCACAACGTATCCAATTCAGGGGTTTCAGGATGGAATATTCCTTTTTCAAATTCATAAACAAGAGGCATGCATCAAGTAGAGCACGTGGTATCATAGATGTGAAGGTGTCTGAGCACCTGCTGGAAGATGTACTTGAACCCATTGTTTACAAAGTGAAATTTAAACACTTGTTATTGTTAACATCGTATTGTTTTAAATATAACCTTAAAAAGCCATAGGGTGTAGTGGAAAGAACACTGGGTTATGTTGAGTCTAGAGTTCTGGTCCTATATCTGCCCCTGGGTCCCAGTTTCTTAACCACTTTCATAAGTTTATCATAATGGACGAGTGCCATTGTCCGTTCTAGGTGTTTAAGTCACAAATACCGTGACTCTATCAGCAAATGATTATGCTTCAAGGTCTAGGTTCTCCTATAAATTCAAGATTCTACTGCAAATTTTGTGAGTTTTCTTCTCAGTTGCCCTTGAATTAGAAAAGAATAAGACCTGTTTTCCAAGATAATTACAAAGACTGTGTCCTGGCAAATATGCTACAGAGTTATAAAAAGTTCTGAGGCACTGTCTGCCATGACATTCTATTGTCAGTTTTGCATTATTTTCCATATCTTCTTTTTAACCCAATTCCTTATATTTTCTAGCAGAAATGGGACAAGGTTTCTTAAAGTATAACAACAGTGATTTCCTTTATCACTCTGTTCTTTAGAACTTTGCTCCAGGTACTTTTAAATGAGCAGTCCCGAAATCTTGAAATTAAACTGCCAGTTATTAGAGATGATATTTCATGCCTCACATGGGGCGCACCTCCTTTTCATATTGCATTTGTGATAGACAGTTCCTTGCATGAATAATAGAATGGCCCTGAATGAATTCACATCAGCTCTGCCTCGGGGAGAAACGCAAGGTGAGCTCTCTGACTCCTAGTGTGATCCTTTGCCTGTTGACATTACTTTTAAACTTTTCTTCCTTAGGCTGCAGCCATGTGTATTAAATAAATGATAAACACCATTCCTCTCACAAGGCCGGCTCACCATTTGAGCTACAAAGGATGCTTTTCAGGTAGTTGAGAGGTTAATATCATTGAATTATTTATTTATTCTGTATAGTTTAAACATTCCTATTTTCTGCCTTCGCCTGCTTCCCCGCTCTTTTTTTTTTTT
>VBSM01001044.1:7465581-7481326 GCA_008086735.1 Cheirogaleus medius | reverse complement strand
GAATTGTGCTGCTATAAACAGTAGTATGGAGATAGCTCAAAGAACTAAAAGTAGAACTACCATTTGATCCAGCAATCCCACTACCCGGTATTGACCGTAAGGAAAAAAAGACATTCTATAAAAATGACATCTGTACTCGAATGTTCATCATTAGTTTTGATAGCTTTATCATTGAAACTCCATTTCCTGAGCGAACGGATGTACCAATCCAAGAATTCACTGTTCATTTCATGTTGTTTGGCAGTCTTTGCTTCCTTTGCACTTTGACTTGTTCTCCTGGCCACGCAGTCTGTCTCCCAGGAGTGCTCTTGATGAGATATTTTGTCTTTATCAGGAAATTGATTTTCTTGCATCTCTTTCTGAGATTATTGAATCCAATCTGGGAGTAGAATGACTCAATTCTTGGAAAAATGTCTAATTTGGGAACGTGGTGGCTGATTTTTTGCAGTTACAGGATCAAAGCTGAGTTTGAGCATGTCAGTCATGGAGGCAGAGTACCAGGTGTCTTGGCGCCGACCTGGATTGCCCCCCCCCCCCAGCACCCACCTCCTGCAGCGACTCACTTCCTCACATCAGGCTTCCACCCTCAGGAGCAGCCTGCTCCAGTGTAGCTTTTCACTGTTTCCCCCCTAATTCTAAATCTCAATTACTGAGCTTTCTCGTTCTTATTCCTTAATTCCTAGGCATCCTGGCAGTTTCTTACTAGCCTATCTGCCTTTACAATTGTGCATTTTTTACTTGTTTTTTTGTCAGATTGGCCTAAATTCACCACTCTTCCTTGATGTTGAGAGGCAGCTTAGTGGCTGGCTTAAGCTTGGGTTAATAAAAGCTGGACTCTTGGGTCCCAGCCTGGCACAGCCGGTTGCACAATCTCTCTCCACCAGAGGGGCACCAAGCAGTTTCATTATGTGTCAGGGCTTTTGCTGTGATACCTTGGAGAGGTTCGATGGGTATATTTATATTTCACCTTGATGTTTTATTCATGACTAGTAGTTGTTTAGTCTGTGATGGCAATAAGGAGCAGGAACTCCGGCTGTGTGTCTCAGTGTAGTTCGCTGAGGTCCTAAACTCAGAACTGGTTTAATGCAGCAGGTGTATACAGTTATAAACAATTATGGCAAGAATGCACAGTTTTCTGTAATTAAAATGGCTGGTGTATTCAATTCATTGGATTTTGCCCTGTGATCACTGTGCTGTTTCTCTCTACGTGAAGAAATGTACTCAGTTAAGTCTTGCATAACGTGCATTTTGTTAGCCACCCCCCCAATTTTTTTCCAAGCTGCTTGTGGTGTCCCTGGTATTTATTCTGCAACATCAGCAGGGCTTGTGGGCCAAATGCAGAGTGAAGGCTGCGGTTGAAGCAACTTTTTTGTTGTTGTGCACCGTCCAACATTCTTAAAAGAAAAGAAAAGAAACATTGGAACTGTGTTCTGAAAGTACTTTTCAGAGCGCTCTACTACTGGAGAAGTTAAGAACTTTATAGTTCTGAAGAAGAAGAAAAAGAAAAAAAAAAAGAACTGTGGGAATCTCTCTCCCTCCCTTACTTTGTGACTATGCTAGTTCATTTAAAGCGCTTTCTCAAAACTAAGAAATAAAATGTAAAATGTTACAAAAGGAGTTTCTGTGGTGTTTCTAATTTTCTGGCTTCCTTCTGGGGTAGAAAAAGAACAACCCTTGTAAATAATGAAATGATTCTGTCTTGCACAGAAAACAAAACAAAACAACCCCATGCACTCTTGGCAATATGCCTCTGGGTCTCTTCCTGCAGAATTCTCCCTCTCTACTTTTCAAAGACCTTCATTTTTTCCCTACCTCTAGCTGAAAGGCTACACATAAGGTGGAATGTGTATATTGCTTACATTTTTATTCTTTTCTTCCCAGCTGTTTGCCAACAATTGACAAAGAGAGATGGGAAGCAGCAATCTTAATATTTGAGAATGTGTACGTCTCTTATTCTCTGCCCAATGTGGAGCAAAATCTGAAACATTTAATTCTCTTGTGCAATATTTCCTTTGTCCCTGCTGCCTCTGAAAGGAATCATTAACACCCTTTCAGGCTTAACTTAGCCCTAGGCTGGTAACTGAGGAAGGGGAGCCAAGAGAAGCAGAAAGACAATAGGATAGAAAGAGGGAACTTGGGGTTTGAAGCTGCAGTCACTCAGGCCCCTCTAGCTGACAGGCCTGTGTTCTCTGCGCTTTTCTCTGTTTATAAACAAACAAAATATACATACTTATGTATCTTACAAGGAAGGTTTTTTGAGATTTATTTTTCAGTCTTAGTTGTATATTTGCAGGTTTAAGAGTATCAAATGAGCTCATGTATGAGAAGTTATTTTTGAAAATGACAGGTTACATAAACCTAAGTTATTAATCTTTTTTTTTTCCAACTTCAGTGGGAGCCATGATTCCACAGTTCGAAGCATGAAGACACTCTCCTTGCTCTACTCTTCTTTCTTCTCTCTAAATTGGCAATGGATTGGCATGAGTAGTTTGGTCCTTTTCAAGGCCTGATTTCACTGTGAATTTATAGAATCAAACTCCTGAAAGAACTATCGGTAGCTCTTCAAGGGAGTAAGCAAGACCTATCCAGAGAAATCAGTACTGTTGAGTGAGGGAGGAAAACTCCTACGGCAGAGAGGTGGAGATCTTTCAAGCAATGATTTAGGAATTGTATTAAAAAGCAGGCACAGAATGCCAGGTATGGGCCATACAATTATGTGAAAAGTTCAGTGATAGAATTAAGCACAGAGTGAAAATGAGATAAAAATCTAATCAGAGTTAAATTTAAAATTTGCTTTGACATATACTTGGCCCCACCGTTAAAAGCCATTTAGTTGGGAGCCAAAGCAAATGCCAGAAGATCTTATTTTTTCCTGAATATAGCTAAGAGACTTTTCTCAGCCTTTCAGACACCTGCCACAAATACGTTCTATTTTTAGCTCCACCTCTAGAAGATTCTCTGATTCATATGCCAAACACTGCCTCTGTGACTAGCCTGTGGCCCTCCTGCTGGCCCACCGGACCAGAGTTTGGTCGTGCTTTCTCTTGGGTAGGTTCACCAAACCTCTCTTGACCCTGGAGGGGACCAGGTCTCAATTTTCTGATTTAATCAAGCATTTATGCTAATGTAGTAGAGGTGGAAATCATGTCAAGTTTCTCTTTTAATTAAGGACTTGCCCTTAAAATTGAGCTTCTTTCCTGCGCCTCCCCACCCAGCCCCATGTTCCTTACCTGGTTGTTTATGTGTAGGAAGACTTGCTATTCCATGTAGGAGATCACAACAGCTATAGGCAAGAATAATCTAATGATGAGCTTTGGAGAGATGAATGGAGAATGGTGTGAGTGTGTGGATACAGCAGTCAGGCAGCCTTCATCAGGGTATGGCTACCTTCAGAAACAGCAGTTGCTAGCATATCGCCCCCTTTCCAATAGATATTTTGCTTTATGACATTATGAAAAATCGATACAACTTTAGTCTAGTATGCCGAAAATTAAACAGTCATAAAAACCCACGGTTGTGCATGCAACTGAGCCTGCCCAGATAACCAGCTGACATTAATACATTTTCTTATTCACTGAAGCCTGTGTAGGTGAAACAGAAAATTAAAGCAAGAGAGGGAATGTTAACCGAAAAACAATTTATGTGCCTGAACATATTTTATAAAAATGTAAAAATAAAGAACTAGATATACTGTTTTAACAGGGGATTCCTTCAGAAAGGTGGAACATAATCTGGTAAGTGTTTTATCAAGATATGAGACTTGTAATGGAAAAATACTCTTCCCTTTAATGGATGAGCAAACTCCGCCATAAATATTCACACGTTGGTCACCAAGTATAATTTAAGGCCGTGTTTGAGGAACATTTTCCATATGAATGTGCTTCAACACCTGCATCCCTTTAAAGCTCACTGTTCAGTAAGGGGAATTGGTAGCTGGGTGGAAAAGGAGCAAAGCAAATGGAATTCTAAAAATCATCTTTACATTTTTGTCTGTAAAAAGGAAAATAAAATGGCTGTAATTATAACACAGCCCTCTTCTCCCCCCCCCAAAATAGTTCAGAAGCCCATTTTGAGAATTTCTTTCCACTTTGAAAATGAATCATCAGAGAGGGGGTATTTTGCCTTGCTCAAGGGCACACAAACCTAGGCCAGAATTCCCCACTGAGAGCCAGTTTGGTGAATATATTACCATCAGTGATGTGCAGTGGAATGGCCAAGTCAGGTTCCTTGAAAGGAATAAATAACATATTTAAAAATATATGTTTGTCTTAGAAATATTTAGGCCCTAAAATCACAAGACAGCTTTATGATTTCTGGATTGCTTTAGAAAACAGACATTTTGCCGGGCACGATGGCTCATACTTATAATTCCAGCACTTTAGGAGGCCGAGACAGAAGGATCATCGTGGGAGGATTTGAGGCCAGGAGTTTGAGACTAGCCTGGGCAATGTAGTGACACCCTACCTTAAAAAGTAATAATAATAATAAAGCAGACATTTCACCTACAAATATCCTCAGTTTTGTTTCTTGCACAAGATTCTAGAAACTCTCTTTTAAACCACTGTCATCAGGTGATTTTGCGCTCATCAGTGTTTTTCTGGCCCTTTTAGGCAGCCCATTACTATTTTCTTTTTCACTGTGATCTGTGTGATCCCGTCCCTGCCTCCAAAAAACAGTTCATAAAGAGGCCGTAAGCATAACTGTAAAACGCCGTGCTGTTCTGCATAAAATAGAAAAGTCTTGAAGGAAGCGTTTGTTTATTCATTCATTAAATACATAATCCATGTTTGCTCTGTTCCAGGCACTGGCCTGGATGGTGTGGCTGTAGCAGCAATTTATAGGTTCCTACCCACAAGCAACCACAGTTATTACTAAACGAGTAAGTGAATAAATACACAAAATGAGTAGCCACTGTGATAAAAGCTAGTAAAAATACTGATGAAGTAGGGAGTTCCTAGGGGTGTTAGCTAAGGGTTCTCTATACAGGATGATGGGGGGGCCTCTCTGGGAAGGGGTCCTTTGAGGTGAGAAGCTAGCAGCCAGGGGAGGGGAGCGGGCGGCCTCTCCATGCAGAGGTAAGACAACACTCAAGAGGTAGGAAGGACAGAAGGAGCAGCATGGGAGGGACTGGGACGAGGGATAGAGGAGTCCTAGGTGAGTTTGGAGGTGGGAAGAAGGACCAGAGCACGGTGGCTCTTACAGCCTGCGGTAAGAATCGTGGATTTTATTCTAAAGTGTAATGGTTCTATGTAGGTGATGCTACGTGATCTGATTTATACTCTGACAGGGTCACTTTAAAAGGGGGCAGTTCATGAGCAAGGCAGCATGGGTAAGTAATGGTAATGAGGCCATGAGATGGCTTTGCAGGAGTGGGGCCCTCGAGGTGAGGGTGAGGGTGAGGGCCGGAGTCGGCCCTGGGAACAACACCGCACACGCACTGCCACACTGCCACCTCCCAGCCGTGTGGGGTCCTCAGCGTGGTTGCCAGTGACCAACGTGTAACTTTCCAGTCTTAGCTTAACATAGACAAAACGTTTTGGGTTTTTTTGTTTTGTTTTTTTTTTCCTCTTCTCACTGGGAACACACAATATGATTCTACACATCAATAAAGGGGAAGTCAGAAATGCCAAAAGCATTTAGGACAGCTTTCAGCATGAGTCTACCTGCAGGAAACAACTGTTTGATATGGAATAAAATGGGGTAGAGCATTCCCAACAGTGGGACTTAATGACTGAATTGTATCCACTGGGTGGGAACGTTCACCCCGAGCCTTTCCTAGAAGTCATTGTGTTCCTGTTCGCCCAGTGGTAAAATGACCCATTATGTCAACGGGATGCTCCATCAACTCTGTTTCACATCCGCCCTCCAGCAAGCTGAAGGGTCAGCGAGTGTGGCGGCTCATAGTGGTGTTTTAGGGTGAGGTCCTTGTCTCTCCTCCCACTGCAAGGGTCCCCTTAGCTCCGTCTTTAAGAACCAACCCTCCTGACCCAGCTCTGGGCCCAGCTTCTTCAGCACCGAGCTACTGCCTTGGCCCTTCTTGCCAATTAGGGAAGAGGGTAATGATGAAAATAATCCTCATAATAATAACTTATATTAATCAAGTATTTACTGTGCTTCAGACATTGTGCTACTTTACCTACATTATCTCAGTTATTTTCTTAGGTTATCCCTAAAGATGTCCTAAGGTAAAAATTATTCCCATTTTAACATTAAAACTGAGTATCAGCAAGATTGTGACTTGCCCAAGGCCATGATCAAACAGTGGAATAGGTAAGGAAGCAAAGAAGTCCAGAGAAGAGACAGGGATATACGTGGAAGGTGTGGAGGGAAGGCTGGGTTGGCAGATGTCAAAGTGATTGCTTGCTGAGTGGGTATCAGGTGAACATATGGGTCAGTCTAGCCACAATGACACTTAGCACACAAATGAGTCGTCTGGTCCTTAGAGACTAAACCAACCAGACACACCATTGCTTTCCAACTGATCATTTCATTTTCCTGTGTAGGACCACACAAAATAACCAGTTTGGGACAAAACCCAGTTTGATTGGAATTAACTTCAGTCATTTAGGAACCTCCGGCTTATAATAAGCCAACTCTCTCTCACGGCACATAACCTCTGAAGACTGTTTTTACCCAAATTAAAGCACAAATGATGCTCATCCAAATTTTTATTCAGTGTAATTTCAGATTCCTTTTGGGTATTTACCTTTGGCAGGGAACGCACAGCTGATCTGCATGGCCAGTAAACAACAGTTGTTTCACTAGGGACTACAGGAGGGCTTTCCATAAAATGAAGATGAAAACTTTAAAAAATAAATTTAGCATATATGGAGCTACTCCAAAATATGGACTATGCAGGAAATAATTAACGAGCCTGACATAAATCAAAATATTTGTATTGTTATTCTTGACGACAAACTACCCTCAATGGAATCTATTAAATACACTTGAGTCAGCCACATCCATCAAAAAGCCGTTTCTCCCTGAGAAGCTGCTGTCTACCAGAAGCCATCTTGCAGAATAATAAGATTCTGTAGATAGATACTTGATGAAAAATTGCAGGCACATATGTGTGAGCACTAAAAACAATACAGAGTCAGCGTGGAGAATTATTAAAGACATTTCCATTAGTTCCCTTTTTAAGAAACCCTTAGCGATTGTACAGAGGAGCCAATCTCCCCAGCTAATGACTGCGGGGCGTACACATTAACAGATTAGCATAAATTTATCCTTGATGTAGCTATTAGTTGGGTGTTCGGCAGCCTCCGAAGACTTGAGATTCTGATTAATCTGAGCAAACTTGGAGAATAATGGGATCATCAGATCCCTGGGAGCAGATGAGTCCCGCCCAGGCGGTGCCCTCCCCGGCGCAGTTGCAGCGCCTGCCCTCTCCTCACGCCGAGGACTTTCTCCAGCAAGTGTTTTTAATGTCTGCTTTTCCAGTCTTTAGGGCATTTCATTCTTGGCTGATTGCTCTTGTATTGTCTGCAGTGCCAACTTAAATTGGACCACTTGAAAAATCATGAAAAAGGGAAATTGAGACTTTTGCCTATTTTAGTTAAGTGTAAAAGAATGCAGTCAAGTTAAAACATTGATCGAGTGCCTGTTATGGGTACCGCACAGTGTTGGGTCCAGGTGATGTGTATGGTGAGGCATGGCGACAAACTGGAGAAAAAAATCAAAACGTGAGTGAGACGTGGGCCCTGCCATTGACCTGCACACAAGCTTGTATCCTACAGTCCTTCTACTACTTGTGTAGTTAGGTGTTTCTTTAATAGAACAGGCAGATTTGACATTTGAGAAGATTTCCTTTGAGGCTTTCATTCTGGTACCTATAGGTGTTTTTCTTTGTTAATCAGTGGTAGGTGAATGTTTGGGAACATAAAAATTGTGGATCCATTTGCAGAGAGGTCCGGGGAACTTGTGCACTTGCCTTCCCCCTGGTCACTCACCAACTTTTGCCTCTGCCATCCATCTGTCTTCTGTGAAGTCCCCAAAGGCTAGGCTCAGGCCAACACAGCTGTTGTACGTGATGTAGCCACCAAGCTCAGTCCATGATGCTGCATCTTAAATACAGCACTGTCTCTGGACATCCTTGCCATTCCCCTAAACCACTGCATTTTACTGCCTCCAGTGTTTTCATCTGCAAAAAGATAATGTTTAATATTAAACTTTGGAAATAACATGGCTACTCACCTGCTTACTCCATGCAAATATCTGAGTTCCAAGGACAAGCGGCAAAGACTCAAAATGTGGGGGAAGGAAGTGCCATGGAAAGAGAAGTGAATTGGGAGCCAGATAATACAGGGTTCTAGTTCTTGTCATTGGGAAAATCACTGTATCATTCTAGACTTCCATTTCCTTATTCCTAATATTAGGTGGTTAGACTCAGTGATCTATAAGCTAGAAATTGTACTTTCAATGGCTCATGATTCATGTCAGCAATGGTCAGAGAGGTAAACTAGTGTAAATAGTGACAAGAAGACCTCCATCCACCCAAATGCTAGCATGAGTCGAGATATGGGTCTAGAGAGAGCAGAGGCTCCTGGGTCCATGCGTTCCAAACTGTCTCCTATGTCAGATATTTGTACCAGACATATTAGTTTTTTAGTGTTAGGGGATCTGAGGCTTAACACCACTCAAGAGATGAACTTGAGGCTCATCAGAAATAGAACCGAAGGGACAACAGTAGCCACTGCTCTTGCCTCCAACCAGGCCCTCTCTGAAGTTCACCAGGCAGGGCAGCCTGATCTTGGGTGCTGCTGCTCACCTGACCTAAACTAGCAGCTGCCTTCAGCAGGAGGCAGGGGCCGTGGTGCTGGGCCACGGCCTTTCCCTGCACAGACAGCTGCTGCTGCCACTATGTGCCAGGTGATCGTCCCTCTCAGCCACAGCTGTGAGAGGGAAGAAAAGAGAGGGGCAGTGGCCACAGGGCAATTATCTTAAAAATAGCTCCAGGTTCCGTGCCACAGCATACTGATTTGGCCTTTGGGTAGATTGAATTTGCATCGTGACTTGAAGAGTCTACCAAATTCGAAAGGAGAGAAAAGCAGCAATATTTCTTTGGATCAAATGCAATATCTAAGGCTAGTTTGTATAGAAAATATCTTAAAATCTAAGCTTTTATTCAGTTACTAGATTAGGAGAAGTAGGAAGCAAGTGAAAGAAAAAATTGTTGATGATGATCATAAGAACAAAAATAGTAACTACAAAGTAAGCACCCAGTGTGTGTCAGTCCCCCGTCAGTTCAGATTGCATACAGTTTACCCTTTTTAATTCTCATAACAACCTTGAAAGGTTGTTTTAGGGAAACTGAGGTTCAAAGTGGTCAATTAATTTGCTCCAATTTACACATTATTTGAATGTTCCTTGGGGGCTATGGTTGCTTTAATGCCTTCATAGGTTTTGTCGTTTTAAAGATTTTGTAGTTGTATGCTGCCCTTTTTAGGGTGATATTATGCCAGAAAATATTGTTGTTCCAATAATACCCATATCTGAAAGGCCTTTTCTGTCCCTTGCCAGTTTCGCAGTGACTAATGCAAACTTTTCTTATACAAATTCATCAGGTCCTGAAATTTAAAAAAAGAGAAAAGCATACTAACTGTGGTAGATAATGGTCCGCAAATATGTCTTAATTCTCAGAACCTATAAATATGCTGCCTAACATAGGAAAAAAGACTTTGCAGATATGATTAAGTAGACACATGAGGATGTTTTGGATTGCTGGGTGGGTCCCGTATAATCGTAAGGGACTTAAAAGTAGAAAAGTGAGACAAAAGAGAGAGTGGAGAGTCAGAGAAGACGTGACAACAGAAGCAAGCTCAGAGTGACATGATGTGAGGACTCACTGATCTTTGGGAGCATTGCTGATGGAGAGAGGGCCATAAGTCAAGGACTGTGGGTGGCCTCTGGAAGCGGGAAAAGGCAAAGAAACAGATCCTACTCTGAGCTTTCAGAAAGCAATGCAGCCCTTCTGACAGCTTGGTTTTAGCCCAGAGAGACTTGTGACCTGCAGAACTGTAAGATAATACATTTATGTTGTTTTAAGCCACTGAGTACATGGTGATTTCTTACAGCAGCCATAGAAGGGTAGTACGCTAAGCAAGAGTAAGCGGTGTAGATTCCCAGGAGTATCCAGGGCAAGGACACATGGCTCCCACTCTGGAAACCGAACAGGGCCTGTGCTGATGCTGGTGGTTTCTGGACAGGCTAAAGATTCTGATTTAATTCATCTTACTTTTCCAAATACGTATGAGAAATAGCCCTTTCTTGGTGAAAAAGGAAGGACAGGAACAAAAGTATGCCTGACAAGATGCCCAAAGATATACATGAACAAAACTTCATCATAGCCTTGCTTCCCGGAAGTTTAAGACAACCAATGAACTTGTGGAATTATTGACAGAACACTTCTCAACAATACCCTGTTATCAATGTTATGGATAGATTTGAATTTCAAGATAAGCCCAATCGGTGCCTGTGCAGTGATGACTTGGATGCTGAAATTCTCCAGGTCTCTCATGATCTTCTCGTCCGTTTGTACGGACTGTTCCAGTTTCTAGAATGCTCTTCCCCATGACTTTTACTTGGTTTACTTCCTCACTTCTTCAAGTCTTTGCTTAATGTCATCTTCTCAGTGGGGCTTTTCCTGAGCAACCTCTTTAAAATCGTGCCCCCCACCCCCACTGTCAGCCTCTCTACCCTTTTCTTGTTTTGCCTTCCTCTATGGCCCTTGTCACCATTGGATGTACTCTATGTCTGATATTTATTTTCTGGACTTTTTCTCTCCTCCCACTGAAATATATGCTTCCTAAAGGCAGGATTCTCATCTGTTTGGTTTACTTGTATATTCCCAGCGTTGTCAGGCACTTAATGGAAACTCATTCCGTATTTGCTGAGTGAATGAAGGGTGCATGTTGGTGAAGTGTAAGCCTTCCCTTGAAATGCTATCAGTCTGCATATGAGTTGAAACCCGGTGTTGATGATGGCACTGGTTCTTTAGCTCCAGGAAAGGCCAATCAAACGCAATACGGCCCTGAACTGCTTGCTCCTGAGAGCTCAGATGAGTTTTTGCCACGTCCCCTGATGTTAATTAAAGTAACTTCCCCATTCCCCATCCGTCTTCCCCTCACCCCACATCACTCTGTCTGGTCAGATCACATGGATAACTACATAGGGTGCAAGGTTGATTGAATATGGAGAGTATTACATTTAAATACACCACCTGAGGGATTTGGATTAGTTGCAATGTTTTAGCACAGATTTTAAACCATTATGCATAAATTGTGTTCTTTCTCCAGAAAGAGATTGTCATGATATCTTAGTCATACTGTAAGTAACACCTCTGGGAATTTTATGTATAAAGGTTTTTGTTAGGCTCTATAAGGTAGCTTAGTATTCTCATTTTGATTTTAACTGAATATGTCATATCAGACTATTCTGCTCAATGTAAAGGCACATATTCTTCGAATAAAAAGGGATCAAATAGCAGACACAAACAAACAAAAATGGCCACAAATACATTAATTTTGGTAGAACTGCACCAAGTCTTGTCCATGGTTTCTCAAGATGATCCAATGTTTCAAATTTCGTTTTAAACTATTGTTACACAACTTAATATTTCTTATTTACTCATTATTTGTGAAACTCAAATCCATCCTCTTATTTTGAGGATGGATGTGTATTTTCTTTCCTTAGTTGCATTTGAGTTGAAAGTATGAAGAGTGTTCTTATCTGAACTATTGCCTCACACAGCTGCTATAGCGCTGATGACTAAGGTTGGCCTGATGATATGAAAGAAATATGGGACAAAATTTGCCTACAAGACCTGCCAAGTTTGCAATTACTCAAATATATAATACATTCAACAACAATATTCAGTCTTGCTGAATTATTAATGAAGCAAAGCTGAAAGACTCACCCTGACCATCTCTATTCATACGTAGATAATAATTTATTAGAGAAACAAAAATATGTGCTGAGTGTTGTTATACTAGCACCTGTTTTTCATTTATGTCTTCTATAAAGATTAGAAAGAATGCGCACCTGGCTTTCTTATTAAAAATGTAAATTCATGGGCCTCTCCTTAGACCAACTAAATCAAATTCTCTAAGAGTAAGGCTTAGAGAATCTGCCCTTTTAAACAAGTTTTTCAGGTGATTGTTATGTGTTTTAAAATTTGGCTTAGAAAATAACATGACTCTTCTACTATGGTCATTCTCATTGGGTTGGTGACCAGGGAGTAAATGGACTGCTGTGACATTGCCATGTTATTTGCCATAGATGTGGCCATGGGATGACCTGGTAATTGCAAAGCCATTGAAATATCTATAGAGAAATGTAAAATTGACTACTTAGCTATATCTCCTTAGGCTATACCACAGCTACCTTGTGAAAGAAGCTATCACATTCCACTGGTCATTGCCCCAGAAGTAGTATCAGCTGGTAAAAGAGAGAAAAAGGAGCATTCCTTTCCTTGATTACCAGATTATGTTGACTAAGAGCAAAGCTGTTTATGTTGCAGGATGCTATATATAATTCAGTGTTGGTTGTTTTGTCCCTTCTGAATTTTTGCAATTTTATAGTACAGTCAATTGAGTAGAATTAGTTTAAGGTAATTTTTTTCTTATGAATAATACATTAGTAAAGAATGCTCCTATCTTGCCAATTTTGTTGTTATCATCATTAAAAGTTATCTTTCTGCTTCGAAAAGCATTGCATGCTCTGACCTTTCCTGACCACATGGCAGCCGTTGATTTTGGACCAGAGGCTAGAATACTTTCATGAAGAGTTGGATTGCCACCAACGCAGCCAATAGTTCTTCGCCCAAGAAGGAGTCCTTCTCATATAGATGTGAGTCTACTTCTGTCCAGGCCTTCAAGAATTTTAAAATGTCCTCTGTAGGAGCACCTACTATTGGCTGTCCTGTCTTCTCTGTATCACAGTGAATAATAAATCAAACTGGGGGTTTTGATGGATAATGCTTAGATAGCATCTGCAAACTTTCTGTAAACTCTAAAATGATACGTAAGTGAAAGATCTTATTAAAATAATGGAGAGGTGAGATTTCCACTTAAAAAGAGTTAGCATTTAGTGGTAACTCATCTCCTAGCTGGCTCTGGTATTTAGGGGGCTCTGCCAAGCATTGTTTTCTTTTCTTTTTTTTCTTTCCTATTTTTAGAACTGTTTTATTACACAAACAGTATGGATTTATTTTGGAAAGAAAAATATGGATAAAAATAAATAGATAAACAAATAAAAATATGTCAATACAAATAAAAATAGAGATCAATCATAATCCTACCAAGTAGAGATAATCACTAACATTTCTTTTCTAACAAATTATATGCATACTATTCTGTAATATAATTTATAAAGATCTGTGACTCTTCTGCTCATTATAGGTAGGTATATCTTCAATTTCAAAAGTAGGTGGATTTTTTTGACAACATAATGTATATATAAGAATATTCCACTTTGCTAGTGGCAATATATTGTAGAATTTATAATAACACAAGCACTTGAGCCAAACTGCTTGTGTCTGAATCCTGGTTTCACCTAAGGTAGTGACTTAAATTCTCTGTGCTTCCATTTCTTCATCTGTAAAATGTGGATAATAACAGCATTTATCTGATTGGGCTGTTGTGAGGATTAAATGAGATAATCAATTATGTGTTAATCACTTAGAATAATGCCCTACACAAAGAGAATAGTCAGTAAATGTTATGCTACTATTAACGAACTCCCTGTTATTATACATTTAGATTTAAGTTTATTAACTGCAAATGTATAACATTTGGGCAAATCAAACCTCTTAGAATTAGACACTTACCACTTTTTTGCTAGTATTGAACACTGTCAAGTGACAGGGGACCTGGAAAAAAATAAAAGATAGGATGTGCATTTGAGAGAATGGGTGGTAATGAAATTGGGGGGACTGTTAGACTTTTTCTTTAGGATTTTCCCTAACACGTCCTCCTTTTCCCAGGCCTAAGGAAAAATAGTATGAATTTTCTCTCTCCAGTTACTAGATTTTTCCCTAATTTCTGCAGGAAATTCACAGATGTACTAATCTGAGAAACGTAAGTGGCCAAACTTCAGAACATTAAGCAGTAAATTCAGTGACCATCACTATGAGCAAAGTGCATTCAAGGCCAGCTGTTTGATACAAGCTGAAGTTAGGTAAAAGATATACAATGAGGAAAAGAAAGAAATTCTAATGTTTTTTGTCTGTATCTTCCCTCCATCTCTAAAATGTCTTTTCATTTCCTTCAAAGTAAATACAATGACTGACTGTTACTTGCAAAATGGCAATTATACTAATTATGCTTCATCTTTTAAAACCATCTTCTCAGAGATATTTAGAAGAATTGCATAAAAGAAATTTGTATGTGATGACACACTTGTTTGATCAAAGTGTGTTTTGTTTACCAATTTAATCAGGAATCTTATGATGAGGAGAGAAATTCTGATGAGTTTTTGCATGTTTGTTGCCTGCAAAAATGTATCAGAATTTGATGTGGCTGTTTTTTTAAAGAGAGTTGAGAGGTAAGCTACTTGCTACTAAGTGTACACATTTCAGGACATATTTAATGAACAGGTAAGAAGCCAAAAGAATCATCTCCCAGTGTTTAAGTATTGGCCTAACTTTAGTCTTTTCCTTCCCAGTGTATGTTTTCTACATAGATGAAAAGACCCTCTGTTCAAATTCCGTCTCTCCTGCATAGTAATTGTATGTTGTTGGATAAATTACTGTTCTTCCTAGGCCTCAGTTTCCCTACATGCCAAGTAGGACTGTGCCATCTAAAAGTTATCTGAGAGTATTTTCTGTATCTGATGTAATTTCTGATATATATTAATAGTAGACATTCAATAAAGATTAAGGCATCACCCTTCCTCATCTGTTGAGTCTTAAATCATACTCCTTTACCTGTAATTCCTAAAATAAGTGAAGATTTGAGTAGGCCCTTCTTAAGCAAGCCAAGAAACTCTCCTTGAAATTTTTAGAATGAACCCCCCTGAGACACAGGACACAGGTTTAAAGGCTCATTGGCCTAACAGTATCATATGATCTCTCAGAGAAGCCTTTGGACAAATGGCCCACTGCTCTCATGCATCTCTGCAAAACGACGATAGTGATCCTTTACAGAAAATAAAAGTCGTAATTTTGCCTTTGTTTCCTATAACTTTAAAAAGAGAGGCTCATGGAGGAAATCATAAGGGTGCTAATTCCTCTAATTTAGGTTGGAACTATTTTGGACAGGAGCTGAAATCAAACAACTGAGGCTGCTCTAGTTATTCAAAAGTTCTACAATGAACCCACTCGAACATTTTCATTTTCTTTTCTGTTATTTATCGGTTGGCATATTTTATCATATGAAATGACGAAAGTTAAAACAGAGCTGCCAAACCTCCAAACATCTTTCGAGCATAACATTCAAGTAGCTTCTCCAACATTACTACAAATTGACATTTATTTCTAGAGATACTCTTATGAAATTATGATGTACATTTTTAAAAAGAAATCTCTATTGAAAGAAGAAAACAAATTATCAAATAACT
Source organism: Cheirogaleus medius (assembly GCA_008086735.1). NCBI lineage: Eukaryota > Metazoa > Chordata > Mammalia > Primates > Cheirogaleidae > Cheirogaleus > Cheirogaleus medius. The sequence continues at coordinate 7,465,768 of VBSM01001044.1, read as the reverse complement.
AAGTACTCCTTGGCTTATGATGAGGTTCCATCCTGATAAACCCATCGTAAGTTGAAAATATCACACTCCTGTCGCCCTTATCCGTGGCTTTCCTTTTTGTGGTTTCAGATATTCCCATCAGCTGCCTTCTGAAAATATTAAATGGGAAATTCCAGAAGTAAACAATTGATATGTTTTAAATTGCAAA
>VBSM01001044.1:7373305-7447793 GCA_008086735.1 Cheirogaleus medius | reverse complement strand
GCCATACACTACTGAAGAAGACAGACTGTCCTCATGGAGCTTTCCCCATGGTGAGCAAGACAGAGCGAGAGTAACTAGTTTCAAGTGTTGGGAACACTAAGAAGAGGAATTGCAGGACCCCTTTGTGCAGTAGGAGGAGCTGAGGGGTTGGAGAAAGCTCTGTGGAAGGAGTGTTTAAAACAAATGGAAAGAACACTTTCTTTCCCTTTTCTTAACCCCTTCACTAGTAAACCATGCAGCTCATAGCATGAAACTCTAAGAAAAGCATCATGGTTCTTGTGGCGATACTATATATACTGACTATAATAGAGAGATACAGATATAGATACATGAGAAGATACACAGGCTTATAAAGTTCTAGCATCATTACCTCAAGCCAACAAAGTTATATTTATGTCAGAATATTTTAGCTAGGCTGGATGCGGTGGCTCGCTCCTGTAATCCAGCACTCTTGGGAGGTCGAGGAGGGAGGATCGCTTGGCTCAGGAGTTTGAGACTAGCCCAAGCAAGAGTGAGTCCTTGTCTCTACTAAAAACAGAAAAAATTATCCAGGCATGGTGATGCACAACTGTAGTCCCTGCTATTCAGGAGGCTGTGGCAGGAGGATCTCTTGAACCCAGGAGTTTGAAGTTGCTGTGAGCTAAGCTGATGCCACGGTACTCGCCGGGACAGCAGACTGAGACTCTGTCTCAAAAATAAAATAAAAAAAGAATAACAATGAAAAAATTTAAAAATTAAAGAGAAATAATATTTTAGCTGAAGTAGAGCAAATCATTGTGATATACTCTAATGATTGTGATATACCAAAGTGTGCATTGTTTGGGTACCTTCAGGTAATTTATCTCTTGCCTCTGTATCTCTTTTCATTCCCTTTGCAGCAGTGTTTCGTTTAAGAATGTCCCTCAGACCTAACTCAGAATCCACTTGTGTGGTTGCTAAAAATGTAATTTCTTGGCCTCTACCAAAGACTTAAAGAACCAAAATGGTATTTAGGGTTGGGGCTATGTACTTTTTAAACATGATGCCAAGACACATCTCCTGCATGCTAAAGTTTGAGAAACAGTACTTTCTAGTCATATTTTTTTATTATTGTCTCATCAACGTAGTCATCGTTGATTGCCTCAATCTGCTGTCTAAGAACTGCACACTCCCTGTGTACCAGTCTCCTGCTTCCAGACTGCTCAGTTAGTAAGGTGACAGATTAAATCAGAGTTTAACTGCTGCCTCTGTTTACCATTAACATCCGGTGGTCCCTTTACTGATCACATGTTGACCTCCTCTCTCTCCTACCCAGGGATCCATCTCACACACAAAATATGCACAATCTCTTGTTATGCTTTTCATTTTATAGTCTGCCTTTCCCATTTCATTCTTTTTCTCTTTTTTCTCTCTTGGTTTTGCCTAGGGCTAAGCATATGTATGTCTGCATGTGAATATAGAAATTGGGGTGTGCGTGAGTGCATTCATGAACACATAATGTAGGTGATTTGCAGTCCTTTGGTAACCAAGCTTTCTATTATATATATATTTTTTCCCCTGCCTGGGATAAGGCATTCAGGGACAGGCACTATCTCATGAAAGGGATCATTAAATAGGCCAGGCATTTTATGGAGCCGGCTGGCACATCCCAATGGTGATGGTGACCCGAGTCGCAGATGGGTGTGTGAGGCTGGAGTGATGATGAATCAGGCACTAAAACAGCACCTCTGCTTGTGTATTTTCCACGTTCTAAACCTGAGCCTGTCAGCATGTACAGAGGTGAGTGAGTCACACTTTGTGATATTAATATCAGCCCCAACTACCACTCATTAACTCAGCCTGCATTTATCGAGTTCCTACTATGTACCAGAATCTTTGGATCTGCAAAGCTAAGTAAGACATGGTCCCTGTCTTCCAGAAGTATTGTTCAAAAGTAACCTACACATACAAGCAAATAATGATTTCTCAATATAAAAATGTCATGGGATCTCAGAGGCAGCCATGATTTTCTGGAAGGATCAGGGATGGCTTCTCAGAGGAAATGATTTTCAAGCAAGGCCTTGGTGGATGCATTGTAAAATTCCAGATAGGTGAGAGAGTTTGAAATTACGGGACATGGGCTGTGGATTCATGCAATGGTCTGAGTCAAGAACACATGCTTAGTCACAGATGTGGAAGAATGAGGCGCCATGCTGGAAGTGTGCTCCTCCTGCGTCCCACACCATCTGGTTTGCCTTGCCCTGTTTCAGTCCTTAGCTCTGGCAAGACCCTCAGTATCAGAATAAGCCAGGCTATGAGTTTGATTTCTGATCCTACCCTAAACCTCACTGGCAAATTCTACTTGCCTTTTATTTCACAATATACTCTACCACATCTAAGGCCACAGTGAAAAAGGGGCATTATAGGAAAATCTGGGTGAATGTCTCTTGGAATAACCCAAACCTTGGGCAGCCTGCATTATTTGTTTTTAATTTTCTTAATCTAACACCTATGAGCATTGGCCTGATCAATGATCATATATTTTTATGTGTGTTCTTTAAAAAGGACAGGCTTTAAGGAAATAATTCCTATATGTGCAAAGATATTTACAGGAGAATGTTCAGTGCAGCATGATTTATAATAGTGAAAAATTGGAAACTAACAAATTCTGAACAATTTACTTAAGTAAATATTATACATCCACGTGACAGAATGTGATGCAATATTTAAATCATATTTTAATTATATGGGACATGATAACAGAACTGTGCATCTTGGAAGAAACAGGATACAAGAGCAAATATATATAGTGTCATACCTATTAGGGGGAATAAATAATGCAGGGACATGGACAAATGTATAAGCATGTGAGTGTGGAGACAGAATTATAGAAGGAAATGCAACAAAACAGAAAACAGTATCTTTGTATGGTGTAATTACAAGTGATTTTTATTATCCTCTTTATACTTTACTACATTGTTAAAATTTTCTATATGAAAATATTGTTTAAAAATAGAAGGACTGAGGGTTACATAAAAGCAGAAGCCCAAAACAGATCTGTAGTAAATATTTCTGCCCCAGCTGTTATGAGAAGAGACAGCACAGGAAAACATGCAAACAGTAATTACCCACGTTTGCAATCCCTTAGTGTGTTTGCAGTCATCCTGTTGCACCAGCAGCAGCCTGATGGAGTGATGACTGCTTCCGTTACATGGTCTTGGAATGAAGAGCTCAGGAAAACAGTCCCGCCTGTTCCCGAAAACTGCACAACTTTGGCACGAAACTCATCTCTCCTTGCCTCTTTATTATTACTCCTCTAATGTGTTAGGGTTCTGAATAAGAAGTGCTGAGTCTGTTTCCAATTAGCTTACTTATCTGAAGAATGAGTGTAAATGGCATTAATGCACCTAATAAGGCATCTTTGATAATGCTGCTTTTCCTTAACTAACAGCACTACAGCATGCTAAAATGCCAACAAACACTGTCCCCTTGTTTACATAATAACTAAGCTTTAATTGGTTTGTGCATATTTATGGCACCTCGAGTGGAGATCGAAAAATGCTTGCAAGATTGGTTTCCACTCTGTCCTTGGATGGGTCGGCCAAGGCAGGCTGCTAAAATGTTGAGTCTGAACAGTAAGCCCGTGAAGGAAAGGGATCCTGTCCCCTGCAGCTTATCTTTAAGCTCAAGGCTTTAACTTAATTGTCTGTTGTTGGTGCCACTGCTCTGGTTAAACATAACCAGAAGGATCTTGGGAACATGCCCCTGGTGGCACAAGAAAGGGGAGATGGCAGCTTTTCTTACACCATGCAAGCTGTATTTTCTCCCCTTTGGGATATAACTCAAGTTGATTTTTTAAGTCCACTTAAGCTCTAAATCAAGAACAGCACTCTCACTCTGGAATCTAGCTGTGGCTGTGGGATCATTCATTCTTCAGGAATGATATGGGTGAGAGGGACATGCCCGGCCACAATCACAAAAGCCTCGATCTTCCAGGTTAGGCGCTAGGGGTACTCATGAGATAATACTGATTTTTGGATAAAGGATTGTGACAGTAGATTAAGGCCGTAAAAATGGAATGGTCCTCAAGTCACAGAACAGATCTGCATGCATGCACAACACAGTGCTCTAAACATGGGCACCATTCAGCCAATGGGCATGAGTAGCCTGTCATTTATGCAGTGTTGCCACCGCAGCACCTGTGGACCACCTGCTGAGCTGTGTTCCCGGAAGGACCAGTGCAAGTCAAACTCGACAATGTATCCTCAGATCATCAGATAATATTATACTAAGATAAGAACTTGATACATGGAAACTGTCACTTTTGTAGTGACTGTATATTACTTTTGTCGGAAGGAATTTATAAGTGAGGTGCGAGAATAGGTTTGGTGATTTTTTGATTATGTCTTATGACTCTAACAGTTCATGAGTTTAAAATGAGCTCCGTTCAGATCTACAGTACTTCTTTAAGCCAAGTCATGGTTAGCAGTGTACAATTTAATGGCTAAAGGTTTGTTAAGAATAGTCACATTGTTATAAAGTTGTACATCATATGTGGCAGTTTCAAAGAAGAGCAAGGACAAGTAGGTGAAGCACAGTGGACAGAGATAACAATGATAGGAGCCTGTTGATGAGTGACAGGCCATTGTTGGAGAAGGGATTGCCTGGAAATTAAGGAAAATGGGAGAATTTTGGAAAGGATGACAGTGAGTTAAGTAAATCATTCCTTAGAACCAACTTTGTCTATAAATCAGGCAAAACAACTTACCCAAGTGCTAATTACAAAAAAAAAAAAGTCAAAGAGAAATGTTCTTGGGAGAATGTGCAGTTGGAATGATAATTCTGCTGCACCCTTCTCTAGGGAGAACAGAGAGCCCTCTACTCTTTCCAGTTAGTCACGGGTTGTTATCTACTTTCTGTTTCCCCATTCAGGAAAGTCGTCAACTCCTGCTGTCAGAAGAAAACAATATATATCTCTATGATTTTACATTTTTTTTCTAGAAAATATTTACTTTCTTCAGGGGTCAGATCTGGAAGCCATCAGCTAAATCCCCAGAGTTGGCTTCAGTTGGCTGAAAAACACTGCACAGATGTGAGACTCAGGAGTTAAATCATGTTGTAAGGCCATAGCCCTAGGCTTAAAATAAACTGTCCCAAGCGGAAGAGAAGCGAGGAGTAAGAAAGCACTGATCTAAATAAAAATAGAAACACCACCACTCTGTCCTCCCTAAGGTTCCTGGTGTTTACTGATGGAATTCCCAGTATCTCATGGTGGCATGGGAATGTACGGAACTGCTGGGAGTGTCAAGAGCTGAGAGACCTGTAACTAACATTTAAATGATCATTCCCAAACTAGAGCACGTAGGACTTTTTAACCCTTTTTGAGTCTTAAAGCCTTGAACCTTTCACTTAAGAAAAAAAATGTCCATATACATAAAATCTTCTTAGGACTAAATGTAAAGCCTAAAACTATAAAACTTAAAAAAAAGTGGAGATAACTTTGTTTCCTTGAGTTAGGCAAAGATTTCTTAGCTATGATACCAAAGCCTGATCCATGAAAGAACTAATTGATAACGTAGGCTTTATCGAAGTTAAAAACTTCTGCCCTTCGTCAGACACTGTTAAGAGAATGAAGAGACAAGACACAGATGAAGCATCTATCTGATAAAGAGCACATATACAGAATGTATAAAGACTTCTCAAATTCAATAACAAGAACACAAATAACCCAATTAAAAATTGGGCAAAAGATGTGAACACATACTTCATCAAAGAAGATATACTAGTTGACAGATAAGCACAATTGACAGGATTTGGAGAACTGGAACTTTCATACTCTCCTGGTGAGACTGGAATAGCTTTACTACTTGGAAAAACAGTTTCCCATTTTTTTAAAACAGTTAAATGCACAGCCATTCTATTCCTAGATATTCACCTGAAAGGAAAGATAGCATAGCATATGTTCATGTAAAGAACTGTGCATGAATGATCATAGCAGCTTTACTTGTAATAGCCTCAAACTGGAAATAACCAAATGTCCATTGACAAGTGAATGAATAAACAAATTGTGGTATATCCCTACAATTGAGGAAAGCTCTGCAATTTAAAAAAAAAATGAACTATTGATGCATGTAATAACATGGATGAATCTCAAAATAATAAAATTGAGTTAAAGAAGCCAGACCAAAAACAATAACAACAACAACAACAACTATATTGTATGATTCTACTTAACAGAAAGTCTAATGCAGGGGTGGGGAACCTGCAGCCTTAAAGCCACATGTGGCCTTCTAGGTCCTTAAGTGCAGCCTTTTGACTGAATTCAAATTTTACAGAACAAATCCTTTTATGTTTATTAATACATTTTTGTCCATCTTTTATGTTTTTATTTTTTAAATGAACATATTTAAAATACCAAAGAATAAAATAAGTTTCAACAAAGTAATCTTCCTAGATTGACTGGCCCAATTAGAACATTAGTAAGCCATAAGGGCTAAACTGACTGACAGCTGCTATCTATTCATGATTTAGTTCTAACTTCTCCCACCTGACTGGCACCACTGCTGCGCAAGGCTGGTTGGTGAGAGTTTATGGGGGTTGAGTACACCAGTCTGTTATCAGCTCTTGACAATAGTGCACTGTGTTTCTGTTTGAAGTGGAATTTGTGAATAGTTGCACAGCTCAACTGTATTTTTTAATTCTGTCTGCTAAACAGCCCATCATGTCAAAGAAGACCAAGAGAATGCTGAAAGGAGAAAACAGATTTTTTAATCAGGACTGGGAATTACAATATTATCTTGTTTCTGCGAAAGACAAGATGATTTGCTTGCTTTGTGATGCTGCAATATCAACATTAAAGAAGTTCAATGCTCATCAGCATTATAACACTCATAAAGGACCACAAATATTTTAAATTAGAGTGACAGACACAAAGACTCTACTGCAGAAATTAAAAGATGAAAAGCAAAAGCAAAGACAATTCTTTCAAGCAGCAATAAGACCTGGAAATAATGCCACTGAAGCAACTTATAACGTAGCTTATACACTCGGGAAAAAAGGGAAGCCATTCAGTGATATAAAAATTGTGAAAGAATGCATTGTAGAAGTTGTAGGATGCTTAGACTCTGATAACATTTCAAAGTACAAACAACTGCCTGTTTCAAGGAGAACCATAACTGATTAGCAGCATGAATTAGCCTTTAACTTAAGAGAAAAACTGCATGCAATACTTCAAAAGGAAAATATATATTATTTTAATATATTATTTATACTTTATTTAGATGAATCAACTGATACAACTGACTCTGTGTAAGTTTTATACATTATTCAAGTCATAACAGATTTTCTTTGCTATGAAGAGTTACTCACTTTGGGTACTTTTGAGAACAAAACATGGGGAATAGATATCTTTAACAACTTTCAAGATAAATGTCATCATGTTGGACTGAATATGTTAAATTTAGTGAGTATATGTACATACAGTGCACCTTCCACGACAGGAAATCATGAAAGGTTTCTTGCACAGATAAAAAAAATATTAACAGATCCAGATGCTCTAATTTTTTTTCATTGTATCTTGCAATGGCAAAATCTCTATGCTAAAGCTACTATGTTAAGTGACACTTTGCAATGAGTGTAAGTATTGTTAACTATATCTGTGCAAATGCACCATGGCATCATCAGATTTGTAGCATGCTAAAGGTGAAGGATAATTATTTCAGTGTGAATTCACTGTATCATTGTAAAGTGTGTTGGCCAAAATTTTATCTCTGCAAGAACAGATAGTTGAATTTTATGAAGAACAGAATCAGCAATGTGTATTATTGAAAGAAGATTTCTATCAGAATGCATCATTTCTGTGTGATACCAAGTCAAATTAAAGCAACTTGAATATTTCTTTGCAAGGTGAAATTAAATCTGTATATGATATGTGGCAAAAAATTACAAACTATCTTTTGTCAAAATACTTCTTCTTCAAAAGTAAATTTTGGATGAATATTTTCCCCAGTTAGCAAAGGTAACTGATGAACAGGATGATATATATGAATCATTTGAAGAATATGCAGTTGTTATAGACCTCTTAATTGGAGAATACAAGGAAAGGTTCAATGGCTTTGAGACTCATGACATCACATTCAAATTAGCATTTCAGCCTCACCTAGTTGATATCACCAAGGCATCTAAAGAACTACAGATTGAATTGATTGAGCTCTCAGTAGATGACCTTTTAAAGTCATTGTTTGATGCTTAGAAAGATCCAATTGAAACATGGAAAAATGTAATAGAATACCCATGCTTTCAGCAACATGCCTGAAAAATGCTTTCTTGCTTTTCAACTACTTATTGTTGTGAATCTGCATCTCCTACCGAACCCAAATCAAGATGCTTTTAAGGTCACAAATGACTGATACCCATCTACAGGGTCAACCGAAACTGCAGACCTCCACGCTGCAACCAAATATTCAAATGCTTTCCAACAAAAAGCAGAGACAACAAAGTCATTCAAAGGTTAGTTAACTTTAAAATTAACAAACAGTTTTCATTTTTTGAGATCATTAAGTAGATAGTAGTTAGATTTTTACAAAATAATGTACATTTTTAAGTGTATTTACTTGAAGTTTCTTGAATGTGGCCTTATTTGATTATAGTTAAATTAATGTGGCCTTCCAACATGAAAAGGTTGCCCACCCTGGCCTAAGGACATTCAATCTAATGTACTGTGACAGAGAACAGATCAGTGTTTACCTGGGGATGGGAGTTGGGGAGGTCAGATAAATGGCAGAGTGGTACAAGTAAGCTTTTGGGAGTGATAGTTCTTACCTTGATTATGGTGGTATTTTCATAGGTGTATACATATATGTCTAAACTTGTCAAATTATGCTTTTTAAATATGGGTATTTTATTATATCAATTATACCTCAAAACAGCTATTAAAATATTAGGTATATAACTGTTACAAAATGTTGGTTCACATATCACCCAAAATGATCCTGTGTACTACCATCAGGAAACCCTGTTGTTACCTATGTCAGAATTTAAGGTTACCAAAGGAAGAGTGAGGCAAAGACTTATTTTAGTAATTCCAGTTTTGCCAACCGTATTACAACAGTGAGTTTGGGATGGCTGGTGTGTCCGTCTCTCCTAGTAAGTATAGCGACTCAAAGAGACTAGTTTTTTGTGTTGCTCAGGGGTTTTCCTTTAAAAGAGAAAACGGAGTCCTGGAAGTCAGTGCAGTGGCATTAAGAGACCAAAGTTCTTGGCTTGGCAGTACCTGGGCTCTTGTTTCCATTTGTTCCAAGTGTCTAACAAAGTTACTTAATGTCATCTCTGGGACACATGGAAAACAAGAAGCTTAAATTCGATCCCTAAAACCTCTTCCATAACTGCCATTTTGTCTCCAGGTTGTAGCTGTGATGCAGGGCTGAGGTAGCTGGAAGTTCGATTACCACATGGTAGCACAAGGTAATGAGGGGAGAGTTATATGACTTCAAATAAAAATCAAATAAAGCCAATTCAAATTTAGAAACAGAATGATTACAGTGAAATTCTGTGGTGACATAGTAAGAGCCAAATAAAAGAATTGCTTATCTCTTTCTCTATTTTTATCAAAAGAGTTTCAAAAGCACATCTTTTCATCTAGGAATGGTGCCAGGTTTCTGTCGTAAGTGAATTTTTATATTTTTTTTTCTCGCAACATTTAAAAAAGAAGTTAATACTGTCAGAGCCCTACCTAACTCTATCAGAACTGGTGCTTTTGTACTTGATGACAGCCCGCAATCCTACCCTAGGTTTTGTAATTCCACTGAAGTATATTTCTTAACATAAAGCCAATTTACCTTGGGATGTCAGGAATAGCTTTAGAGTGATTGGCAAAAATTAAAATCTAAATTAAAACCTAAACTCAGCATACTTGATACTTCTTCCAACAATTAGAGACCTCTTTGCGGCCAGTGTTGAAAATTAAATAGAGTAGGCTCTTCTGAAAGAAAGTAGCTGTGTCCCTCCAAATAACAATTGGGACTATTCATCAAAATTTCTGGTCATTTCAGACTACAGCACTTGTTTCAGTGGCCTGCTAGGCTCCCATGATCATAGTGCAGACACCAGGTGGCTGGAACTACTAGAGATAATTAACAATCCACAAGTGAAAAGAGTGTCCAGCGTAACAGTGCTTTTGCTCTTTAGTTTCTTCTATAAACCTCGTGAGAATCTGCTCCTTCCCTGAATGGGTGAATGCATGGCCCATCTTAGAAGCTAGATAGGAGATACAGAATCTCCATGTCATGTCGTTTCCTTCATAATGCATTTTCCTCTTAAAAAATCTGTCCTTGGAAAGCCAGTGGTCATACCTTCCTTGGATTTCTCTGAAATAAATAGAATCCATTGGATCCAGTAACTCACTAATAATTTAACGTGAATAAACTGGGTGTGTCACTCAGAAACCTGACAGTGTTTCTGTGATAGAAATTAAGTCTGTGGCTATAAGGTAGGATGCTTCAGGACAGGAGAGTTTCTGAGGCCCTTCCGTCTTGCTGTGCAAACACTCCCATCCTCTGCTTCCTGGAAGTCTCCACTCTTGGCCTCTTGGCATGCTTTTCTTCAATAAAGTCTAGTTCAATAATAATCTTTCCAATCAGAATAATTTCAAATTTTATATCCTAAACAACACTCCCAGAACACATATGTAGGTGTAAGGCTGAAATATCTGCTTCATTCTTTACAGGGAGTTTGTTTATTTGCTCTTCCTTTATGTCATTTAACAAACGCTTACCATGTACCATGAGTTCTGGAGCCCTAATAACTTAAAATATAAAAATTCTTAGAACAGCACCACACACATAAATACTATCATAGATATGTTGGCTATCACTACTATTGCTGCTGCTACTGCTGCTACTACAGGTTGAACATCTCTAATCCAAAAATTTGAAATCCAAAATGCTCCAAATTCCAAAACTTATTGAGTGCCAACATGATGCCACAAGTGGAAAATTTTACACCAGACTTCATGTTGCAATCAAAATGCAGTAAAAACTTTGTTTCAAGAACAAAATTATTTAAAAATATTATATAAAATTACCTTCAGGCTATGTATATAAGGTGGATATGAAGCACAAATAAATTTCTGTTTAGACTTGGGTCCCATCCCCAGGATATCTCATTATATATATGAAAATATTCCAAAATCTGAAAAAATTCAAAATTCAAAGCACTTCTGGTCTCAAGCATTTCAAATAGAAGATACTCAACCTATGTTACTATGAACCAGGCAATAGGAATTCAAAGGTGCATAAGAGAACTTCACATGATGACTTAAGAGTAATAAATATTGTTAGAATGGAGATAAGGACTAAATTCCCATTTAAGCCGGGTCAGAGTGGGGAAGCAAAGTGGGGGTTGGGTAAATGATTAATATGCATTGAGTTCCTCATATACTTCAGGCACTTTGCCACTATATGAGGGCTGTTCTGAAAGTATCCAGCCATTGTTAATAAATTATTCATATTACATACCTGGATACTCTCCAGACAGCCCTTGCATCTGTAATTTCATTATGTCCCAAAACAATCTATGAAAAAATATATAATATACTGATAAGAGATCAGAATTTCTGATTTTTAAAATATGCCCAAGATTATCCAGCTGGTAATTGCCAAAGTCAATATTCAAAGCCAGATGTCCTTGACTCAAGAGTACACACAAACACACACACACACACACACACACACGCACACACACGCATACATTGTTGCATTTTTCTTGCTATACCATACCACCAGTAACTCATTCTAGGGAAAGATTCAGTGAAAACTTTTCAAAGAAGATGATATTTAGGAAATGTCCTGAAGAAAGAATGAGAGCTGTCCTGTAGACAGTGGAAGAGGCATTCCTGTGGCCGAAACAACAGGATTATAGACATTAAATACTTTGGGTGGCTGGCCTTGTTCTTAGCCAAGCATGTGCTGCAGCAACCCTGTCGATCCGCTGTTCAAGGATATTGGATAGGAGGGCTGGGGGAAAGGACCAAGGCATCTAATGGCAGAAGCATTCACCAAGCTCCCTTTCTCTCTGCTCTTCCGGAGCAGACCTAAGTGAAGCATTGCTCTCCATTTTTCTCCCCGTGGTATAAACACAGAGTGGTTCAGCCATAGTAATTTATCTAAGCCTGCTTCTCCCGCACAGAAGGGAATCATATTCATTAGGAGCAATACTGCCAGGAATATTGATAACTGCTTTCTTCTGAAAAGCTGAAGGCACTTTTTGTGGATTTGATTTTATTTCATCATCAGAGGATGTTATTTGAAATTTTGCAGGTGCAGGCTAACATCTCTATGAGGCATAAGAGCTTTTGTTTGTTTGTTCACCCTTCATGACTCTACAGGGCATGTTGGTGCATCTGGTTAAGCCCAGAGAAGAGACATTCTCAGGATTGGGCCCCGCCACAATATCACTGTGCCAAGATGTTTTGCATATAAAGACAGAGAAATATTATTCAGTGGTTCTGCTGCTCGGAGGGCCTTTGTCTGATTGTTTTAAAATGTGAATGCTATTTTCATAGACAATATTGTGTGGGGCTGTAGTATAAATAAGGTGCTACAATGAATTTTAACTGCATTTAAGCAGACATTGCTATTACCAAAAGATGCAGGAAAGAAAGTGGAATTGAGATCATTATAAAAAAATATGGATCTAGAGATAAGGCCTAATATAAAAGCAGATTTTGGTGACTGCCTGGAGTAAATTGAAATTTGGTCTTAATGCTAATGTTGTCGAATATATTCAAGAATAAAATATTGGCTTAATCTTGGTTATCGTTACATGAAGATAAACTCCTCATCCATGGAAGATGAAATGACCTTTGAAAGTTTTATTCCATTACTGTGTAGTACACAACAACAACGCAACAACAACAGATTAACTGAATAGGATCTATTGTTGGAAAATGACTTTATGTCAGCTTCAGAGTCAGTTTACTCATTTTAGAAATCAGTATAATACAAGAGTATTTTATTTTTCCAACATCTCTAGGAAAATGTGTGTGTGTATGTGTATGTGATCACATAAGTGTGTTTTCATTATAACCCAGCCATGTTCTTTCATCAAGTTTCTTATTTACCTAGATCTTGATTTAAAAATTATAAAATTTCATAGGTTAGAAATGAAAAAAATACCCAGAGATTAGTAGGCTTTTCATAAAATAGTTCTTTATCATTGTAAAACCTGCTCTGGCTCCTAATCCAAGGCAATCATCAGGCAGAAGCTAAGTGAATAACCAGGGCTTGCAGACATCAGCTGTGTATCTTACATGTAGCATATAAAATTAAATGTTAGAAAATTGAATTCCAAACAGTAACTTGAGCATGGATTCAAACATTTGAATATCTTTGGGATTTGATATCCAAGGTATTTTGTTTGCAGGGACTTAGTTTCACATGTTCACTATGTTTCAAGTGACAACAGCAAACCATAGACTTTCTGAATCATTTTTTTGTCCCTTTCCACTGGTATCACCATAGACCTGGCCTTTCCACTTAACCATAACTTTTGGTGTTTACTCTTCCATGTCACTTTCATAAAAAGGGGAGATGGGAGTGAGGAAAAGACAAAAATCTGAATGTTTCCAATGCAAAAGCTTATGCTCATCTTTATTATTATATTAACAATAGTAAAGCTTCATTTGTATTTTGATTATATTAAAATACCTAAAATGATTGGACAACTAATATTTTTAAAAGAAGAGTAGCCCTTTTGGTTTTGGCTATTGATCGTAAGATATTGTGGATTCAAACTGTTTGAACTTTAATGTAAATATAAATTTTCAAGAAAATGGCGTCATGAGCGGCTTCTTTATCTTAAGTCATCAGGCCATTCTGTTTGTAAGGTTTTCTGTACCTATTAGAATGTGGAACCATATCATATCTATTATTCATGTTGTTTTGCTCATATGATAACTTTCATCACCAAAACTCCTAAAGTGCTCTCCGTTTGCTACAGAACCGTAGTCAGAATCATGGTCAGACGTTTTTGTTGGACGGATGTTCTCTTCAAATACCCTGCCAGTCTCCTATCCCCTATCAACATCTGATGCTTTATTGGTTCTGTCTCTCAGTGTATCTCTCTCCTCTTAAAGAAAATGTTCTTCCCACCTATTTCCATGTGTTTATGTCTTATCTGTCCTTAAAGGTTCAACTCGAATGTTAAAATTCTTTGAAGAATTCCCTGATTCTTAAGTTGACATGCTTATTTTCTCTTTTTCTTTCCCTCCTCTCTCTTTCTCCTCCCTCCATTTATACATAGAGAGGTAGAGAAATAGGTAGAGATACAGATTATTACTACTACTAATTAAAACTTTTGTGAGTTTTAAAGGTTAATCCGGCACTTTAGTGTGTATTATCTCATTTTATGATGGTTTCTTTTCTACTCTAACAAAAATAATAATAAATATTAAATGCATGGTCTATAATATGAAAAGTTCCTCATGTACGTTATCTCGTTTGATCTGCAAAATAACCCTATAAGGTAGGTGCTACTATTATTCCTAATTCATATAAGAAGAAATTCTTAGAAAGGGCTAAAGATTTTCCAAGTTCAGGTGGCTAGTTTTAGGCTGTGTCCCTAACCAGTGGCTTATCCCTCATAGGTGTGCCTCCTTTCCCATATCACCTACCACTTTCCACTTTGTTGTGTAATTACCTATGACCTGGATTACTATAGCTGTTGTTTCCTGAAGGCTAAATTTATGTTTGATTTTTCCTGGTGTTCTGAACATGACTCAACTCAGTGCCTCATAGAAAAGTAAGTGTGTTTCAAAAGTATCTGGTGAACAACTGAAAAATTTAGAACCTTTCATATATTCTTTTATAGCTCTGACATGGAAGATTTTTTTTGAGAAAGGAAAGTACTATGTTTAACTGTCATCCAAATAAAATGAAAAATATAGCTTTGGCCAAAAGAAATGATGTGTTCTCAAAGAAAAAAAAAATTAAAACAGGATTTTAAAATCCATTATCCAGTAGATCTGAAAATAAATAAGAACAGTCCCCCGATTGAAGGAGTAAACGCCTTTGAATTTTCACTGGCTTTGTATGATACACGCAAAGGTGGAGGCTAGAAATTTGTTTCCCACTGAAACCAAAGAAATTGTGCTTGACTGAAAGAAAAATTAATGCTGATGAAACAATGACTAATATTAAGATGTTTTTATAATTAATGCAAAGTGAATGATAACATTTTCCTTTTATTAATATTTACATCCTCTTTATTTATACTTGTAGCATACCAAGCAGAGGGAGGGGGTAACTGACTGATCTCCCTCTAGGAGCTTGTCACTGAATTGGCAGAGCCTCAGTATAAAAGCAGGGGAAGGTGTTGAAGATAAGATGTCTTATCTAGAGACTGATAACCTTTTCATAGTTAACAAGCTGTCTTATCTTCACTACCCTGCTATAAAAACTGGAGAGAGTAGCAGCCTTGGATACACACTGCTGTTTTCACCTTCACATCCTGAGACGGAAGCAGAGAGGACATGCCCCATCAGAAGGATGGAGTGTAGCCCAGGCTTATGAGGCGGCAGGTAGACCTATGAGGAGCTCACCCTGAATGGGTGAAGAACCTTCTCTTCTGGATCATTTCTCTCAGTCATCCTAACTCCATCCCCAGTTGTACATTGGATGCTAAAGAGAGTTAGTTAGAATTATTTCAGCCACCCTCCGTTCATGAGATAAATAGACATGGAGATGAAGATTTTAGTTGATTGACAGTTTTTGATTATATCCTTGAGGGTCTAATTGAATAGTGTGTCCTGAAAAACTTTCTGAACATTAAGTATATTCTCAATATTGGATATATTGCACCAAAGACCCAGTCACTCAAGAGGGTTTGTTGTGCTTGCTCCCTGCCCAAATATCGTTAGCATCATATAGACACAATTAGGCTGACAGAATTTTATGAAATGGTGGTTGAATGTGGATTGTTTGGATACTGGAACATCGGTATCTCCAACCGGTAATTCTCTATACAAATGTTTGGCTCTACACAGATGTCATGAGAGGTACTGTTAGCATCTTGATTTGCTATTTTTATTTTCTACTGGCAATTTATATATGTTGTGTGTGCATATATGTGTATATGTGTATATATTAATATATATGCACATACACACATAAATTCATTCAAGAATTAATGATTAACCTTTTCTGGCTATCCCAAGGGCCTCACAAAAAATACTGAATTTTATGATGGTGAATTACACTGACACTTCCTGAAGAGTTAGGTGTTCTGTCTTTGTAATGGAGGCCTTAGATTTAGGAGAACCGCATCACATTTAGGAGACTCCTAACCATAATGAGCAAGTTTAAGGGTTTCCTGGAGCCAACAAAATAAAAATAAAATTCTTTTTTCTAGCGTTCATGGTAGATCATGCTTTCTCTTCCACTTCTTCCTGTAGCCTGTGCTTTTAACAAGGAGATGCACATCCAGTGCTTTCTACCTGGATACCTTTACACATGCTGTTCCCATTAAGCATGTTTCAACTGCGGTTGTATGTTACCTTCTCCATGAAGAATTCTGATTTGGTCCAGAAGGGTTGATCTCTTCATCCTCTAAACTTTAATAACAGGTTATACCACTCGTGTAACCCTTGTCATATTATTTTTAATTTAATTAAAAATAATTCCCAGCTTGAGGGTAAATTACTTGAGTCTGAGGACCGTATTAATCTCATGTTTGAGTCCACCACAGCTCCTAGGGCCATGCCTGAAAATGGTAGAGAATAAACATCTGTTGGGAAGGAGCAAATGAATTGTCCTTTTCCTAAAGACAACAATGAAGCCAAGTTTGTATCATTTGTGTAAAACGTTGCATAAGATTGTCAAGACTGTTGCATGCAGAATCTTTTCCTTTTTTTTTTTTTTGAGATTTTTAACTCAAGAGACAAGGGATATGAAGACAATTATGAAGGATATATCTTAAGATAGGTTTCAAGATTTTGAAAAATATGTTTGACAAGGAACCAGAGTTGAAAATATTTAGTTTTTGTTTCCTGTGTAATTCTTAAGTCACTGATAAGTCACTGTAAGCTCTCTCTCTCCCTCCCCCTTTATATATATACATATTTGTTTTTTCTTTTTGGTTTCTAAGATAATGTTTGCTGTCTTGGCATCATCCTATGGCCTTTGGTGTGCTGATACTTTTTTTAAGAACCCTGTTTTGAGGCTATACCTTTGGTGATGTAAGATGAGAGGGAAATATATTTTCCCCATGGAACATCATAAAGGCTTTCAGCGGAAAGGAGGACTGCTCATGATTCTGGTGGTTCCAATTTTCACTCTTCCCAGGATAGATTATAGAGTCACACATACTCTCCCTTTAAATTTAACTATACCAGCCCATCTTTCTACTCTTCTCATAATGTCTTTCAGTGAAATGTTTTCTGAATGATTAGATGTGGATGTGGATGTTGGGAGTGGGGATGGTGCAAAGAACGAGATGAATGTGAGAGCTCAGGGACGAGCATAGAGCAATAATTGAGATTTTACAATGTTGGGAGAGCATTTGCCAATATCCAGTCTTGTGGCTACTCAGTCTTAGGAAAAAAAATACTTCTGTGTGTCACTGAACCCTTATCTTTCCTCGTGCAGGAGCCTGGTCTAGCCTGAATCTTTTTCATGGTCCTCTATTTTACTTTGAACAACACACAGCAGAATGCATCCTCAATAAAACCCATGAGCTCCGAACCTAGCTGGGTATAACACGTTTTCCCCTCCATGTTACTTATCACTTCTCCTCACATACATAGCCGTGCCCATTTGCAGGAAACAGAAGTTGACTAAAATCCACAAGCACCTCTTGTTATAAGAAGGGTGTTCACTGAACTATATTAGGGTAATCCTTTTATGGTAATCAGTACAGAGAGAATAAAATTTGAGAAATGTGCATTCAAATAGCACACCCAAGTTGTGCTGCATGACCCCCCAACATTTCACTGGCTCATGAATAATGGGAAACGTGCAAAGAAATAATAATAGGATATGATGAGAACTGGGAGGACTATAGAGATAAGCACGCTCAAGTTTCTCATTTTGAAGATGAGAAAACTGAAAGTTTAAATGTGTTAATTGATTTTCTCAATATCATATGGCCATTAAGTGGCAAAGCGAGGACTCCTAACTCCTGATCCAGATCTCATACCATTAGATACACATAGGAAGAACAAGATTCGGTAACTGAATTCTCTGGTACTCGTTCAGCCTGTGCTTGAACAAACTTAGAGGTTTTAAACTCTACCTTGTCTTCCACTAAGAAGTTCCTGTCTATCATTGGGTAATTCTGACTATTATGAACCACTTTCTAATATTCTTAACATTCTCAAAATCTAGTCCACCCATTGGTCCTGGTTATCCTTCTTCGGACCACATAGATCAAACCTATTCTTTCTTTGCCCTGGAAGTACTCTAGCTATTCAGAGACAGCTGAGATTTCCTTGTGCCCACACTCCAAGCTGTCCCATAATTTTCTTTTCCAGGGTAAACACTCTCAGTTCCTTTAGTCCTTCACGTGAAGAAAGCAGGAAAAAAAAAATAGGTTTTCTGGCACCTAGGTAGTTGACTGGTCTATATATTTTTTTCCATTGTTTTTAATCTTACGTTTTGTGTTTAATTTTTTCAAATCACAATTAACGATTCCCGTGGCTTCGTAGATCTCCTCCCTCAATCACTCCCCAAATCATTTTGAGGTTGAAATTTAAGATTAAAGAAGTCCTCTGTTTTTGACAGAGGAAAGGCAAGTTGGGATTGATTCTTAAACCAGAATATGTTGTTTTCCCTGAAAGTTTTCCATGTCTCCTGTTCAGGGAAGAAGGGGTTAGGGTGTATCAGCTGGCTGGTCCCACAGTGAACAGGCTCATCGTAGTTACGGTTAGAGTGGCTGCTTGCCATTCTGCAGAGAGGAGACTTGTGTGGTCAGCAAAGGCCTTGGAGCCCGCATTGTGTCTCTGTTGCTGGCACAAAAGTGCAGAAAGAAAAAAAAAATGGTGACAAAGTAGGTTTATTTAACAGCCTTAAGCTGTCTAAAATGTGTGTGTCCAGCCCTAAGGGACAAAAATCATTCAAAGATTTGTGAAATTGTTCTAATTAATTCATCAGATATTTTGCATATTATTTGAAACCGATTTAAGAGAAGATTTGAAAGGCCAGAAAGGAATATTTAACTATGCAGTCAAAGATGGCAAAGCTGTATTTTTTTCCATCTGGGGCACCGCACTGTAATCTTGTGTACACAGGTTCTGCATTCAGAGACTGTGGGCTTCAGAGGTCTCACTGGATGTTCCATTTGCAGGCAGGAAGAGGAGAGGCTGAGAGAATTGGAGAGGGCAGTGGAGAGGGAAGGAAAGGGGCAATGAATGAAGGATTCCAAGAACACAAATGCCAATAAATGAAATACAGATAGGAGGAGGAAGATGCTAAAGTGCTGGACAAAAATTAAATTTGCAAGAAAATAGTAGATGCTGATGATAACTTCACCTCCTCTAAAATTTCCTATTGTAGCTGTTGTTTCCCTTTTGTTTCTAGATGCAAATGACAAGTTTCATGTTTTATTTGTAATGGATATTTCCTAAGACAGATATTCAGAAATCAAAGATCAGAGGTAGGGAAAATAATTCAGATTAGATAATTAGCAGAATAAAGGCTGTGTGTGTGTGTGTGTGTGTGAGAGAGAGAGAGAGAGAGAGAGAGAGAGAGAGAGAGAGATTCAGAAATGCATAAGACTGCATTACCATTGCAGTCTTTTTAGAGATAGCACATGTCCGCTCTAACTCCTTAGTTTTGCTATATCCTGTCTGTAACCCTCCTTTCCATTTGCTTTGCCTTTCAGGAATATGCTCACCTGCTTAAATAGCTTTTAAATCACCTCTTGGAAGGAAAAACTAAAAAAAAGAAGGATGCAATACATTTGACTGCAGAGTTAGAGAACTGCTCTCTTAAATCTATCAGCCTTTCCTTGTGATTTATATTGCAGATCAGAGTGTGTCAGACCTTTGGGCTAGAAGGGCATGTAAATTAGAAGGCCATGTTTTCCCAGTGCAAAGATTATAATTACTAAAACAATTTCAGGGGCAACATTTTACTGTTTTAAATTGCTCTTCCAAGTCTCTGTTTACAGCATTTCTAAACACGACATTCTATACTAGATACCACGGTAGGCAAAGGAAAACCTTAGAATTTTGGAGCTCCAATGGAGACAGTCTAACCCAGAGGGAAATTCTGAGAAATGATGAGAATTGGCAGGCTCCTCAAGCCTTGGTAATTTGGTTATTCCTATTGTAATCAGATCTCCTTCTTTTGGTCTTGCTATCTCAATTTTTTTATCTTTTCTCTTCTCCCCACCCTTTTTAAATGTTGATTTGAGAGAGACAGGCAGAGAAGGGGGAAAAGGTGGCAAGAGAGAAAATAAACCTAAATCCTCTAGGGAGGAATTTCCTTTAAATAGAAGGAGCAACAAATGTCAATAATTACCTATGAGGTTCTACCCCAGTTCTAGGTAAATAAGACAAGGCTTCTCCTCCTCCAGAGAAGAACAGAACTCAGCAATCTGGAAGACTATGTGAATTAGCCCATGAATATTTTACAATATTAGAAGTGTCCTCCCAAGACACACAGGAGCACATATGGGAACATAATTAATGCCGGGAGAATCAGAGGATTTTGAGCCTGGATTTTAAGGATCTGTTCGTGAAGGTGCATGCTATGGAAAGATGAGGAGGAGGAATTTAAAACAGACCTATATAAATAGAGAAGGAAGGAGGGGGGGAATTCTTTACAAAGGTGTGTGTCACGGATGTGAAAGCTAGACCATGCCTTCATCCTCTCATTTCACAGGAGGATAAAGAACAAGTGAACAAAGTTTTCTATTAAAATTCAGGTGCAGCTGCATGGGTAAGGCATCTGTTTTTCAGAAAAGACTTCTTTCAGTCAGGTCTGTCCACACATTCGTTTGTCCCCCCATCTCCCTGTCCATCCACCCTCTCCTGCATCTCTCCTAAAGGCCCCAGAGTGTGTTAGTAGACCCAGCTCCTCGAACTCTCAGCCTGGTGATCATTTATAAAACAGTCTCAAACCATTTTATTTTATTCTATGCATGAATAAGAATAGGAACAAATCTCAATTGTTTATAGCCATGGAGAGTAATTGAGATACTGACTATCCCAAATGGGCAGATAATCTTCAAATCTTTTCTATTTGGATAGTGAACAGCTTTTAATACTCACATAAAATGGGGGCTGTGCATGAAATTTTGGTAAAATACTCCAAAATAAAACAAAACAAATAAACAAGAGAGCCACCAAGTGAAACCAGTCTCTGGAGGAGGCTGAGAAATGCTTGAATATGTATGTAGCCATCTCCTGTGTTTACATAGTAATATCAGAGACTGAAACCCTTTCATGCTTCTAGCAATGACATCAGCTTATCTATTCAAAACAGAAGGTGATTTTGGTGGGGAATCCTCTCCATAATTATCCTTAATAGATAGGCATATCATAACAGTGTTTACTAATACACTTCTAATTTACTAAATGTATTTAAACCTACTTTTGAAAATTTTCCATAGACTTCTGATATTTTTACAAAATCATTTTCCCAGAGCCTCACACTTTACTCTAGACCAGGACTCTGAGTTTTCCCTGAAGGCAGGTGTTATTATTCTCCAAACACTTCATTTTATTCTCCATAGATTGTGCAGCTACTATATGTGAATGGAAGCCCCCCCACCCCTGCCCCTTGGCCAAGTCTTTGAATAAAATAACATTAGTGTCCCTGGATAAATAGCAGCTATTTTCCTATGGGGAATGATCACTGTGACCCATGGAAGACCAGCTATGGATACCTACCGTCATAACCACTATTTATCTCTTGGCTTTTTTGTTTATAATCTGTCCTTTACTTCACGGCACCTTTGGTGCCTTCCCCAAGTTTATTTGCAGAAAATTTTTCTAAGTAATAAAATGACAGATATAGGTTTAGCCTTTTACTGTAATTGCTTCTGAGTGATGATCACCTTCTAAGCATGGGAGCTTACCATGGTCTGCTGGAGAGGAGGTAGAGGAATGAACTGGGATGATAGGAAATACGACTCCTACCTCTTTATCACCCAGAAGCTTCCTGAGCCATCTGGTGAAAGGATCATCTTTATGTATTCCACTTTCCTGGTTTCTGAGCTGAGTAGGAGGCCACCTGGCTGTAATTTGTTTCATGGGGCAGAAGTGGTAATGTGCTAACGAGGCTCTTTCAACACGCCTGTGGGTGGAGATCTGGACGGCATCAGTCACAGAGGAAGGCTCCGCGTGTACTCGCTGATGCCGGGCCCCGACTCGGGCACCGTGGCTGCAGCTATTTCACGTGCAAGCACATCCTGCTGTTTTATGAGATTATTTTCAATTTTGAGGCATACATTTTGGGTGTCCATTCTGGGAAATAGAGCCTCGGTCCTTTGGTGTCCACCTTAGCTGTCAACTCTGGGGCTTCCAGCGAGCCAGGGGACAGAGGAGAAGAGAAGGCTTTTCACACTTATACTGAGAACAGTTTTAGTTCTGCCTGACCATATTTGATCTGTAACATCTTTTATGGTGTTTATTATGTCATCCCCTTGAATCTTAGATATATAGATGCAGCTCTTCTCTCCTTCTTGGACTCCTGGACTGGAAATGTGTTAATGTCTTGAGGGTAAAAACTGTATGTCTTATGGTACCTAACAGAGTGAGATATTCCATATGTATATATAGATAGATACAGATATAGATATATAGTGCTTCATTGGTATTTATTGAATAATCAAGCTCCTTAGTCTCCCTGTACTTCATTTTCTCATCTATAATTAATCACATTTCATAAGGGTTGTTGAGAGAATTAAGTGGCTTACTACATGTAAAACTCTTAGAACAATGCCAGGCATATGATGGCAATTGATGTTTGCCTGGGATGTGGAAAGTGTGGAGAGACAGAGAAGGGATTCCTCCTTCCTCTGTTCACTAGGCATGAAGCAGAATGAGTATGAAGACTTAAGGTTCTGAGATGAAGAGACTATGCAATTGGAAGACGTATTTATTATCTGTTTCAAGTACTGAATGTTAAAAATTCAAATACTTAGCTTATAACAACTAAAACAATCTCTCCAGGGATTAGTACCTACTAATTTTATTGATAGAATGAAAATGGAGAAAAGAGAAAGAAAAAGTAAATAAATGGTAGTCACATTTCCACCAGATAATGACTTTTATTAAGGACTTTTATTAAGGACTTTTATTAATGACTTTTCATTCAGAGATTCTTTTTCAATATTAGCTTCAATCTTATGATAGCGTTACTAGGAATACTGTCGTGACCAGTTTGCAGGACGGGGGAAGAACACAAAACACAAAGAAACACACAAAGAAAGACACAGACACACATAAGGACGGTACAAGACTGCAGCACCGAATGCACCAGTCATTTTTTTTTATATACCCTAAAAATCAGAGTTACTTCCTTATACGTAACCACCCAGGCATTGCAGCAACGGCCATAAATTCTGGAACATGTAGCCTAAGGACACAGATGTCCCCTGACTCAAGGTTTCCAGGCAGTTGCTCAAAGCATAGGTCAGAGGCTGAGATAAGCAAAGGTTAAGCAAGGCAGCCACAGGGGGCACTTTCCATCCCCAGTTCCTCTTGGCTGGCCCCCCGGCGGCTGTGCCTGTCTTAGGTTGTTCCTCCTTGAGGAATCTTACCCATCACTGACTATCCAGCCATCTTACAGGGCCAAGCAACAATAATAGGAACAATGTGCTTATCGTGTGGCCTCCAGGCCCCTATTAACGTGGGGCTGGGAAGCTCTTGTCTATTTGCAGAAACTCAGACCCTTTGTTATGCCTTCAAGCAGCAACCCTGTTTGTTAGGTGAACCTTGGCCGGAATGTATGACTCTCAGCCCATCTGGGCTGGGCATGTACTCCTTCTCCTAAGATTAATTCTAAAGCTGCACAATTATATGGCAAGCCCCCAACAGAATACTATGCAACTTAGCATAGTTTTTAGGGGATCCAGTAGAGCTAAGGGAGAGGGTAAAATACCTCTGAAGAAGATTCTAATGTGGTTGGGCTAAAAGACAGTAGAGCAATACGGGTTACATTCATCTCCACAGGCAATGAATGCTTGGTGTGATTTTGGCTCAAAGGAGATTTCAGAAGTGCTTTGTATTTAACATGGTCCTTTAGGCTGAGAGTTTCTTTTTTCTTCCTAGCCTTCTAAACAAGGATATAAATTTTCCAGAATGCTCATCCTTCCTGTAAAATAATGTGACACAGCTAGCCATATCAGACGAGTGCATCCTGCTCATCAGTGAAGGAATGCTAAAACTTAATGAATCCGTAAGTCCACTAATGATGTTTGGATGTTCCTGAAGCCGTTGTCCCACATCGCTCCTGACACTGTGTGTTCGTAGCAGAGTGCCAGCATTCTTCAGTTTCCCCCGTACATTGCTGAGCTTGGCACATAAACGGAGTCTATGTGAGCAACTTACATTGACAGAAACTTTCAGACCTGTGCTATCCAATGTGTTAGCCGTTAGCCACAGTGTGACGATTTACACTTAAATGAATTAAAAATGAGCAAAATTTAAAATTCATTTGTCACTAGCCACATTTCAAGTTCTCAATAACTGGACAGCATGGATTTGGAACATAACCATTATTACACAAGGACAGTGCTGCATGGAACTATAGGTGAGAAAATTAATCAGGTGCTAATAGAGAGCAAGTGTGTCCTGTTTTAGGAAAATTCAACTTGTGAAAATGCACGTATTCACAGAGGAACAAATTAAAAGGAGTTCATTCTACTCATATGGCAATTCAGTAAACATTTCTATTCAACTGCCTGTGCTGATTTTTAAGTGTTTAAGAATCCTTAATAATATTTAGAGAACAGTCAGAAAATATAAAGATAAATAAATAAAAAAGAAAGTAAAATAAAATGTAAGACTGTAATGAAAAACTAATCATAGGAAACCATGTGCCTGGCAAGTTTTATCAGAGAGCATAGTAGATATTTGAAATATATATCCACGTATATATTTGAAACCAGCCAGCTTGGATTTGGGTCCAGCTTTGTCTCTTGGTTAATGATGGCACCATGAGCAAAAACTGGCAAAACTCTGTAGGGTTTTTGTGAGGATGCACTGGGGAAGCATATGTGCAAGGCAGCACATAGGATGTGGTTGGTAGCTACTAGGCACCGTCCCAGTTCCTTTCTTCTTCCTCGCCTCCTCCTCTGGGATTTCTTTGCTTCCTTCCTGTCTTAGACCCCAGGAGCCTGGACTATGCCAGTTCCACACTCACCACTCTGCATCTCAAGATCCAGCCATGTGGAGAGAGAAACCCCTCTCTTTCTGTGACAGTCCCCTGAGCAGTCACCCCTCAGATAACACAGTGCTTTCATTCAGTCAAAATGTGCAGACCTCCTCAGTAAGGGGCACCAGCCATGTGAAGCTCGTGGCCCATGGCAGGCTACTGATGGAGATATTTTAGGCAACTTTTTGTTATTCCGTGAGTCACATCAAAAGGTGGAAAATAGCATTAAAGTAGAAATCAGAAGTTCTGGATATAAATTTCAGTGCTGACAGTGATTTCTGCAAATCCTAGTGTACTTCATGGGCCCCAATTCCTATTTATAAAATGGAAAAATTGGACTAGAAAGTTTCTTACTGCCCCGTTCAGTTCAAACTTCTGTAAGGTCTACCGATCGCCTCCCAGCTAGACTGGCAGCTCTGGGAGGGCAGGGACTTGGGCTGCCTGTCCCTGCTGTAGCCCCCATGTGATAGTTCAGTGCTTGTCACTTAGTCGATGCTCAGTGCATATTTGAGGGACGAATGAATGAATGGAAGCCAATTCGCCTGCCTTGCATGTGCTTCTCTGGGGGGCCCTGTGGCTCTATCAACCCACTACCTTCACCCCACTCAGCCTCTGCCTCCTGCTCTCTCCAGTATCACTGCCGCTGTTCACTTTCTTTTTAGAAAGTTTCAGCAGTTCCACTGTGTTACTCTACCATTTCTGATTTCTGCATGAAGCTCAGGCTGGGAAACAAACTGTACTGTGTAATTATCCTTGCAACACTCTCTTCGAAGACTTCCAATTTAATAGAATTACCAAGATTTAAAAACATTAAAACAAAAACGAGCTTGTTAGAGTAAATTAGGCTTCATAAATGTGTTCTCCTTTTATTACAAAACACTGATTTCTGTGGTCACCTTCTGCAAATTATTGAAAGCTGAGTGGGCTGCCTTAATTGGCAAGGAGAAATGTCGCCAGCCAACTCACACAGAAGCCAGGGGGTGGGGTGGGGAGACTCATGGAGCAAAGAAAGAAAGAGGAAGGGAGGACAGAGCCCAGCTGCCTACATAGTCAAGTGGAAATCATCATGGGGAAACAGACGCGCATGAAACTTTGTTAGAATAACCAGACTAGTCTGGGAAAGGAGTGGATAAATAACTATGCTAATGGGGTGCAGTATAAATATAGAGCCTTATGATTCCATTGCAAGAATGGGGACTCTTGTTTCCCAGGCAGGAAAATCTTGGTTCATGATATTGGAGCTCAGCCTGACACAAACTAACAGTAGAACTGCCCCAGTTTCTCAGTTCTGCCCTTGACCAGGATGACTTTAACCTCTGGGCTCTCAGTGTCCCTCCCTGTGTCACACCGTGAATGATGCCTGCTGACTCCACTCCTCCAGGGCTCTTATGTGGGCTTGCCAGCCCAAGAGAAATTTGCTCTAGGCTCTGAGCTTCTTGGAGATCATAGTAATCAGTGGGGAGAAAGCAGAGTGCCCGCTCTGGAGCCTCCTAACCACCAGTTTGGAGAGGAGTACAGTGGCTGCGGCCAGCCACAATGAAGCCCCCACAGTGGTGGCTGGTCTGGGGAAGGGTGGAGAGGAGGCAGCTGCAAGCCTCTGAGCTTCGACACTCAATCATTTTCTTGTTACTGGAGGACCAGCCGATTGAGAGGCTGAATTCCTCGAATTAGGGCCAGTGGAAGCTTCCAGAGGCAACAACCTCAAGCTGCTCATAGATTCTTGGGGGAAAGTGGTGTAGGCTCTCACAGGCCAATGATCAGACCCGAGAGCTTGTGTAACTCATCTGACTTCTTTAGCAAACCTCTCAACGCTGCTGTCCCTTATACCTGGGTTGAATTTAATCAGAAAGAAAAGTTCTCCAAATAATGATAATAATATAACAATAATTATAATAGCAGCTAATACATAGTATTCCCTTACTATATGCCAGAAACTGTTCTATGAACTTGAGAAGTATTAACACGGTTTATTCTCACAACAACTTTAGGAGCTAGCTATTATTATGTCTCTGTTTTATAGACAAAGAATCTGAGGCACAATGGGGTAACCTGTGCAAGGTCACAGAACTAGTAAGTGGTGGTTTCTGAAATTTGAAGCCAACTTATTTGGCCTCAGAGTCTAAACTCTAAGCCACTGTGTTAAGAACCCTCCCCTGAAATTGAACATTTATTAAACATTTATTATAAGGTCAACACAAATTAGGCCTTATGTGGGGTCTATGAATTTGAGTTCATCTTCTGAACTCAAAAGGTAGCCTGATTCTGGACTAGGTAAATAACAGGCGGGGTCCCTTTTTCAAAACCTAGGAAGAATTTGCAGATGTTGACATTAAACCAAAAAGCATTAAACCACGCATAGGACCCATCTGAGCACAGGTGGTTTGTGAAGCTGGCCCTGCTCCCATCTCCCTGAGAAATAAAACAAGATCTACAGTGCAAATCAAATAGCAGAATATTTGTAAAAAAGAAAGTGGAATGAAAAGTGCTGCACAGAGGGCGACTCTGTCATTATGCAGGTGACAAAGGCAAGATTAAATTGGTGAGAAAGAACATGCAGCTTAAACAGTAAAAGGCATGCCCACCATGGGCAGGAAGCTGAAAAAAATCAAGACATTTACTTCCGGGTCAGAAGCCAGGTTGGGCGGTGTCAAGCAACACAGTACATGTCCTGAATCATGTTGATCAGAGTTGCACACAGTTCCACTTGTTCTGAAACAAAACTTTTTAAAGGAGTCCTGGTAGGTGGGTGTGGGACTATTCTCATGCCTTTGAAGCTGCAGGTCAAAACCAGCTGTGACTGAATCCGTGAGCAGCAGGGGCCCAGCTGTATCAGATTATCACAGCTTCAAAATGACCAAGTCCTACACGACTGTTTGTCTCATAATCAGTCACTCGAAAGATGCCAGAGACCAGAGAAGAAAAGGTCTAAAGGGGATTTTTAGTTCAAACAGGCTAGCTCCAGGGGCCTGCTTGGGGTCAACAGGCAAGATGCTGGGGAAGGAGCAGCGTAATTGTCATTATTTATAGCTGTGCACTGCAAATGTGGAATGTTATACAGTGGCTGTAATTTGCTTTCTATGTAACCAACATAGAATAGTTTCCCGAAATGCGCTGCTTAACACCACAGTGGGGAGAGCAGGCAGCCATCTCTTCACTCTGGGGCGTCTTCCCTCCGCCCCTTCCCCAGTGCCTTCTCTGCCTTAAGCCTCACCGCCCACTTCCTGTCCCCCTCCCTCCCTCCACTGTCCCTTTTTCCTGGATCCAGGACATAAATGATTCTGGCTGGCGTGCTTTGGGCTGTATCTCAATAGGATCCGGGCACATCTGGCTGCACAGTAGGAGTACCGCACTCCAAAGTGCAAAAATAAAACCACAAAAGATCAAAAGAAAAGCATGGTAGGCAAGAAATTACCCTTATCTTTATCTCCACAGAATCCATCAAGTACAAGCATCTGAGAGATGGCAGGCAGCAAGATAACAAAAGGGAAGCTGGAGGAAATTAAAAGCAGCCTCCAATCATTAGCCCTTCAGCTGGCCTGGTAGGGCCTAAAAGGCTCTGGGAGGGCATCCCACAGACAGAGCCTTCATTAGGAACAGACCTGAGCAAAATAGACGGCATGCTGATCATCAGGCCTTAAGATGATAGCCTGGCTAGGCAAGGTGAAAACCTGAAAGCCAATTTTATTTATGCTTTGCACACAGTTTGGATTGTTCTCTCCCTTGCTTAGCATATGCACTTTTGCCGCTTCCTGCGGTTTGAAGTTTTGTTTGGTGAAGTGTGAATAATTTTCATGCCCCTGCCCTACAGCTGTGCCCAGGGCTTGCCCCAGGTGGATCACCCCACCGAAACCCAAAGAACTTGGTGATGCGCTTTCACCCATAACAGTTTGTTTCACAATCAGCATCTGATCTCTTTCTTGACTGGGTCAAGTTTCCATGTATTGATAATGAAACTAGTCTACCGACGCCTGAACAATGTTAGACACAGTAATAGAAACAAAATCCACCAAGTTTTTTTTTTTTTTTTTGAGTGTATTTTCATTTAGGAGATGTTGGATTATGACCTGGGTCAGTTATGAGCTGACCTCCCTCTTTTTACAGTATTAATTTTTATTCAAACTTGGATATAACTGATCACAAATGATAAAGATGGTTTGGACTGCAGGTCAAAATCATGTCACTCTGATGTGTCATTTATATACAATTTGTGCCATGTGACACAGTTTCTTAGTCCATTCGTACCATATGCATCCATATTTTTGAATATCGTAGACACCGGGCTGCTATGCTTGGATGTACAGTGAATGCAGAGCAGGACGTCAGGGGAGCCATTCATATTGTCATTTTCATGGATGGCGCCATGAAAATTGTAGTTGTGCAGCATGAACATGCGTGGTCATGTGTGGCAGCTCTGGATATGTCCGTCCTACGGGGACAAAAGCAGTCATCTGTTCAATAACACTTAGTAAGAATTCTGAGAGAATGATACAATCTCTGCCTATCAAAAATACTCCTTGACAAAAGCAAGTAAGTGAAGACAGAAAAACTACACTGAACGCCCTAAGACTATGTCTGAAGTACGTACAGAGTGCAGTTGGGAAACACAAGAGAGTTATTAACTCTTAAAAGAATCAAGGACGACTTCACAGAGATGACGTAACACCCTGGTCTTGAGGGATGTGTTGATATTACGTAGAGTGAGTAAAGAATTCCAGGAAGAGGAATCTTTGTGGAAAAAGACATAAATTAATAAAGAGCACAGCTTGTGGATGCAAGAGATTCCTTAGGGCTAGAAGCAATGGGGGCATCTGGGGCAGACAAGAAGGGGTGTAAAGAAAGATACAGTTAAAAAAGCAGGGTGGGGCCAGGTCACAAAGGACCCTTGCTAAACTGCTTGGAGGGCTAAGAAAATGTTATGAAGAAGTGGATTCAATACTAACTGCTTAGCCAGGTAAAAGTTCCGGTCAGAAAAGTGATAGCCAATAAGGTTCTGTCATGCCTGTAGAGGCATCAGAGTAATGTTTAAAGGCATGTACTTTGGAATGCAATTGCATGGGTCATCTCTTAAAGTTAACCTCTGTACACTTCAGTTTCATCAGCTCTTAAAAAGGATTAATAATAATACTGCCTCAGAGGGTTGGTGCGAGTTTGACGTGAGATAATCTATGCTGTAATTCACTTGCCAGAGTGTCTGTCTGCTACTTAGTAATTGCGCAGTGACTGCTGGTGGATCTTCCTACACTTCTGCTGCTGCTTTTCTTCTCCCTTGCCCTCCTCTTTCTCCCCTCTTGTTCAAGTTTCTACTATTACTGCAAGTTTCACAGAGCCTCTGTCCAGATTTTCTCCTTAATCCTGCTCTAACTGGATTGTACATAACTAGTCTACTTTGGGTGGACAGCAAACTTCAGGTCACCTGGAAATCAGCTTGGTATTAGCAACACTGAAATCAAAGGAAAATCAGGTGAATTCCAAGTAGTTTGCCTTCTCACACCAAATAACCACTTTTTTAAAAGGCTTTACTGCCTTCTGGTATACTCATATATGGGGCATATGAACTGGTTCCTGTTCATTGCTTCATCATAATTTATTTTTTTTCCTAAAGTATAGCAAGAATTCAATTTAAGCTATTTTAAAAGGAATTGCTAGAAAAGAAAACTGTTAATCTGTGATTTTGCCATTATTACTACTTTTCCCTTCTACTAAGAGAGAGAAAGATATTGATGCAACTGGCTTCTTCATTAAGTAATACTACAATCCCTGTATTTCAGGTGACAACATAGGCATCTCTTTAACATTTTAATTAAATAATGTTGGAGCAAACCTTTTTTTTCCTTTCTGATGATGAGCCTTGGCTCATAGTCAAAAGTTCCAGTTTAGCTTTGACAAGATGTGGACACTTCTAAGAAACCAAGGACCCCCTGTGACTTAATGCTTCCTTTTTCTTTTCATAAGAACATTTGGTGTGTAACGTGAACACAATGTTTAGGTCCAACATAAAATAGTGGAAGGACAAGCCTTTTACCAGCCTTTCTGATCTTTTCCCAAAGGTGCATGCAGCATTTCTTCTTCCTGTTTAGATACCAATGTGCATACCCCTACAGTTATTGCAAGAGTCACCTCTAAGAGATGGCATACCAGCAGCTCTGTGGCAGGCTCCCCAGCTTTGGCAAAACACAAGCTGCTGACCATGCAGTGATTCAGGGAGGCGGCTGGGGGAGGAGATGCAGGCAGCTCATCAGTTGCCGATCAGAAAGCCTTGAGTCTCATAGACAGAAAAGCATTACATAAATCTCACTCTCCATCACCATCATCAGGCAAGGAAGTAGGTTTGCCTGGCTCCTTTATTCACAAGCCTCACATAACCACTCCGCACACCTGGGCTACCCTTTGGCTATCTTTTGCCTTTTAACAGGAGGCAGGAATATCAGCCTTTATTGAACTGCATTTCAGGCACATACTAGGGGTTCAATAAATGCTGTCCTAATCCCTGCATTAATTGCCAGTCCTTTCCATTTCCATTCCCACAGATACATAACTGCAAGCTCAAAGTGTGTACCAGAGTTACAGAGCAAGAATTGGAGATCAGATTCATCTGATCAAAACTTTCTGCTACATCTCAGCATTTAACCTTTCTTCAAATTGCCCCTGAGGAGAGATGCCATCTTCCTTAGAGAAGCTTCTTGGTCCCTTTCTACCCTCAGGGATCACACTGAACATCCCAGATAATCTTGGGTACTTGGCTGGAGAGCTACATTGTTGCTTTACTCTATAAATAACTTGTAGGTGACAAAAGAGGGACAAATGTCAAAAACAATGTGAAGCCAAAAGAAGCCAGATAACCACCGATGGTTCCCTTCATAAAAGTTAAAAAACAGGCAAAACAATTGGTGGTGTCAGAAATCAAGGTAGTGGTTGCAAGGGGGTCCAAGGGGCTTCTGGGCTACTGATCTGGAACTGATGACGTGGGAGTGCTCTGTTTGTGAGAATATAAGTAAAAGGTGCACCTATAATTTGTGCACTTTCCTGTATGTGTATTATAATTCAATAAAAACATTTTTAAAAGTTGCATCAGGCTTAGATCGTGGAGGGTTTTGAAGCACCTTTGAATTGTCTGACACCTTTACAATGTACTGAAATTTTCAGGGGAAAAAAAGACAATAGTTTATATTAAAAAAAAAAAATCTTAGAAAATTGCCCTCCTACATCTTTCCATTATTGCTGATGTTTCATCTACTATGTTGGGCTTAGTGTGAAAATTTGAATCTCAATCTGTTATCAGGGTTTTAAATCCTCCCATTGAAATTCAAAAGTAACAATTCTCCCTTTCCCTTTTACTATAAGACACTGATTACAATGAAATGTGTTTCATTTTTGAACCTTACTGATCACTATAATAATCACAGATATATTTTACCATATACATAAAAGGTTAGTTTGTGTTGGATTACCAGCCCCTGCTAAAGTATATGTTATTGCCACAAGAATAAAGGAAGTTCCTATCAATAGAGAAAAATCTTCAAATAGTGACACACTATGATTCTGACTAGAAAATCTGCATACAATGTGCAGTAAACATTCACAGTTTTTCATGAGGCACCTACTGCAAAATAAGTGTGAAAATAGCCTTCATTGATCCAATGCTTGAATACTAGAAGTTGTTTTAAGCATTTTGCATTGGATTAACTCAGGTAGCCTTCTGAGAGAGGTGACACAATATGGGCAGATGTCCTTATAATAAAAAGAGCTTATTTTCCTCATTTTACAGATGGGAAAACTAAGGCCCACAAATGTTATATAACTTGCCTAAGATCATACAGCCAGTAAGAGGTAGACTAGGACATCAATTTGTCTTCTGTCCTCTGGCAAAGGGCAAATCGGTCATTGTCAAGGTTTCACTCTACCTTCAGACTTAAAGCTTATTGCGATTTCAAGAATAAATTAAATGGGAAAATGGTGAGAGTTTAGTAAGTTTGAGATTTAAAAAAATAGGGAGAAAATCTCAGACATGAAAGGGTAGTGATGATTATATAATGAGGGTATTGTGTTCATTTGATGGAGGGGAAAGAATAGGGGATAATGTGGGAGGAAGCAAAGGAAGTGATATAACTTAGGTTGCTTTATAAGGAACTTTGCTGCAGGAGGTAAAACTCTGATATGACTTGCTGCCAGTCAGAGCCCAGACATTGCAGGATTTGTTTCCTGGGTCCAGTGTCAAATGAAACAATATATGGCCAAACATCACAGCTGGCTTAGACTTCTCCTAATAAATATGGACTCCTATTTACTTTTCCTTTAGGGCTACAGTTCATAAAAAGCCAGTATCCAAGTGTTTCATTAAACCAAATTCTTAGTCTAGGATGACATTCTGGAGACCTTTTTCTTTCCACCGTAATGTTCATTCATTGTAAAAATGCCCTCAAAGTCTAGCTTTCTATCAGATAAGGATGTTACACACTTAACTCCTATCTCCATGTCTTGCACATAGACAGAAACATTTGTTGAATAAAATAAATGAACTATTATGTGATAGATTAATCAAACAAATGAATCTGCTAACCTCATGCTTAAGAAATTTTACATGTGTTAACCACTCTCTTCTCCCACTTAGGATCCCAACCCAAATCAATGAAATCATACACTTTCTTAAGAAAACCCTTCTAAAAGTGATGCAAATGCCAGAAACTTCAGGAAGGGTAGAAGGAAGACACTGTTTACATATAGGAGCTTCAGGTACCCTTCGATGCTATCACAGATGCACCATTTCTCTCCCTGTACATGTGGTTCAGAGCAACCTGTTGACTCATGTGTGCCATTGTTTTCAGGA
Source organism: Cheirogaleus medius (assembly GCA_008086735.1). NCBI lineage: Eukaryota > Metazoa > Chordata > Mammalia > Primates > Cheirogaleidae > Cheirogaleus > Cheirogaleus medius. The sequence continues at coordinate 7,413,635 of VBSM01001044.1, read as the reverse complement.
CAAACATATCATCATATAACTTGTGAGCCATTAACAAAAACTCAGACATCCTAAGCATTTGGATGGTAGAGCTCTAGGCCCTCCCACTTCAAAATCACTTTTTCTGCTTCTTGCTTTATTCTGTGCTTGGAGATGATGATGATCATAGATAATATTTACTGAATACCTAATACCTTGTCAGGCACTGCGCTGACATTTTCTCAAGGATGACAACAGTGCTATGAAATAGCAGTAATACTTTCCCCCGCTGATAGATGAGGAAATGGAAATGTAGCAAGGTCTGGTAATGTGTTCGAGACTATACAGCTTGGTGCATGCTGAAGTCAGTGTTCAGGCCCACATTGTTCTGATCCCCATGCCAGCACTGCCAGCCACTGGAATGCAGTGTATCTGCCTGTAGCAATCTTGCCTTTTTCGGTTTTGTCCTCAGTCCTCAGCTCTTCACCTGTTGCTTGGACCCAATAAAAGCTTTGGCTTTAGTGGTTTTAACCTTAGAACTCTTGCTCAGTTGGCACTCAGCCTCTGGCTCCATCCGTTCATGGCTGTTCCTAGTAACCATAGAGCTGGATCAAACTCAGACCTGGGACTCTAGGTCATTGGATTAGTACCACTCCTGAGCCCTTTCCTGGTCCTCAGGCAAGGAAGAGATCAGACATACCTGCCTGGGACACTAATAGGAAATCCTTGAATCCCACATGCTTGAACCGATGGATGGTGTAAAACATGGAAATTAAGCTTCTTTCTTTTTATTTGCAAAGGTAGAGCTAGACCTGATGAAATAAAAGCAAAGGAGATGCCGAGTCCATATTTAGTTAGCCTCAAAATACACACAACCTGAGAGCTCCCTATTTAGCTCACCTTCTTGCTTCTGCTGCAAATGTTTGCTGATGCTACAGCTTACAAAGCACAAGTCTTCAGGGCCCCTCTGAGCCCCTTTGGTACACTCTTTCCCATGATTAGGTAAATGTCAGTGAAAAATCACCATGTATTTAGTGTTTTAATAAAACCACAATATTGTTTATTTTGTGGCCACAGGTTCCAAAAGGGAAAGAAACAGCCACATCAAACTTTGCCCCTAAAACTCCAGAAACTCCCTACAGGATACTTATAAATGTTATCCTCCTGCCACCCAAGCTATGTTTTCACTAGAACATCCTCCACTGCTAATTCTAGTCGATAATCACAGGACTGGCCAGGGTCATTTTCAGGCTTGAGGAAAGAAATAGAATCCAGATTGTGTGTCACAAGAAACATAACTTTAATTCCTAACTTCCAGCTCTTTGATGACAAGGTCACCAAATGCCAAACTTAGATTACGGAACAGTAATTCTACCCAAGACATACAAGCATGAAATCTGTCTCAGCTTTTACTTCCCTGCCTAGCCCTTGAAGGCTTCATTGCCATCTCCAACCTTATTGCTAAGCACCTGCGTTGTGCACTGCACTGTCCGGGACAATGACAAGAATCAAGGGGTAGTGAATAAATCAGCTGTATGTGACCTCACGGTGTCCATCAGATCCAGGTGGCCCTAAGATGACATCTCAAGTGCTATTGGTCTGGCCACCCACTTGTGCTTATGGTAGTTGCCATGTGGATGGTGGGACTTTGGCAGGCCAGGTAGGCTCCTCTCCTACCTCCCTCTACCTGTTCTGCAATGCTTGTTTTGTTTTTAAAAGAAACGTGGATGGAAATTATAAATAACTGAAAATGCAATATACCCATATTTGACATATGTAATGACATACATTAACTCTCAGGCATGGCTATGATCAGCATCTTTTCGGAGAGTTTCTTTTTTAAGAGAAAAGAGAGAACCCAATGGCCTTGGATCCTGAAGGCCTGGAGTGAGAAGAAAGGGCCCTTGCAGAGATGAGAAAAGGAGAAAGGGGGAAAAACAGTGTTCTCCTACCTTACTCGTCTAATAAACCCATCCGCAAACAAAATGAATTTGTCTTACTAGCACATTATGAGGTGTCTATATGTGATGAATAAGTTGAGTATTTCTCATCCTCCTGACTAAATATTACTATTTAATTTATCACATAGTTATTGAACTGTTATTCTTCATGATGCTTCGTGGTAAATTCCGGGATCTGTTTTACATAGAATTTTTTGTTTTTTAATTTTTACCAAACTTTTACTCTAAAGGTTTCCCTAGCTTTTGAACAAACAGTCTAAATGGAAGAATGAACCTTTTAGTTAGATAAAGGCAAATAATTAGTTTTTCCCATTTCACTGGGCTTCTTAGGCTTCACCATGAGCAGGGATCATGTCAAAAATCCATGCAGCAATAAATCACTTGTTCATGTACTGGCTAAACACTGAGCCACAGAAGCTGTCCAGCTTAGCTGGCAGGAACTAACCTTATTTTGAACATGTACTAGGACAAAAAATGCTGAATAATAGGAAATGAAAAGGAAAACATTCATTGTAGCTCCCAACTTACTCACTGTCAATATTAAGGACATGTAACTACTCTGTATTATCCATACAGATTTAGAGACATAGTAGGAAGAATATTAACTAAGGAACAGGAACATTTATTTCGAAAGGAAAACATGGATGAGAATCAGTAAATTGGCTCATGGAAGCAATCCCCTTCAAGTGGGGGTGGTGGTAAAGAGAAGTCCTTGAGTCTCTGGTTACCCTTCGTTGCAATTGCCGAAAGAGCTAAGCAGAAATTTTTGGCCGAGCTCATTCTTGGGGTGAGGGCTGAATCTTCTCCCTTCTTTTAGAGGAGCCTTTTAGTCAGCAAGAATGTATATGTGCAAGCCAAATACAGGCTGTTGAGATTAGCTGCCTCCTTAATCCTATTGGATTCACCCTCCCTTCCTCCCTCCTTGGCTTCCCTGGGGGTAGAGCTCCCTATTTCTTCTCTCTCTAGGAGGCCCCAACAGAGGCCAATTGTCAATAGATGTTAAAGGTTGATTTGGCCGCTTCCACTACAAATGAGGGATGCTGTATTAAATATTAGAGTTTTCTATGTGATCAGTGAGACCCTTTAGCAGCTGTCCTCAGGATCAGGGCTAGTGTGCCGAAAGGAGGGAGGAACAGCAAGGGCAGGAGTACAAATGGCTCTGTTCTGGGGCTAGATGCCTTACTGATCCTGCTGTTGATGTTCTCCATGACTCTAGGTGGGGGAACATTTACCAGATCTGGGCAGCTGGAGCTGAAAGGGAAAGGTAAGAAAATGACTGCTGAAATGTCTTTCCTCCTCCCGATCAGATTAAAGGCTGGTTTCTCCAGCTCTGTTGTTGACCTGTTGCAGAAGCATGTGGGGATCGTTAGCCCCCGCTGCTCACTACTGTTTCTTGTTTCCCACAGGGCACTTCATCGCTTCCATGTCAGAACATACATATTGCTTGTTGTCTGTGCCATTCTTCTTATTTCTTAACTATATTTTGTTTGCACTGCTCCTTGTGAGATGCCTGAGAAAGCTGACTAGCCGTACTAGGAGTCTGACATTCAGAGACTAGAAGTCTCCAGGCGGTACAGATGCTGTGAAAGCAAAAACCACCTGGACTCAGAGATCAGTGGAAGCTGGGAGCAGCGTGAGTAGGAATCAGTGGGTCTAGGAAGTTAGGAAATGGCACTGGTGTAGAACAACCCCGAAATCTTGGGTAGAAAGTTTTTCAGCTGCCTGTTCGTCAACCATGGAGCCTCCTGCTAACTTTCTCTTTTCCCTCCCTCTGTTCCTCTTCTCTTACTCTCCCTTCTCCACTTCCGTCTTTCTGTTTTCTTCTCAAAGTCTCCATCTCCTCCTGTCCAATCTTCAAAGAAAATTACTTGTTTTAGATTTTTCCTTCAACATGCCTGCTGAATTACAATATTGGTGTGTACCTTAGTTATGCCAGTGATGTTAACTGGTGGTGAGCAGGGGATATCACTTTGTGACCAGGCTGGAGAAGACAAAAAAGTCAAATTCTGTTTTCCAACATTTCAGCAAAGAATTTGTCTATTGACCCAGTTACAATTCTAATTCTTATATAACAAAGAGAAGAATGTGGATTTACTTACAGAGTCTGTTAAAAATTAAGTGACCATGGGTACACAGCAAATATAATTTTATTCTGCTAATAAATTCTATAGATTATAATTTATAATGCACTGAAAAGAATTTAAGGGAAAATAGACATTGCATATACATTTATATCCTATCGTATTAATTGGAAAAAGAGGAAGAGTAAATGCTGGTATGTGTGTGTGTGTGTGTGTGTGTGTGTGTATGGAATAGTTATATATAGTAGAATGGTTATATATATGGGTTATATATACTTTTTTCATATATATATGGAAAAAATAGTGCATTCCTAGATTAAGTTTGAATCTACTCATATTGCCTATTCCCAGCTTGCAGTTGTACATTGTTTACATTAATAACTGCAGGGTGTATCCCACATAAAGAAAGCAAATTCTTTAAATGGAGCTAGCACTGGATTTCTCTCATTCGCATCTCCATCTGCCCTTCCTTTGACAAAGCTGTCTTTCAGGACACACCTTTCAACTTCTTTTCTTCATCTCAACCTGCCGTTGAATATAACTACTTCAGACTGCTGCTTGATGCTGAGCACAGCAAGAAATCCACATGGGCACCCCCTGCACAAACTACCTCCTACTTTTATAAAACCAAATGCCAAACTGGTTTCACAATGGAGATGTTGAACATAAAAGTTGGCTCCATCACAATGTCCACCCGGTGGTTATGTGAATGGTTGTTTATAACTTGTGTTTGGCTTCCTAGCCAAGCACTGGTGTCGCCTAAAATTGCTACTGTGAGAAAACCAAAATGCTATTTTGTAAGCCCAAACTCTTCATCTAAGTTTTGGAAAACTGCTCTTCTTTCTGCAGAGCTTGCTAAAGAAAGATAAACAACTCTACCCAGACAATGGGAAGCTGGGGAACAGTGGCTCTTTATTAGGTTACATATTACTATGAGGATGGGCAGAAATGTATGCTTAAAAGGCGGTTGCCTTCTTGTGGAGTAAAATATGTTAAATATCAGCAATCTCCACAATCCCTGAGTTCACCCTTTGTGGATTTGTTACTGAGAAATTGATCAGCCCCTTATTTTTCCCATGGTCATGTCAGAATCATAATTTGGATATAAAGTCATCTACTGTTCTTCTATTTTAAACATAGTTTAAACAACCAATTTGACTTAAAATAAACAAAAATTGGTGCCTGAAAGCCAATGATCAGTGACCCTATTTTCCCCTATAATTACTTGCCGGGCAGCATCTTGACTTCTAAAGAAGCTGTATATGATGAGTAATTGAACGCCTGGAGATATATTAGATTTGTGTCTCAGGACAGAATACAATTGTAAATAATTTATTTGACCTGCCTAGAATTATTAAATTTCAAATGAACAAATTAATAATAAAATCTATGCAAGGTGATAGTAATAATCTAATTTTTTCATTTCAGCTGAATTTTGAATCAAATATATAATTTATTCATTGATAATAAATTTGTGTCTTAATAACATGAAATGATTGCAGGGATTGGTTGTCATCTTTGGAACCATCAGAAAATAGGTACAAGTGGCCTCGTGGGGAAATTCAGTAATTCCTAGCAATGCAATGAGATGGAAGAAGTTACTATCTGTAGTTTCTGCTAAGTGCCTCCTGGGCTACAGGGATGAGAAATAGAAAGTAGTGCTTAGGAGGTGAAAAGGCTGTTTTGTGGAGGCATATAGGATCAGAGCACTTGAGTCCTTGCAGGGAAACAGTGAAGGGTATGTGCGAAATAAAGCCTCATAAAATGAACAAGCATTACTTAATAAGTGGGAGGATCAGGAGTTGTCAGTAGATGTTCTGCCATCCTAACTAATATGGAGTCAACCCCAAAGTAAGGTAGGGAAGGAGTGGCTGAGTTGGAAGTGGGAAAGTGCCTGGGAACAGAAATGGAAAAGTTATCTGGAGTCTAGGAAGTAAACGCAGTCTTGTAGGTGGCCTCTACTCCCTTCCTTAAGAATCTAAGGAGAGTATTTAGGTTTTTATGGCTGGTGAGAAGAGTACAGGCAAGTCACAAAACTACTTCTGAAGTTCCTTTTGGTAGGAGAGTGTTGTCCTTCCAGATTGATGTTCAGGATAGTTACCTGTTTTCTGGGATTCCTGCATGTTTATAATAAAGTGTTTAGATGAAAGTATATATTACCTGGTCATTTCCAATTGAATATATAAACTGGAAATGTCCTTCATGGGAAAGAAACTTAAAAGTACATACTTGGGCCTTGAAAACAGTTTTGAAGCATCTTGATGGATAACAGAAACATGATTATTCTTTCCTTTATAGAAGCAGAATGTCCCTAGCAAGAGTGGCTGCCAAAAGCACTGTGTTTAAAGTAAATGCTGTTTCCCTCTGCCTCCATTTAAAAATCAGACCTAGGTTCTCAATGTTAAATATCAAAGGAGGATCTTCCTGAGCAAATGTTTCACTGGTTGTTTGGTGTATTATCATTAGGAAGTATGCTCTGCACATCTTTTAAAACTAAGGTGAATTCAATCCTTCCTCTCAATCTAAGAATTTTCATGATAATATAAAAATCCCCTGCATAATCCCTGTGCCTCAACTTGGTGCCCACTTCTAAGACAGACTTCTTACTGTCTTGCTTATTTCAGTTTGAAAAATGTATTGCAAAAAGCTGGACTAAATACATTATTTTCCACCAGGTTCGGCCGTCCATACCCTAATGCGCTATGGCTTAAAAAGATAAGATTGTGCTAAATGAACCCAGACTTGACTTAATCAATTCAATAATCTGCAAAAAGGGATTACTTGAAATGGCAGAGAGCTCTATTAGTATTAAACTTTGTTCTGACATCGCAAAATTTAATGAGCTACTCTCTGGGCCTGTTCCTGAGTGTATATCTTACTTCCATGTGTTAGCTGGACATATGGAAGCCACATTAACTCTGACAGTCAAGGCAAGCAGTTTGTAGTCCATTGACAAGGGATCTCAGAAGACATACACTTCATTTTCTCAGGTAATTCTTTCCCTTCCCCTCCAACCAGAGACTTTGTTTTAAAACAGAGAAAATCAGTGAAAGGGTGGAATTATGTTGGGAAATTTTTTCTGCCTGTGTAACTGCTGTAACCTGGAATATAATTTCCAACCCAGCTATGAACTTTTGAACTTACAAAGCCTTCATTGACACAGTTGACCAGTTAAGACCTCTTTTATATTATCTCACTAATAAATTAATCCAAATCTTTTACATTTCTCTGACCACATTTTTTTACCTTTTAGGGTAGACATAATGTGCTTGGGGAAACTGCTTATGCCTTTCTCAAAAGTGGGATTGGCAAAGGAGGAAGATATCTGTGTATACAAAATCATTAATTTAATCCATTCAATTAAATCTCTAAAATGAGAGCTACTTTTAGTAAGCTCACTTTATAAAGTATACTATCATGGACATTGAAAGAAATTTCAAAACAGAGAAGAAGCAGTATTTGCCTTGGAAAAATTCATAATCTATTTAGGGAGACTAGGCCACCAATAAGAAAAGCAAATACTACTTGGAAGCACATAAAAAGAATAAGCCATTGAGATGGGGTAAATCGAGCCCATATGTGCTAAAGGGACATAAGGGAGAGGCAATAAAATCGCAGGTGAAGTTAATCAAGATGCCTTCCTGGAAGAGGTGAACTTTGAATAGGATTTTGAAACAAAGATTAGTGGAGAAAAATTTTTAATGAGATGACTGGCCTTCACGGCCAACGACATGAAGTGGAAAGTTCTGAGCAGAGAATAAGATTTTTTTTAGTCTGGGGAAATATCACATATAGAAATATAGAAGGAGCCCTTTCATCTGCCATATGTTGATTGGTCAATCAGAAATAGCACTAAAAAGGGGAATTATGTAATATGAAACACACATTCCTTAAGCATTTTAACTTTAAACCTATAATCGTACTCTCAATCACAAATTTTCAACATAATGCCAGGGCATTTTCTTTGAGTTGGATTCTCTCTTCTTTCTAATGACTCTCTTTGCATTAACCACACCCACATATATTATCCTTAGCTTCCAGGGTTAGTTCCTTGGAAGCAAGATCAGAACTCTGAGACACTTGCTAAGCAATCTGGATGGTCACTTTCTACTCTGACTCTCAGTTTCACCCCCTCAAAATAGAGTTATGTTACCTATACAAAATTTGTCAACAGATTCTTTAGGGACATGTCTTGAGAAGAATCTTTCCATAACAGATTTCCCTAGTAACAACAACTCTTTATTTTCATATTCATATTTTTATTTTAATTCAATTACATAAAGGCAATACTAAGAATAACTACATACAGGGATTCGGAACATATACAAGTGACTGTTAGAATGCTGACAACTCATTTTATGTGTGTGGAAGTGTATGGGCTTACTAATGAGAACATGCCAAAGGAGAGAATTCAGCATGTAGAGGGTTTCCTTACATATATTTCAGAAATGAATGATATGTTAAGTCAGTTATGATCAGTCAGTAGAGGGATATTCTATAGAATATCTATTGAAATAGCTGTTACAGTAAACTTCTGAAGATAAGCTCAAAGATGAGCCTAGACTTAGGAGTTAATTGAAAGTGACTCAGGAACCTCCAGTCAAAATAGCTGGAGGTATTCATCCATCACCCATGATGCCAATCCCTACTGATGATAAATAAAATACTAAAAAGAGAAAATTAAAACAGCTGCAATCAAAAAACAAGAAAAACATCTCTGTAGTCCAGAAACATAACAGAAATGCAAAGTTGTGAATTAAGCCAGGCTGAAGCTACCAGCCTGCTGGGCTCAGAGCCAAACATTCTTTTAGTAGATTTCACACTTGGAACATCTGGTTCAACATAACTGCAGCAGAGAACTTCAACTATATCTACATGGTGAAAATAACAATGGATTATGGTAGATTTACAATCTCCAAAATAAACCATTTCAAAACAGGTTCCACAAGGAACTTGGGCAATCCAATTAGTGGCATCACATTTGTGGCTTTAGCTTATTACTAGAAATATCCCATAGGTGCTATTTCTATTTTGGGGCAAGAGCACATCCACAGATAACCTTTGCAGACTGACCAAAAGACCTCATTCTAAGGGATCTTTCTTACCCAAGTAAGTCTCTGGAATGACACCTGTAGGATATTTCCTGAAACCAATCTAATTTATGCCCCAGACTCAGAGGCTAACAAGTCACACCTGTGGCTCTGGGGCTGCTCCAATAAAGGTCACTGGGAAGGTGGTCCTGTAACAGTTGTGTCTTGGTGGGTATTCTTAAAAGATTTCAAGACGATCTATCAAAGAGGGTATTCTGGAGTTTATTATAAATGACAAAGTTTTTTAGCAGAGGGAAGACAAATAAAATAACAGTTTTGACCGTACTTAAAAAGAAAAAGCATATAGTTGTATGTATGTGCAAGGTAATGTGATGATATTACTATAAAATTATAGGGAAAATGTGTTGTAAACTTCAGCATTTTACAGTGAACTTGTAGCCACGCCTTAACAAACCTTATGAGGAATGACTAGTGAGACTGTGGGAACATATGCACTCCCCCCTCTTGTGCATGGTTATAAATGATGTTTGTCCTGCCTGGCCTTCTCTGTTCATTCACTCAGTGAAGATATGTTGAATGTTTACTGTGGGCCAGAGTCTGTGCTGGGTTTCGAGGGGAACACAGGTGCGTAAGACTCTGAGGACATTTTGCATTGCTTTTCTCCTTGGTAAAGAAATATTTGATGAAATTAAGTTGAGGAATCTCTGTTGCTTGTTTTTAGAAGGACATCGCTAAATTAACATAGCAAAAGAAACATGGAAATAGTATTATATTATTGTATAAACCATCTTGCAAATAAACAATTACACGACGAATCAGGTCTTTTGAACTCCTGACCTTGAGCGATCTGCCCGCCTTGGCCTCCCAGAGTGCTAGGATTACAGGTGTGAGCCACCACACCCGGCCCGAATCAGGTCTTTTAAGATAAGGATCCCGGAGGCATTTTTATGCTAAAGAAGATTTCTTTAAAAGTATAAACCAAGTCTACAAACATGTATGGAGCTGTTGGAGACAATGCAAGTGCTGCTCAAATTCCCAGGTAGCATACAGACATAGCTAGGGCAGGGTCTCTGTCCTCACAGAGTGGGACGTCTACCAGGTGAAACAGAGAAAAGCATGGGATCCAAGGAACAGCCCTCTGATTGTGCTTAACTCTTGCTAGTCTTGTAGTAGTATTTGGTGAAAACAAGTGGCTTTTGATGATCCTAATTTTTGTCTCTCAAAATGATCCAGGGGACTTCCTTCTGTGCCTGTCCTGAAGAGGACAGAGGATATTCTCTTAGCCCCCTGGCATTTACAGCCCTGATGCAAGTGTGTGATTCTAAGCTGTTGCCCTGTTTCTGGGGACATGGAGGATCGTGATTCCTAGGGTCAAAGAGGCAAGATCCTTGTCTTTTCATTGATGCTTCAGCCCATCTGGGAGGAGTTGTGGGCAAAGACATCTAGTAGAGTTTCTGATTCATCGTGGTGATTCATTAGCTCAGATGGCACATATGGGTAATATGGGAAGATGTGAGAGAATGGTGCCTCCCGTGCAGAGGGAAATGGGGTAATTGGTCTCTGACTCCTCCCATCCTCTGGCTCCTCTATTGACTTTTAAAGCTGCCGGTACCGGCCTTCCTCAGGGGGATCATGCTCTTCCTCCTTGAGATCAGGCTTCCAGTATGTTCACATGTGGCACTGGCAGAGGTTTGGCACCCACAGTATAACAATGATAATAATTTATTGAGTGCTTTCTATGAGATAGATAATGAGCCACATGCCTTATCAGCTTTATCTGGGTTAAATATTACAATCATCTCCATCTTATACGATGATGAAAATGGAAACTCAGGGAAGTTAACTAAGAACCCAGATTGACATATCAAGGAAGAAGCCTGTTACTCAAACTCTATTCTGTCTGGTTCCAGAGGCAGAACTCTTAACCACTGAGCTATCCTGCGTGGTCTCTAGCATGCTAAGAAATTTTAGTGCACATTCAATTTTGCATTTTTCCTTGCTTCTCAGATGCGTCTCTGTGTATCTCCCGACCCAAATACAAGCTCCTGCTCCCACAAAGCGTGTACACACTCACATGTATACAAACTCACACACATAAAGCACATTTCTGCTGCCTCATTTACAATAGGCTCAGTTATTGCTCATAGTCAGTTTCGTTTTTGGCTGGGCCTTTAAGTGCTTTTTAAATGTTAAGAATTCCAGGGACCTTCACAAAGACCAAAGTGGCAGGGTTTAACTTTTCCCACAAATCAGAATAGGCAACTGCCAACTTTCACATGGGGTCCCCTCCCCAGTGACAGCAGTTGTATTAAAGGAATAGAAAAGCCCAAACATTGTATGCACGCTTAGCAATGCATAAGAGGTGCTTTAAAACAGATATGGGGGGAAAAAGGGCAAATTCAAAATATTTGCTGCCTTTCTTGTGCCTATTCACTAAGTAGTCCCTTGTTTTGAGCTCAGAAGCTTGGATTTTTTTTCCCACTTCACCTTTCCCTTTCCCCTGGAACATCTTTATCAGCTTTCCACTCCTCCATCTGTCAGAAGTTCCTGTTTTCCTTTGAAAGGCTTTCTCAGCAAGCTGACCTCTGTGGATTTCATCAGCGCCACTTGCGTGCACATGCTGTGACTCATTTTCACTAATTTGTGCAATGAGCAATGAGCAGGGGCCAGGAAAGGCCCTGCAGCCTGCAAAGGACTAATCAGCTACCAACTGTGGCATATGAGCTTGTCTAAGTGGAGAGCTCCCAACGCCTGCCCAGAAGCTCCTCCTTCTGCGTCTCCCACCCCTAGGTTTTGCTCTCGAATAACTGATGTGACAGCAAACATCTCTAGCCCCGAGTCAGGCTCACACTGCCAAAACCATATAGAGGAGTATGTAGTTATTTTCTCATTTATCTGTTTCAAAATTAACATTTGATTACTAAGTTGTTTTTTTTTTTTTTTTTTTTTTTGAGAAAAAGAAATATGTTTCCTCTAGTCCTGGCAGATCATTTGTTGTGTTTTCTCACCCCTCCTGCTTCTCTCAAGTGTATTTGCAAAATGAGCGAAGGCTGATTTCTAGCAGAGGATATTTCATGGCTTAGTTTCTCATCAAGATGATAAATCAGACTGGGTGCCTGAATAATTACATTCGTGGAGCTGGACTGTAATTTTTTACCACGGAACGCGCAAGGCGGTGTTCTGACTCATATACAACAGTTTTCATAACTCATGCAAATATTGCATCCAACTTTTGGATAGATGGAGGGGTATTTTTAGGAATTTTCATCAATACTTAATAACGCAATTTACACTACAAACAGAACATTGCAATAAAGAATTCAAGAGCAAATAAGTGCCATTAAGTCGAGTAAGGGGCTTCATAGACCTTGTTCCATTTATAATACCTTGTCTCAAGACACAGGAATATACATTTTGGCAGAGTCGTAGTAGACAATATGCTGTTCCTTTCTGCTATGAAGACAACATGGTCTTCGCTCTGGGAACTGGGAGTACCAAATTCCATGTTAATTTCCATACCCAAATTGCTATGTGGATTTGTAAAAAATTCATTTCTTTTTGTTTTAATAGAGAAAAGCACCACCTGGCCTCTGCTTTCCCTGAGATTATTTTTATAGCCTGTTTTGGCTTTGACAAAGAAATGTATCTCTATGTTCATGTGCATCTGAACTCCAGGTATACACATCCGGGGCTTCTTGCTTGCTTTTCATACCTGCTTACTCTCCCAAAGGAAAAGACTCAGTACATTAGAACGACAACCATAAAGATTCTTTTAAAAAGAACTGTAACAATGAAGCTGGGACTAGGGAATGATAACTGCAACTGAACCCCAAGTAAAGGGCATCTGCTCCAACACGGTGTAAAATTTAGCCTGCTTCCTAGGAGTTAAGATAAGAAATAGCATGAGCTATCTAGCACTTATTTTATCAGCAAGGGCCTTTGACAGGCCCTTGAGCACATGATCTAGTCTAAAAGCCTAAATTCAAAATAAGGTCTACCACTAACTACCTGTGCAACATTGGGCAAGGCATCTAATTTCTCTGGGCTTCAATTTTGTTCTCTGTAAAATAGATTTGATAATGTGCACCTCACAGAGTGTTTATGAGGATTAAATAGATGTGCAACATATGTAAAGCCCATAGTACAATGCCTGGCATAGGGTGACATAATGTGTCAATAGGTTTTGACACCATTAGGTTCAAGGAGCTCAACATCTGGTAGAAGAGATAATATATCTGCACAGATAACCATAATTTAAGGTAAAATAATTTAAGTATCCTGAAAACGGTGAAGACAAGAGGCAACAGGAAAAGCTTCCAACTGGGGATATGGGCTTCGGGGAATCAATTCTTTATCCATGGGGAAGGTTTGAAGGGTAGGATTAAAAGAAAGCTAAGCAGAAGGAAACATCATAAACCATGCTAACGAGGGTCTTTGAGACGCAGACACCAATGTGGGATTAAACATATGAGCATCTTTATAAGGGGAACACCTGTGAGTGAAAATGTGGCGACAGAGGGGGCGTCCGGGAGAAATGTCAGACCTGGATTCAAGACAGGCCTCCAGGAAGGGGAGGGGAAAAGGTTCTAGAAGGACATGGCATCTAAGGAAGGTTTGGCAAGGCCCTCAGGGAGTCCTGGAGCCAAAGTTGGCTGTTACCGGAGTCCATGTCTCCCGGGCATGGACTTGGCTTAGTATCCCCGCCTGCTCAGGCACTGGCCGGCAGTGGCCTGTGGGAAGCATGACTTCTGGGCAGCCCTGGGGCTGGGTTTGAGAGGGCAGCCACTGACGGCCTTGGTCAGTTCCCCTCCCACTAGCTGGAGGTCTGCCAGGCATGTTCTTATGGCCACCTCGTAAGCCATTGCACAAAGACTAGATAGAAATCACGGGCTGCTTTATCCAGAATGAAATATCCTACAGGTCAGCTGGGCTTGGGCACAGAGGCAGGAACATTGATCTGTGGTTTTGTTTATTTACAAATACAATAGAAGTGGGTTATGGCAATTAAGGAAGCAGTGGCAAGGGCACTGCCCTGCAAACACTGTCACTAGGAGTGTTTTCCCACTTTGGGGCAGTCCATCTCTGTGCTCCTCCACAGGCCCTGCTGCCTGTGTGATTCCGTCACGTTCCTGGTTGCTTCTCTTCAACAAAATAATTCAGAGGCAGCTTATTGATGTGACTGCATCCCGAGGGATAAGGCATCTTCTAGGACAACAAAAATCCTTAGTTGGTAGTAACCCAGAAAGAGCAGTGGGAAATAATTTTCAAAGCATCCCCTCATCTGAAAGTTACATGTGCTCATCTCTAGCACTCAATAAAGGAAATTTAAGGCAAGTCTTGTTATTCCATGTGACTAATGTTAAAGTTGTAATTTTCCCAGGGTCATACTTATACTCTACTAGTGGAAAAAAGTCAAAATAAAACAAAGCATGGATTTGGAGGAACTCAGATTTGGCCCTAGATTTGCCCCTTACTAGTTTTGTGACCTTGGATTAGTTAACATAAAACTTTTGAGTCCCAATAGGTTCAAGTTTAAAACATGAACCATAGTATCAACTTTATGAAATTGTTGTGAGGATTAAATGAGTAATGTATAAAGTGCCTAGTCCCACAATTTCTTTCCTTTGACTTAGTGACTGACTGATTGGTTCAGGTAACTGTTATTAATACACCAAGACAGACAATGTTAAAAAGAAAAATAAGAAATAATTTTAGAGAAAGTTGAGAGCTCATTATCTCAGAAACATAAACAAATATCATATGGTTAATAACACATATGTTGGGTGCTAAACAAGCATCAGTTCCAAATCCAAATCTGCCATTGACTGTCTCTGCAGCATTGGGCAAGTCACTTAACCTCCTGAAACCCATTTCCTCCTCTGTGACATGTGCAGAATGATAGTAACACTCTCATAAAGTTATTTTGTAAAAATTAAATTATTTGTTATAAAGGGCTTAGAATAGTGCCTGCCTAAGTTCTACTACATAGAAGAGTAGTTAATACTCACTAAGTGCCATTATTATTATTTTAAAATTTATGTTAACTATTTTAAGGATGATTATTATTATCATTATTTGGTTGTTGCTTTCGGGCACTCTGGGAGTAGAAAAGGGTTGAGGGAGGGAGAACTATTTCCTGATCAAATCTATAGAATATACATCACTCACAAAAATTGAAAGTGGTAGAGAATGTTGTTAAAAGCAAACAAACAATAACTATATATCAATAAAGTTCATTCAGTGGAAGTTATACATATACTTTGAGTTGTTTTTATATTGATGTTCTTTTTTTTAAGGCTTGCCTGAGTCTATTTGCAAAGCTCTCCCAAACACCCCCATGGTTTCACTTTCCACAGTTTTCAGTTACCTGTGGTCAATCGCAGTTCAAATATATTCAATGGAAAATTTCAGAAATAAATTCATAAGTTTTACATTGCTTGCCATTCTGAGTTATATCATGATGAAATCTCTCACTGTCCAGCTCCATCCCACCCAGGACAGGAATCTTCTCTTGGTGCTGTAGACACTACCTGCCTGTTAGTCACTTAGTGGCTATAGGATTCGGTACTATCCTGGTTTCAGGCATTCCCTGGGGGGCTTGGAACATATCCCCTGTGAATAAGGAAGGGGTGATGTAGGAGCTTCTGTACTCATTTATATCTTTGTTTTCAAATGGCTTTAAGGAAGCTTTCAAGGACATATAAAATCCACCGCTGTATACATTAAAATTAAATGTAAAAAAGAAAAGAAGGTAGGGTGGAAGCATAACAGGAATCCAGGAATGAGGATAAACATGAATAGTGTAAAGATTTAGATACTTGCCACAAGTGGGCTTGGACATTGGGCTCCAGAGTTTTTATTGGGTAAAACTTAATCAGTTACAAAGTCTGACCAATAAAAATCTGCCATTTGCTTAGGAGAAACACAACAATTATTTGGTGCAAAACTCCTAAGATAAAAATCTACCGTCTCCTTAGCATAAGCACGAGGATTCTTTGGTACAAAAGGAAGAAATGATTTCTCCTACAGACCCAAATAAGGTACCTAATGGTGAACTAGCAAATGTTTTAGTATCATCCTAACCACAGACGGTGAATGCTATGCAGCTGTTTATGTTCTTAGTGGCAAGTTAGTTAGCATCTCTTCCATCAGATTCCTTACCTGTAAAATGAGAGAAATATTAGTACCTATTTTATAGAAGTGTTGTGAGCATTAGTTAACACATATATGAAGTGCCTAGAACAGTGGCTGACACATACAAAACATCATGTACATAATTACTGTTGCTATGATTAGGAGCCTTAAAAAGGCTGCACCATTTCACCAAAGCAAAATGCATTGTTCTTTGTAAGGGTGCTTCTCCCACCTTCCACATTCCACTTTCTGCCTATAGAAGGAATGGCCTCTGGGGAAAAAAAGAAAAAGGCATCACTGAATTGCTTTGAACGGTTATCCCATTTCTAGGAACCCACTTCTCCCCCACAAAGAAAAATGTAAGATCCACAAAAATCAGATGTATTGGGAGGTTAACTGTTGAGTGTTTGATGAAAGAATAAAGCTGAATACGAACCAACCTTCAATATAAAATAATGATGACTCTACGCTGACTGTATAGACATGTAAATTATTATTGTGGAGGAAAAACAGCAACATGGAAAACCAAAAATGTTTTACTCTCCACCCAGTTGTTTAGGCTGGAAACCTTTAGTTCTTCACTTTCCTCTCTCTTTCTGTATATAACTCATTAGTGGGTTTTATTGGTTCTGCCTCCAAGAATTATTTCAAATATATTCGCTTCCCTTTTACTCCATGTTACCTCTCTCTCCAAATGGACTGTTCCAACTGCTTTCTCCTGCTGGCTTCTCACAGCAGCCGAAGTGAGCTTCAATAAACATAATTCATATTCTATCACTCTCTACTTAAAACACTTCAATTATTTTTCCACATGCTCTGTTAGATGATCTTTATATATTCTATCTGTTAGCTGTTCCCATAATAATGCTGAGTAACAAATTACCAAAAACTCAGTGGCTTAAAATAATTATTAATATTTAATCTTACTCAAGCATCTGGCGATCAGCTGGAGGTGGGCTGATCTCGGTGGGGCTTAGCTGGACTTGACTCCACGCTGCATATTGGATCCATGTCTGCTAGATGTCTCTCATCCTCCTGTGACCATGTTCTATCCAAGTGACAGAAGGACAATAGAGTGAACTTAACTGTGGAAGCAAGCACATTTTAAATCTCTTCTTACATCAGATCTGCTAACGTCTCCTTGACTAAAGATATAGCTGAGCCTAAAGTTAAGGATTAGCAAAGCTCACTAAACCGAAGCAAGTTACATGGCCAAGTGCAATAGCAGTGAGGTGGGCAGCTGTATTCATTCCATGGGGGTGGGGAGAGGGAGGACATGATCCTCCTCACATGCCTTTCTGCTCTAATCTCTATCGCTCTCCTTGAACCAACCTCATCAGGTTTTCTTCAGCTCTTTAAACAGGACAAGCTCTTTCCTGCCTCAAGATATTTGCAAATGTAATTCCCTCAAACTCTAAGTCTTTGCAGCTTGACGTTCTTCCTAATTTTAGCTTAAATATCAATTCCTCGAAAAGGTCATTCCTGATGTTATTAGTAGGAGGTAACCTCCCGTGATTCTCTCAGTATCTTTCTTCCTTCATAGCATTTATATGAATTTATTATCTTTGTTTTCCTTTGTTAGCCTTGGAATCTGTCTCCCTGACTCTGGCATAAGCGTTGCTTCCTGAATTTGGCCCTCAGTTTCTCACAGTCTGACAAGTTGACCCCTTTTGCTCTGCTTTCTCTTTTGAGAGTATTTCCTCTTGAGCTATGAGATATTCCAAGTCCTCTACTAGAGAGAAGCTTGTAAAAGTTTCCTCCAAATAAGCCATCAGTAACCCACTCAGCCAGCCTGGTTTCTTCTGCTCTCTGAACTGCTCTTGCAGATATATATATATATATATATATATATATATACTGTGCACCGGCAGAGCCCTGACCAAAGCCAGGCCTCCTGTCTACCAGGACAGGACTCTTTCTTGTGATGGAAAACATTCTCGATGCTAGATCAGGTACCCTGAAGTTTACACCAAAGGCTTCACTGAGCTCTAAATAAGTACTGACAGTAATGAGTCTTCCAGCCTTCCTGCTGGACATTGTGCGATGGGCCTAAGGATCAATCCATCAGACAATGGCTCCTATTACTGGTTAAAAGACAATGTCAAGTAGACTGTGGAGAGGTGACTCTGTCTAACTGGAGTATTTTGGTTTCCAGTTGGCTGGAAATTAATACTGAACTGCGATAAACTCACACTGACTGGAATGACCTATCAACACTAAATTCAACTGCACATTTCACAAAGAGGCCCAAGATGAAATTTGGGGACAGAAACAACTATTGATTTTTTTTTTTTTTTTGGTAGGAGGAGTGAAACTAGCTATTGTATGGTTTCGACACAAATGCATTTTTTGCTGAATGTTTCTTGTGGGAGTATCCACTGAAGTATGCGAGGGTCATTAGAATAAAGGCTAGATATTTTAAAAAGAAAGAAAGGCAACTTTGATAGTTGGTACATTTTTAGGAAAAAGATGGAATTTGGGGGCAACAACTATTCATACTCACACTCCCCCCACCACTGTTCCCTCAATATCCCTCTCTTCATGCCCCCCCCCCACAACAATGCATCTTAAAATCACCACTGTATGCTTCCCTGGGATCACACTGAATTCTCAATACTCACCTCCTTTGCCTGCTTCTCTATTCAATTTTTTAAAAAATTATAAAACGATTGTCTCATTGCCCGTTTATTTAAGGTTTTGTCCTCACTATATCCACCAAGCTCCCTTTCATAACTGAAGTTCCTCATCTGAATCACAGGGCACAGAAAATGATCTCAATGGCAGTTTCCTCAATGTTTCTGAGGATTGTACATAATTAGCACCATGCTGGTTGCACAAGAGAGAAGTTAATTTATTACAAACAAAGGATGCTGGAGTAATGGCCCCCACCCAAAGATGTTCGCTTCCTAATCTCTCGAACTGTGAGTCTGTTGCTGGATATGGCAAAAGGGATTTTGCAGATATGATTAAGTTAAGGATCGTGAGATGGGGAGATTATCCTAGATAACCTGGGTGGGTTAGTCACAAAAGTCCAATCTAGTCACAAAAGTCCCTGTAAGTCAAAGAAGGAGTCAGAAGGGTCAGAGTCAGGAATAGAAGTGAATATGCTATGCTGCTGGCTTTGAAGATGGAGGAAGGTGGAACCTGACCAGGAGTCAAGGAATGAGGCAGCCTCTAGGAAATGGACCCCCCTAGACCCTCCAAAAGGAACACAGCCCTCTCGACATCTTGAGTTTAGCCCAGTGATGCTTCTGGGCTAAAAATCTGACTTCTTTAGATTTCTGACTTCAGAATTTAGGAAAATAAATCTGTGTTATTTTCAGCCATTAACTATGTGGTAATTTGTTACAGTAACATTGAGAAATTGATACAGATGCTTTAGAACATTAGGGCTTCATTCTCTGCAGAAATCCCAGTTGAGAAAAGTTGCTGCCAGGTAAACAAAGGCTCCCAGTGAAATTGAGGGACATCCCTGGTTGCCATCGGCCATTGAGACCATGGTGGCATGTGTCTCTAGCGGGAGACTCCTCTCCTGCAGGGATATGATTTAGTTCTGTGTGGCCACCTGCATGTGGCACATTATGAATAATGCATTTGTGAATCGATGCTATTCAAGAAGTCTTCCCTGGCCTTCACAAATGGCCTCACCAGTTTCTAAGAACAGTCAATAGAAATGTCTCTCTCAGGAAAATAGGGAAACATATATAGACATTAGAGAATTCCAGCCTTTCATAATTATTCACAGTGGGATCCAGAACCTGTATTATTCTAATGTCATCATATTCTTAGCCTTCAAACATATGTATTAATCATCAAAAAACTAGACTAAAATATTCTACAATATCCATGGAGGGTTTTCTTGGGCTCAGCTAAGCATTCAGGCCCGCAAGATTACCAAAGGAGATATGCACTTCGAAGGACCTGGATAGGAAACCAGGCATGCCAGCAGGATAGCCCCAGGGGTTTCTGTTCTGTGGGAATCTTTGCAGAATTCTGTGCAGTGTGGCTCAACCACAAGGAGATGAGATCCACACTGGGCAGGTGCTTGAAAGCTTCATGCCCACAAGAGCCACTGTGTCTTGTGATAACAACCACATAAGCATAATTTCAAGGGTCCCTGAAAAGGACATGTCAGTTACAAATTCATCATCTTTGAGGAAGCCCCAAGTGTGACTTCCTAACAAATATTTATAGCTCATGTATGTGCCTCCCAATCTAGAAGCAATTTATCAAACATGGGTCAGGTCGTATCTTACTATCAACAACATTGGTTAAACATAGAAAGCATACTACCTTTAACAGGTTAACCCGACTTGAAAGTTAAATGAAGGTCAAACACTCATGCAGAAGGGAAAGGGCTATGTTAACTCTTTACTCAAAAATATGTTAGAAACTGTCCCTTTCCATGCATAACACTGCATTATCATCATCATTGTTGTTCTTCATAGCTTCTGCTTTTGAAGATGGACATTTATTTAAAGCCTAGTGCTTTATATGCATTGGCTTAAGTTATCATATGGGCTTTATGAGGAAGGTGTAAGTAATACTATCTTCTCATAAGGGCACTGAGATTCAGAGAAGTTGAGCAAACTTCTTAGTCTTTTAGCAAGTTAGAGGCAGGACAGGTATTTTGACCCAGCTCTGTCTGGTTCTTCAACTCTCTTTATCAGTGTGCTATATTCTCATCCTCCTTGTTGCCTAAGCTGTGGCCCTTGTCATGGTCACCTTGTCTGCATCCAGCAGGACCAAGCTCCCTCAGGAACTGGGCACCTTTCTCGGCCAATCAGACTCCATATGGCCAGTTTCATTAGCTAACGAGGCCATTCGCTCTGAAATAAATGTGCCCACCAAACAAAGAATGAATCTGCACATGCTTAGTTTCTCAAACTGAAATGGACTATCCTTAATGGTCAAAAAAAAAAAATGAAAGAAAAGAAAGAAAGAAAGGAACTGGGGATATATGTACACTTCAGCGGTTTACAATGGTCTTTTCTCAATTATGTTTAACACTCGGTACAACTGGGCAGCTAGAATGCAGGCGGATTCTGAAGAGTGCTGGATTCGTATCAAAAGAGAGTGGTGAATGAGTTGGGGAGAGCAGGCTTTAACTCCATGTGCAAAGGAAGTCTTGAATGTGGAGGTAGTGAGGGTCAACGGTATTCACTAATCACTTCCCTCACAAAAGAGGCTGCTTTCAGTTCTTGCTGACATCAGTGGGAATACTAAATCCCTCCATGGCATTTCGGCTGGTCCCTTGCACAGCGGGATCACTACTGTTTCACCTCACTTTTGAAATACTGCAGTCTTCACTAGCCATTAGGTAGAGGTATAAATGATTGTCTGTCTACATCAACAAGTGGTAAATCTCCTTTAGTTATAATTTGATTTAAATTAGCTTACCTTGGGAAGCAGACCTCTGCATGTGCAAATTACCATAAACAGCAGCCTTCTTTGACGATTTACATAATTAAATGAGAGAATATTAAGACGTTACTGTGAAGTGGCAACCTATGATGCCTATTTTTTAAAGTGAAGAATAGGGTAATCCTTCACTTCTTCCCTGTTGCCATTTTGTAGCAAAGCAAACCTCATTAAGATCACTGTGGTCTAATGGATACATTGTTCTGAAACACTGTGCCCCAAAATGTATACAGCTTTAGACATTTTTTTAAAAACTGAGAAATGATGAAATTGCCAAATATCTACAGGTAGGGTATTACAGTATATCTGATTTATAAAATTACATACAGAATAGGTATTTTGAAATGTAGGAAACTAAGAAAGACAAAGTGCTTCAATTAGTTGTACTTTGGAAAATATATTATAGTACATTGTTCTACTAAGCGCTGTGAGGGGGAAGAGATTTTCTTCAAAGAGTGCTCTTGGGATTTCAAAAACACTTCTGCTTTTGGGGAGTGAGAGTTTTAAAATGTCATTGGAAAGTTGTGAAATTTAACATACAAAATCTTCAGTAGCTTTGCCAGTAGAGAAATCAAATGAAGTGGTCAGATTCTAGGGAGCAGAGTAAGCCCTGGTTTTCAAACCACAGGGCTGCAGTGAGAAGTTCACTCTGCATCTATTTTTTTCAATCCTTCGATGGACTGTTAAAAAGATGCTTTGTTAATGATTGTGTGGTGTAAAGAAAACCTTTTCTTCAGAAAGAATAGGAAACTATTTGGGCAACGTCACCTGCTCCTCTGGAGATGACACATAGTCAAGGGGAAGCCTGTCCAGCAG
This sequence comes from Cheirogaleus medius, assembly GCA_008086735.1. Lineage (NCBI taxonomy): Eukaryota > Metazoa > Chordata > Mammalia > Primates > Cheirogaleidae > Cheirogaleus > Cheirogaleus medius. The sequence continues at coordinate 7,391,213 of VBSM01001044.1, read as the reverse complement.
GCAGGTGCTATCATGTGGAGAAATGCCTTGATGCAAGGGTAGCCTCCCAGTCCACAACCAGGCAAGCTGTGCTAGAAGTCCTGGAACAGAAAGACTGAATGCTGATGCTCAGATCAATTTGAAACACACAGCAGGAAGTACGGGGAAAGAAATGGGCTTGTACACCTAGCATAGAACACAAACATGATATAAGGCTCACACTGCACAATATTCATATACAGGATCAGCTACTCAATTGATGGGACTATATGGACAGAATGTTTACGTCCCCTCAGAATTTAGATGTTGAATTAACCTCAGTGATGGTAGCAGGAGGTGGGGCCTTTGAAAGATAATTAGGTTTAGATAAGGTCATGAGGATGGAGTCCCAGGATGGAATTAGTGCCCTTATAAGAAAAAGGAGAAACATCAGACATTGGAGCTTTCTGTCTCCCCATGTGAAAATATGGCAAGAAGGCAGCCTTCTGCACACCAGGGGGAGAGCCCTCACGAAACCCAGCCATGCTGGCACCTGGATCAAAGACTTCTAGCCTCCAGAAGGGTAGGAAATGAATGTCTGTTGATTAAGATACCCAGTCTATAGTATTTTATTATGCCGGCTCAAACTAAGATGGGGGCCCAGCACAAAATGAAAATATGAGACCCCTTGTTCAGAAAGCAGGGGGAAAATGCCAGGAAATGTATTGAAGTATCAAGATTTTTCTTTTACCTGTGTATCTCCCCTTCTCACACACATACTCCATTGTCTTATTGGATTTCTCATACAAAACAAAAGTTAAAAGACAAAATTATTAAGGATTCAAGACTGTAGAAGATTACATCAAGGGGGGGGGCCTTTTGGGCCTGTTCATATGTCCTATCTATTCCTATGCCACATCAACTTTCTCCACTAATAGCCTTGAAAAATAGTAGAGGTTGAAGGACTAAGGAAGGAATGGGGAAATGGCCAGCTCTGATTTGGACACACTTACTTGGAGAGCTCTCTTAGACATCTTTGTAGACAACCTGCGGTCCTATTAGGCCTAGTTGGTACATGAGTCTTGTGTTCATAGTAGAGGTCAGGATAGAGAGAGCAATAATAAATTAGTCTGCCTCTAGAGCTTATTGAAAGCCATAAGCCAAATGAAATCACATAGAGATACATAGAGAAGAGAGAGTACATATGAAAAAATAATGTCTGTTTTTTTCCCAAGATTGCAAGCCTCATGAGGGCAGACTGTGTGTTTTGATTTGTTTTACAATCCTACCAATGAGCAAAGAATCTTACACACAACAGATGTTAAATAAATGTGCAAAGAATTAATAAAGGTGTAAACAACAAGCTATTGTAGAGTATTATTATTTTCCTCTAATTATTTTTTCTTACCTCCCTCTAATTTGGAAAGGGTTTGCTTTCCCAGCAGAAATTATACATTGATATACTATATGCATGCTTGTTAGAGGTGATTTTATTGTTTTATTTCTGTAAGTAATTAACCTGTTTTCTATGCCTTCTGTGATACTAATTAAGAATATTTAGTGTGAAATAACTCATTCATATGAAATTTCAGCATTTCCTTGCTCTTTGCCACTTGTTATTGAAGATGTTGTAATATAACTATGATATCATATATCCATTATCTCTAGGACCTTCATAAGCAATTTCCAGTGGCTGTTTGCCTCACTGTTTGTTGAGATTTTGTTCTTCTGGAAAAATTTCCATCACTGTTTTTCATTTCCTTTGGAAGGTGAAAAAAAAAAAAGCAAAAATAGAACAACAGTATATTTCAAAATGTGCTTTATGAACAAATATAAAACCTGGGCTCTCAAATCGCTGTACAAATTGAAAGGGTGTCACCACTCCCTGCAGCCTGCAGCCCCCAACACTTTCCCTACCAAAAACCCAGAACAGTTTCTGCCTTAGGAAAGATCTTTTAATCCTCGCCAAGGCATTTGTGACTTGGCTAATTATGAAGTACAATTAAAAAATGATTAAGAATTTTTCCCCTCTTAGCCGGAACTCAGGAAGTGTTCTCTTTGTTCTCACCTATTTAATCACCTTTGCAGTCATTTCCAATCTAACTTTACTCCTTTTGACATATCCCAAAATAGCCTTTTTAATTCTGGCCGGAGATGTTCTTTCTTCTTATCTGATCTGGCACCGTCTCCTGCTTTATTGGCTGCTATCAAATAAGATACCCTTTTAAACCATCTAAAGTCATGGATGCCTCACTTTTGATGCTCTAACTCCCTGGACTTCTGCTTTTCTTTGGTGAGTCTCCAGAGTAGGACCACAAGTCCTAGGGTCTGTGTCTGTGTCTATGCCAATAAAATGAACAGGGTTTTTCTGGTTTTGTCTTTTGTGGGCTTTTTTTCTCTAAATATCCTTGAAATGCTGATGAAAAACATTCCAATTTCTACTCTCTGTGCCCCTGAAGATTCAGCTGAGAATTTTAAAGAAACGGAGAGATATGGCTTGGCACAGAAAAGGGAAGATGTTGTAAATTCAACCATGGGGAAAGGCATGTGAGAAGGCTCAACAGTGGGAGCCAGGAAGTGGTATCATCAGGTGGCATGGCCACTCCTAGGGTCCTGATATCAAGTGATGGCTCTGAGTACCTGTCATCAGCCTCTCAGGAACCAACCTGATATCTTTGCCTTTAAAGCTCAGTGAAGCCCCTGTGACTGGAAGGACCCTCATCCAGGGAGGACATGCACTATAAGGGACAGGTACATTGACTCAGGAGCCAGACTGCCTGTGCAAACCTACCAGCAGTGTAACCTTGCCCAAGATACTTAACCTCTTTGTGCCTTAAAAATGGCCATGAGAATGCATTACTGAAATACTGGTGTGAAGATGTTTTAATCAACATTTGTGATCTACCACCTTGCCAAACACTTCCGCATAAATTCTTTATAATAGAGAATAGTTTACAAAGTCAAAGGTACCTAAAAAGTATAAACTTCTATACATTTTCTAAGTTATAAAGGAAAACCCATGTGCATTTTTTTATTTGTTTCCATTCTTATCTGCATTTTGGGGACGAAAAAACAACAAGGAATAAAAAAAGATTAAATAATTTGCTGAAGGTCACATAGATGGTACTTTAAGGCCTCAAACCCACAGTGAGCTTTCTAGTCCAGCGAGATTCCCATGACAGCTCAGCTCCCAACAATCTGCTTTTAATCAAGTGCCAAAGCAACATTCAACTTCCTGATTCTCTTACCAGCCACCATCTGCTGAATCTCTCCAAGAACTTTACTCCACTGAGGGCTTGTAACTGTACATCAGCCACCTGAATCCATGTCTTCCCGAATCCTGACCTCCCAAACTTCAACTCCACTGCCTTCCTAGCTGATGCTCTGGTCTGCTTTCTGCTCCTACAACTAGTTGTAGGGCCAACTAAAAAGGATTTGCCTTTGGTGGTTTGAGAATATGCCCTTCCTCAAATATTACTTGCCATAGTCGGCAGGAAAGAACACACCCTCATCGCCAAGGCTGAGCCAGGCCAGTGTATTTTGCTGGAGAATGCCCGGTCATCCCAGCCAGGGCCCTGTGAGAAGAGGCTGGGCACTAAAGAATTGAAACAAATTTGGAAGATAATTATATTATCTCACTCATTAAAGTGGAATTACGTGAAGACAAATGTCAAACTAAAGGACAGAATATCAGAAAAAACAACAACAAAGGCATCTAGAAGAACATCCCTGAAAGATGATGCTGTTGGTGAGGTCAGTCAACAAGAGCATCAGTGTGTTAGGCTCACCTGGGCTCAGATTTGAGTAAACAGAGGAACATATTGGAAAGGGTTGTTGGATATTGAATCGGAGAAAGTTTTAAATAAGAAGAGTCGAGGTTTAAGTCATAGACTGGGTTGTATTTGTTTTGAAGAAGTTCACTTTTATGATAACCTCCTTTCCATCCTTAACATATTTAAGAGAATTCAAATGAGTCCTATGAAGTTTGCCAGGACTGAAGAGACCCCATATTGGAAGATGATGATTTAAGTAAAAGAACAAAAATCGCAACAGCAAAAGCTACTTCTCAGTGAATACCTTTTGTGTACCACACACTGTGAGAGTCCTTTCTGTGCATTCTCTTATTTAATATTCCTTGCAAACCTGTGAGGCAGGTGTTATCCCCATTCTCATAAAAGAGGGACTTACACAAAATGAGAAGTCATTACAAGCTCACTGTTGTCGACAGTGCTCTGGAATTGTAGTCATGTTTTGATTTTCCAAGGAGGTTTTGAACCTACTTTTCTAATGATGCACATTTTATCAAACAACTCGCCCTCTTTAGATGATCTTCTATGGAATATTTCTAGAGCACACATACTGGTTTCCTGGCTTTCTTGGCGTGAAGATGTTGTTTTGAAGATCCATACTTAAATAAAATTATATTGAAGCCATGCTGATGGGTGAAATAATTCAATATAATATTCATGCGGGTTTTTGTCAAAGAATTTCTAACAGGAGCAGAACAGCCCGGGAGCTAAGGATATAGATGCAAGAGCTAGATGTCTGGGTTTGAATCCCACTTCTGTCCCTTAGTCGTAGTGTGACAAATTATTGAACTTCTTTATGCCTTCGTTTTCTCATCTGTAAAGGGAAGATAGTAATGATCACCTACCCCACAGGCTTGTTGATTGGATTAAATGAATTAACTTATTTAAAACACTTGGAATCCTGCCTGATAGTTAGTAAATACTCAGTGACCATTAGCTGTTGTTTTTATTATTATTATTGACCTTGGTAACTGCCTTGTCTTACTTCTCTCTATAATATAATCATTTTATTTTGCTGCTCAAGTCCTTTTATAACTCCACATTTCTTGTAGAATAAAATGGTCATAACTGTCACTTTTGAATGTTTGACATGTGACAAGCGCATGGTCTCGTTTAATCCACAGAACAATCATAAAAAGTCGGCAGTGCTATTAACACCACTGTACAGATGAGAAAAATGGGCTTCAGAGAAATTTTAAAATTTGCCTACGTTGATAAAACTAGCAATGGAAAATTTTGAGTATAAACCCAATTTTGTAAAACTTCAGTGCTCTAACTACTGTGTTATAATTTGTAACCCTTCTTTCTCCCACCACCTGCTCACCCAGTACCCTTGTCATTTACTCTGTCAGCCTGTTCTCACCCAACTTCCCAAAAGTTTACACTCCTCTCCAGGAATACTCAGGGACTCGGCTTCCCATGTGCGCCCAGCTCTCCGTGCCCAGGGACTCTGCACATGCTGTTCTCACCATCCCCAGTGCCCTATCCGCTTTGTAAATTAGGAAAGTTGCCACTCATCCTGTAAAAATCACACCAGTGTCCTCTCTTTTTTGAGATCCGCTCTTGAGTTTTTAAACCAAAATTAGGCTGTTTTGCCTCTGTGCGTTCATTCCAACCACAGCACATGTATCCATGTATTTTCCATTTAAAAATGTTTGTCTTCCCCACTAGACTGTGAGCCCTTCAAAAACAGATAACTTTTATTTTGAATATTGCCTCCCCAAGCCTGAATTGAGTTCTTTTTTTTTTTTTTTTTACAAAGTAAGCAATTCACAAAATCATAAAATAAATAAATTGGCCAATAAAAAATTCAGATTCTTTCCTAGAGCAGCGCTGTCCAAGAGAACTTTCTGTTATGTTGAAAATATTCGATATCTGTACTGTATGGTAACCGCTAACCACGTGTTTTAAATGAGATCTTGAAATGGGGATGGACGATACCAATGAAGAACAAGAATTTTAATTTTAAGTAATCTCTAAATTTAAATAGCTATGTGTGGCTAGTGGTTAATATACTAGGCAGCACAGTTCTAGAGTGAGAGCTGCAGCAGGATTTTATTGAAGATTCTACTTGAGCGTGCCTCATCCATATTTCCATCTCACTTACAGTGTGTTTCTCGTACTTGGTCAAAGTGAGGGAATTGCATATGTGGGAGAGCTGAGATTTCAAGACACTGTAGTGAGACAGTGTTGCTCTTCTATTAGGACAGTGCCTCTTGAGAGAGGACATTTGAGCTCGTAGCACCACTCACGTAACTGCAACAGTGATTTTTGTGATAGGGGTAACAGTCTTCCCAAAGAGCTATTTCAAGTTCATGGGGGATATTTGGAGCCTGAGTGGGATGTCTCTGTGGGGGGGCTTGCAGGTTCTCTGCAGAGCTGACAGGTGGGAAACAGCATCAGCCTCTCTTTATCTGCTTCCACTGGGCCTGTCCAACATTGTGCACATATATTTATTTTCCATTTGTCTTATTCTACTGTCATTTGTTCGTATTTTGTCTTCTCTCCACCCGAGGTAACTTCCTGAGAGCCAGACTCTTTTTCTTATGCATCTTTATTTCCCTAGGACTTACCATTTGACATAAGAAAAAAGGTCAGTGAATGATGGATGAATAAATGAACACTGAATCAAGGAATAAGCCAAAAATTCCTGGGACTCCAAGAAGCAATGCCTCCATCACAGAGGGGTGAATATTTTTGAGGGATGGCAGCCTGTGGCAGGGTTACCCACTAGAGACGGAGACATGCAGGAACAGAATTCTGACCTGTTCACAGAACAATCACAAAGAAGAAAAGCAATTATGTATTCTGGGCTTGTCCAGGCAGTTAGATCAGATGGAATTTCAGTCAAATTGGCAGTACCATCTCATCTTGTGGTCCAGCTGAGGAATTTTATATTTAATGAGTAGGACGCAACAAGATGTTTTAACAAAAGCCTTTTTTTCACAATGCCTGTGTTGGCTGGAGAGGTCTCCCGGCCTCTCTGAGTTCCAAAATGAACTTAACTGGTAAACGTGCAACTCTTCTTTTTTGCACAGTTTCTGATCAAAAAGAAAGGGCCCAAGGAAAAAGTGTAAAAGTGATGAGAAAACCCCAGAAATAACTATCACACATACAAATAATACATACATCCTACAAGGTAGCAGTAGCAAGGTAAATGGTTAAATGAAGCACGAACAGGTAATCATCTCAGTTCACTTTAATTCAGTTCAATAAAAATTTAGTGAGCATCTACTTTATGGAAAGACACATGAATAATTGAGATACAGTTTCTTCCTTTAAAGAATTCACAATCTGATACAGCAATAAGATTCATAAACTAGTAACTTGTAACAGAGTGTGATGAGGTGATCTGGGTACATTGGTGGCACAAAGGAGGAGATAGTTAGGTCTTCTTGAGTTTGTCTTGAAGGATGTGTAGAAATCCTTCAGCTACATGGTTGCAGAGGGGTAGAGGCTAGGGAGGGAGTGGCCCTCCAGGTAGAAGAAAGAGCATGGTGAAAGACACACAGGTGTGAGGCAGCGCATGGCAGGGGCAGGGCCATGTGGCTGGCTCTTCCCTGGGGACTACTGAGGTGTCCTTTTCATCAGGAGGTCACTCTGCCTTTCTGGAGTTTGCAGGATGATTGTTTCTCTTATATATAGGGTGGATCGACAAAAGGAAAACCTCTAAATAGGAAGGTCAGCCGGGAAGCTGTTATAGCCATTTTAGGATGAGGGGTTTAGGGGCCTCGTTAGAATTATGGCTGTGAAAATAAAGAGCAAGACTTTCAAAAAGTATGTTCTAGAGAAGTGTTTTTCAATCCTCTTTGTGTTTGGTAACTCCTGAGAAAGGAAACATGCTTCCATCAGTTAATAGAAATGGTATACTACAGAAGTGTTTCTCAAAAGCAGTGTGGGGGTATCATTTGGAAAATCACCCTAAATGATTCTGGTGTATAAACCACCCTCTCACTCCCCTACCAACAAGGATCCCTATTCCAGAGAAAGAGTAGAACTTTGTGAGAAGCTAAAAGTGGGAGGGGCTGAGGCTGAAGGTGTGAAAAATAAATGTTACTGTTTATCGAGAACCTGCAATGAGCCATCATCTTGGCAGCCATAATTTTATTTTATTTCCACAGCAGCTTTATAGGGTAGGTACTGTCTTCCTCATTTTGCTGAGGAGAGACCTGAAGTTCAGCTAGATTCTGAACCTTCCTCCAGCTGCAGTTACTACTGGTGGCCATGTCTGGATTCGAACACAAGACCACTTAGTGCAAAGCCTGAGCTCTTTGTAGCAACACAACATTACCTCCCAGCGACCTTTAAGACTGTGAGCTGCGAGAACCCTAGCTTTGGAGCAAAGGGGTGCTATTCCTAATAGTAAAAAAATCACCCAGAAGGATAGTCTTTAGGAGAAAGCTATCAAGCCAGTATTCTGATCTGTTGCCTTCCAACGCTCCCTTTTCCCTCCAATATCACCACTAGAGTGTGTCTCAAAGAATGATGGAGGCTCACAGGCTATTTTGCCAAAAGCATGTGGGAGGGAAATGAATGAGTCATTCATTCATTTTTTTTTTTTTTTTCAATCAACATGTGTTTATTAAGCTACTCTGTGCCAGGCACTTTGCTCAGTGTGAAGCAGAAAAAGGTATATTTTCAGGCACTGCTCCTGCCCCTTGGAAATCCATTGTTTCATACAAGCTAAAACATGTAGAATATAATTCTAGTGGAGGGTGCTATGTGGTCAAGTAGTGATGTGTGCAAGGTGACATGGGGACATTTTAACCTCATGGTCAAGTGGCAGCTGTTTCTTAAAGAATGAGTAGGAAATGTGCCTGGGGGAGAAGTGAGAGAGGCATTCCAGGAGGACAGAACAGCAGGGCAAAGGCAGCGCAAACTGAAGTGTTTTAGGAGATGCACGCAGAGCCATGTGGCAAGAGCTGAAAGGGAAGGACTTGGCTGTGAAAGGCATTGTGTTCTCATCTGGGGAGCAGGAATCTCATCCCCCGAGTGGGATGTGGGGAGGGAAGCAACTATAAGCCAGTGGAGAGGGTAGCATGAGCTTAGGGTTTCAGAACAAAATTTGGGGAGCCAGTGGGGAAGGATTTGGTTGGAGCGAGGGTGATGCCAGGACCTCCTCCTGAGTCGATCCTAGTCCTCCCTCCCTGCCACATACACACACCTCATTCCACTGCCTCAGAGAGCTGAGTCATTTTAAGGGTCAAGGGGAATGGAGGAGCAGCACTTGCTAGCCCAGGATTGAGGGTGGCATACCAGCCTTAAAATGAATGGATGCCTCAGGGTCTTCCCCATAGCAGCAAAATTAGTCCCTGACATCTAGACAGTTCTTGCTTCCTTTGTTTTCCCTTCCCATGTTGCCTGAAGGGTTGCCTCTTCTTTTGACTTGCATAATTCCCTCATCTAGCTGCGGGCCTCACATAAACTCTACTTTGCTGCTAATATTTCATTGTCATGTTCGGCTCTGTTAACATCTTTCTCTCAATCATTCTTTAGAACAGGAGATGTCATCTAGAGGGGTCTGTGGCTTGCATAAATGAGTTATGAATCCTCATGATTTCAAGTGGGTTACCAAACCCCTTCCGAGCAGAACCAGGCATCTGGTAGCTCCAAAGTGTGAAAAGGACATTATGCATATGTATGCAGAGCCACATGCCCTACAGCAATTCAGAACTACTTGCCACATTTTCACTGCAGGGCCATATGCAAGGAGACCTGAGAACTGCTCTTTGAAAGGAAACTAACTACATATCCTTTCTGTTCTATCTCCTGTTTACAAATTCTTCACTTTTCTTCTTCTGAGCCCATGAAAGGGGTGAGGAAAACGTTTGACTGAGTGTGCAAATTATGATTTATATAAAACTTTGCACATATGTAGGCAAGTGACCGTCAGCAACTGCTGGAGAAAGCGAAAAAAGCCAACAAAGCTCAGTCTACATGAACACAATGAGGGAAACACAATCAGGTAGCTAGATTGCTGGGACATAGATAACGCTGCCTGAACTGTCTGCATCATGAAGAGTAATATGAAATGATTTTGACCTGGCGTTTCTAATGACTTCAGTTTTTCTGTATTTCCAAGTGTGACACAGAGGCTGTGGAATGTCACAGAAGGCAAGGCAGGTTGAAGAGTCTTGGTGCTCAGGCAATGGGTGATGCCTCTGGAAATCGTATTACATGATTTAGACAAGAGGACAGATTTGGGGTAAGATGGTGAGCTCTAAGTTATACCTGGATGTGCATCCCAGCTCTGCTACTAACTTTATTATCTTAGGCAAGTCATTTCACCCTCTTTAGTTCTTAGATTCCTCATTTGTACAAGGATAATAATACCTACTTCATGGAGTAGTTATGAGGATTAAGGAAGAAAACATATATAATCTTTGCAGTGGTATGTGGTATACAGCAAGCCCTCAATAACTATAATTTTTATTATTTTTACATTGTTACACATTATTTTGGACACTTCATTTAGCTTCAGCTTCCTATTTCTAAAATTGGACTCGTGTTCATTGACAGATTAATGTATAAAGAAAATGTGGGAAATATATACGATGAAATATTATTCAGTCTTTAAAGATAAGGAAATCCTGCCACTTGTGACAACATGGATGAACCTGGAGAACAATATTTTAGGTGAAATAAGCCAGACACAAAAAGACAAATACTGCATGATCTCACTTGAATATGGAATCTAAAAAAGTCAAACTCATAGAAGCAGAGAGTAGGACAGTGGTTATTAGGGTCTGGAAGGCAGGGGGAAAGGGGAGATACTGGTCAAAGGGTGCAAACCATCAGTTCTGAGATGAATAAGTACTAGAAACCCAACGTATGGTATGGTGACCATAATGTATACTGTGTGAAGTAATCAGTATGTTAATTAGCTTGATTGTGGTAATCATTTCATAATGTATACATATACCAAAAATATAATGTTGTACACCTAAATATAGTCAGTTTTTTGTCAATCAAACTTCAATAAAGCTGGACAAAATAAAAATAAAAACAAAACTGTAAGTACAATAAAACTGTTTAGTTTTTGTGGAAATTAGTAAGAAAAGCACAGGTAAAGATACTTCGTAAAGTGAAAAATTCCAAATAACTGGAAAATGTAATGATTATCATTATTTTGGAGAAACTTAGAATTTTGGGGAAAGGCTTAGTTGAAGTAGATAGAGAATTGTCACTGATGAGCAGAGGAGCAAATGCATTTGTCCATCAAGCCCAATTCCTAATCCTCCTTCTTACTGCAAAAAGCTGCCGAATGCCTCGTGTGCGTATAAGGTGCATAGTATTCAGAAATTAAAATTGGGAGATGCTCTTTTCTCTTTAAAAGTGGTATATGCAAGGTGGAAACCTGCAGTTATTTACATTTCACAACTACTGAGCTATTATCCTTCCTGAGGCTTAAAGATTTAACATGACTGCCAAAGCACATCTGATTGATAACCAGCCAGAAGCTCAGATGTGTTCAGGTTCTTCCAGTCTCCATCGCTTTCTTTTGCACAGAAATGACGCTCTCCTGCCCTTCCCCCTCCTTTCTGCAGCTTAGGAGGGGAGGGAGGGTGAGTTTCAAGAGTAGGGAAGTACATTGGGCTCATGACCAGGATGTCAGGGACTCTGCTGTTTATCATTGGGGCTGCCCAAATCCCCTTTCTCAGTAAATCTCAACACTTCCCCATCCCGTCCCTGTGGCCTGGTGTGGAAGTGGACAACCACCTTGGCCTGGTCTGGGCATCCTCAGGCAGGTCTGGGATTGAGCCTGCCTCTGCCAGCTACCACTTGCAGCTGTTTGATCTGGTTTAAGTTATTTATTCCCTCTGAGACTTGCTGACTGCATCTGCAAATGGGGGATAATAGCATATCTACTGTACAGGATTTTCTCGGAATTAGATTAAATAACATATATAAAATATCTTACAAAAACCATAGCATAGAACAAAAGCTAAACAAAAATGTACTTTCCATATTCTTCCCTTTGATTTGCAATAATATATTAACAATTACTCTATGACTTCTTTCTAGCTTGCACTTTCCGTATCTATAAAAAAGTTTAAATGTATTATAATTGCTGTACACTTGTGAAGCCTTGAAATTCCTCCACTTCCAGTTCTATAAAAGAGGAATAATACATGACGTTGTTCTGTACATTCTTAGGTAGGTGGGATAAAATTGTACTGAGAGATTAAGATGGGGAAATTTGATCTAGGCGTTATTGAATAAGTAAGGTTTCGGTAAGCAAATAGGTATTGAGATAATAAAGAAAGACTCGCAGAGTCTTAGGTTTCTGATGTTTTGTTAGTTTTAACAAAAGTGAGTTAGATAAACTGACTCACTCTAAGATAATAAAGATTCTTCCAAGCTGTGTATGCAAATTTGAAAGAGGGCAACTCAAAGGAAGCCTAAAGGTCTCTCTTGGGCAGTAGATGCCCTTCCCTCCCTTCCAATGCACACAGGCAGGGACACCGCAGACCTTACAGGAGGCCAGTGTTCCCCACCGGACAGTAATCTACATGAGAGCAAGGACTCCATCTGTTTTGTTGCCAGGTGTACTTGCTGAATGTTGAACTTTGGATGAATAAATGAGTATCACTGATGCACTTAAAATATTAATGTCTGAGTGTGGGGTAAAATCCAGGAAAAGAGAACCTAATGATCTTTTTATAATAGCGATTCTCCTGGAACACTTCCCGAAGACACCCCAGAGCACTTTTGCAAAAGCTGGTTATTTTATTCAAGCTTGCATACAGGTTTCTCTTGCCTGCTGTGCGGCTGTGAGTGTGGGAGCACAGCTCTCTGGGAACCTGGGCATATGTTCTCTCCCTGAAAAAAATCTGGGAGAGAACCCCAAAGGACACAGTGTACCCCTCTCTCAGCCAAGAAAGGAAAATCCTGTCTGAAACACGCCCTCAGGCAGTGAGTAAATGTGTGAGCTGGAAATAGAGTTTTACCAACTCAGCTGTGTGTTACAATGAAGAGTGAAGTGATGGATGAGTTGAAAATGCTGAGTTCAATCCTGGATCCCCCACAATAGCTATAGTATGATAAGCTCTCTGGGTTTCAGTTTCTCCCCCATAAATAAGGAGATTAGTCCACAGACATGTCAAGATACCTTCCACCCGGATGCTCCCAATTTTATCGGCATTTCCTGCAGTTGTGAAGCTGGAAGAATACTCAGAGTTTTCGAGTTCAGCTTTCTTATTTCATAGATGAGAAAACTAAGGTGTGGAGAGGTGAAGCTACTTGTCAAAAAGCACAAAGCCAATTACCAGTGAGCTGAGATTAGAACCAATATTCTCAGACCACCAATCCAAAGGTTCCTAACCTTATATGAGTCACAATGCAACTTAAACATCTGATGAAAGCTATGGACCTTCTTGGAATTGGGGAGGGGATGGGGGTGGGGACAAAGGCGTCACATGTAAACACATAAAATGTTCAAACTATTTAAGGGATGTGTCTTAGATTTCAGGTTAAAAGCTCTATGGAACACTTTATTAGCCAAGGTAGACATTGGGACTAAATGTTGAAAGGAACATATATTTATAAGTGATGGATAGTGTACCTCTGGCTTCTTTGGTTTAATATTAATAACTTCATTTGTGCAAAAAGCATCAAAATCATAACTGGAACAAGTTTGGGTTTATATCTGCCTTCCAAATAGGTCTTGCCTGCCTCTTTTGTTGATGGCAGTTTCTGACATTTAAAAAGCTAGTTCTTTTTTTAAATATTGCAGTGGTTTCTCCTCTTATAAATACTTCTGTTACATTCAGTATTCAACTCATGTCAGATAACACAACAAGGGCCTGGTTAAAACAGAAAAGATTTCCTCCTTAACTAGATGTGAAGGTGGCCACTACTAATTATTTCTTGAATTTGATCTTTGGACTGCATTAAAATGATCTGTTCTTCTTGCAAATATATAGTATATAGTCCTGGACCCCAGCCCAGACCTATTGATTGAGAATCTTTAGGAAATAGATCTAAAGAATCTGTTTTTACAAACTCTCTAAGTACTTCTTCTGCATACATGAAAACTGCCATTCTCAATACTTGCCCAAATATTTTCAGTCTTTAATAAAACTAACCTAGTGATAATGCTATCCTAAAAGATTCTTTGGTCTTTGAAATGTTAAGGTAACTCAGATTTCAGACTTCTGGAGAAAATACCTGTGTTGTGCTAAAGTTTGTATTCTTCCATTTTTCAAAGGAAATGTATTTTCTGACACTTGAAATCCAAGGAGATGAATGGCCATGCCATGGCTCATGCCATGCTGGGTGCTGTGTAAGATATCCAAACTTCCTCTCTGTGGCCCTCAATTTTCCAAGAGCTTCCTTGGTATATATTCTTATTGTAATATTCACAATTGCATGCATTCCTGCCATTGAAGACTTGTCTCCATGGTTGTTTTATTTAAATATAGAAATATCAAGTGTATTATTCCAAAAAATACTTCAGCAGATGGTAAATATAAAATTTGTATCTCCTCTTAGCATCAAACAAGCTAACATACATACTCATATACCGGTAGAACAAAAACCCATTTCAGAATGACTAAGTCTGACATTTTCTAACTTTAAAACACTATGGCTCATATATATATATATATATATATGTATATATATATATATATGTATGTATCTGTGGTAAACATGTTTCTTTGGATCAAGCTACTGAGTTACTCCAATGCATTTGAAATGTATGTCCCATGTACACTCCAACCAGGGAATGGCCTAGAACCTGTGTTCTGTGTGTGTCTGAAAGATCCCAGGTCAGCTGAGTATGACAGACTCTTAAGTCTGATGAACTGTCCATTTATGAACTAAGGATTCTCTAGTTATTCACATGGCTTCAGAGAGCTCCTGGGGATATTAATTCAGCTGCTTTTCACTCTCCTGTCTTCAGCTTTTGGATTCTCTTGTGTTCCCCTGGGCTCACATTCCTTGTGTTTCTGAATAGCTGTTTCTGGATTCAGGTCCCTCTACTCCAGCAGTGGGGTCAGAGGGAGACCAGCATACTACAGCCCTCAAAGCTTCATTTCAGGGCAATGGAGAATTTGGAAGCTTCCATTGAGTAGGAGTATATAGGGTTCCCTTGGGATCCTACACCTACTCTGACACGGTGTTCAGTTAAAGCCCGGTTGCCCTTGACTACCTGACGTGTGGCCCATAGAAATGCCCACAGACTTCGCAGTCCAATAAGCATATGCTTCGTTAAATTGGATGGGTTACTTTTTCCCCCCCCAGAGAGACTATGACTCGATTACAGTTTATTAAAACTACCTGTGCAGTGTACCATTATTCTCCCTGCTTATATTCATGAATGGCCTATTCTCAATAGGAACATCCAGATGGAAATCAATAATCAATCTCTTAGTTAGGGCAAGGAAAAAAAAAATCCATCGTTGTGCTGCATTCAGCTGTGTTTAAGAGATCTTATCATTAAAGCAGCAGCAGGCATTCATAAACCAAGCTTGCCGGCAATGCTGGACACACAGGATTAAAATAATCATACATCAGGCTCTGTCTCATGAATGTTTTCCTTTGACTTTTGGCAGGATCTCCAACCTGAGTATGTGCCAGTTGAAATGGGAACACTGAGGCCAGCAATTTAAGGATTTCACATTTGCTTGCAGTGGTAAGATTTAAAGATATAACAATGAAGGACATTAAATACTACTGGGTTCCAGATGTCTGCACTAGATGTGAAACTGAAGTTGTTTAGGCATATCTTGTTTGGCCAATACAGATCTCTATTAAGTTATCTTGCAAAACCATAGCATACACAAGAGAAATCCATGATCCATAAATATTGAAGATAGTATGGTTGGTATGGGTGAAAATGGGGAAAGTATGAAATAATTAAATTTATTTATTTATGCACATTTGGACCAAGCAGAGGAAATGGTTTCCATTTTGGGCGATGAAACTGTTTCTCTTCAGAAGAGATGATTATTAGAGCACAGAGGGACACAACGTTTAAGACCAACGGAGAGAAAGAAAGGGGGAGTGACTCTGTTTTCAATTCTGAATGGCAGAGTCTTTGAGTCCAAAAGTTTGGTTTCTAGAAGAACCTAATCTGTAGTTAATTAAGAGATTGCATAAAAATGACGAATCTCTCATGCTGATGGCAGTACACCTACACACTCTGGATGATTGCTGCCATCAGAGATGCATCTATGTGCCATGACTTAAAAAGTGGTTATCATGGTGAAGATGTGGCCAGGTGGATGGCAAATTGTGTTACTGGAAGATCCTTTTGAAAAGAGAAGTTTTCCACCCCTCCATGTGTGTATTTATCTACACACACACACATACACACACACATACACACACACACTTTAGATCTGAGGCCCAGGTATAATATTGAAAAAGGTAAAAATTAAATATTACATCTTTTATGAAAGAAAGAATAGCCTCTGAACACATTTCCAAAATAATGTAGAAATTAAACCATGATGTGGCTAAACGGAGTCAAACAAGATCGTCTAGCCCCAGTAGATTCTTTGGACCCTGAGTTGTTGAATTGAATAGGTTAAATTCAGAAATAATATCCATTCCGTTACCAACCTCAAGTTGAGACAGATTTTCATAGGGTGAGGCTATATTTGGCACATTCATTTCTCTGAGGGCTCCCATTTTAATGTATTTTCTATATATTTCTGAGTCCCTATTTTCATGTGGCTTCATAGCATGTCCATGGTGCATGGAACAAAATGTGACTCTTAGCTATCTGATTTGTCTGTTCTTGTATACTGGCCATAGGCTTGTATCTGTGAAGTTTTGAAGGATGTATTTTGGAAATTCAGCGTTCATGTTTTACTCCTCTTAGTATATTCCTCTCAAATGGCCCTGCTGCTTTATTCAGTTATATTATTGCAGTAACTTTTAGTTTAATAGCTTGTATTCTCAAAATCTATTTATGGAACAATGCAAGAATGATTGTGAAATAGCCTAGAAGATGCATTACTTAAACTGATACCTGAACATAATGATACAACTTTACACTTTTATACATATAAAAGTAAATGAATGTATCATATGGCTTCTTTTATCTGAGTATTACATTCCTTTTGAAAATTAAGTAACTTTGTACTTGAGTTTCACGTTTTACTTCATGATTAAATGTGTTTTCTAGGAACTACCACCAAAGCCTAATTTCCATACATAAGTCATGGTTTCCTCATATATACATGGAATTTAAGAGAACATGGTAATTAGAGTCATTAAATCTCAGATATCAGAAGGGCAAGAGTTAAACTGAACAGGGCTTTTTTTTTTTTTTGAACAGGGCTTTTTAACCCCAAGACTGAGCAATGTGAGGAGGGAAAAAAAAGAGAAACAAGCATGTGATTGGCCTTAATGAAACCATAAACCTCTATGAAAGGGGCCCATAACTCACTCTGGACCACAGAAGTTATCATTTCATCTGAACTCTGTATATCAAATTATGCTTTTTGTTAGCAGAAGTGAAACCCTACTAAAAAGTCCCAATAGATCATGCTAAATTGATTCGCATCATTTGGGACATGGCAAGGTTTTCTTAAAACTAGCCTTGGAGCTCCTAATCTCTGCAGAGAACCAATGATGATACTGAATCCTGTCCCACTTCTGCAATATAAGGACACTGTGTTGACCGGTTAGACTTGTTTGATAAAGAATACACTGATGGGGCCGGGCGCGGTGGCTCACGCCTGTAATCCTAGCACTCTGGGAGGCCGAGGCGGGTGGATAGCTCAAGGTCAGGAGTTCGAAACCAGCCTGACCAAGAGCGAGACCCCGTCTCTAAAAAAAAAGAATACACTGATGTTGGGTAGCAGAGAAGAGGAGCACTGATTTAGAAATTGATGGACTTCCATCCTAATCCTAATACTATAGCTAATTTAGCTAGAGAAGTTTTTCCTTCTTTTGCCTCTGAGATTTTTGTTTGCTTGTTTGTTTGTTTTTTTTTAATTTCAGCATATTATGGGAGTTCAAATGTTTAGGCTATATATATTGCCCTTGCCCAACCCGAGTCAGAGCTTCAAGCGTGTCCATCCTCCAGACACACCCATTAGATGTGTATATACCCATCCCTTCCTCCCTCTTCCCATCTTCCCGACACCCGATGAATGTTATTACTATATGTGCACTTAAGTGTT
>VBSM01001044.1:7356105-7373205 GCA_008086735.1 Cheirogaleus medius | reverse complement strand
TGGCTAATTTTTTCTATATATTTTTAGTTGGCCAATTAATTTTCTTTCTATTTTCAGTAGAGACGGGATCTTGCTCTTGCCTAGGCTGGTTTTGAACTCCTGACCTTGAGCGATCCGCCCATCTCGGCCTCCCAGAGTAGGCCTCAGTTCTTAATGTGTAAAATGAGGTTAATGCATTACTTTTCTGCAGATTTACTTGGAGATAAAATAATAAATAAGAAACACTTTGAGGAACTTAAAATCACTACACAGAATGTAGTATTGCTATAATAGAAAGTTGATTCCTTATTAATAGCACTTGCCTGATTTGAGTGTTACATCAAAAAAGCATTTTCGTCAATCCTGTCTATGTTTTCACATTAAACGAAGGCTTACAATTGTTCTGAGTGCTAATATTCTTGGCTTTTCTCATTAAATGATGATAGCAACGATAGTCAATTATTATCTCTTCCTGGCTTGCATATGAACCTGTCCCTGTTGTGTGCCCTGCACTCATCCCCAATTTCATTGTCCTAGAGTTACTCCAGAAGGTGAGCATGAGAGACAGTAGAAGAAATGCTTCCAATACAACCCCTGTCAGCAAGAAGGGGAAGAAAGAGTCTCTGAGGCTGATCCTTGACGTGAATCTGCCTTTCTCAAGCCTCCCTCCCTCCATATCTTTTCAGATGTAGACTTTTTACTGAAGCAGACCTTGTGTATCTGTCTACCCTGTCTCTTCCTTTCACCCGCCTGTCTCCTTTCTCCTCTCCTTCACACCTCAGAAAGTCCTTTGATTGTTTACAATCTAGGATTTTTTTAGCTATTGACCCACAGCCCTCTGCTTCCATAAATCCTACTTTAAGTGTTTGATCTGTAAGACAAATACACCCCCATAGCCCTGAGTTTACTCTCTGACTCTGTTTCATTACAAATGTTGTAGACAATCAATATGAGTTTGGGGGGGAAATGTCTTGGGTCAAAAAACACAATTTGCTTGAACACACCATAGTCTTTGCCCTTGCAAAGAATTGTTGATCACATGTCCTTTAAGAATAAAGCCAAATTGTTGGATAGCGTAACTGAAATAATACACTAGAAATTCCAACAATTACATGACACAGAAAATCTTACAGAGCTCCCAGTTCACGTACTAATGTTAGAAGCAATCAAGGACTATGAATAATGGATGACGTTAAACATAGTGGTCCAAATTTTTATCCAGAATGCTAGAGAAGAACGTTAACATAATGGATGTGGATCAGAGAAATTGGCTGACACATGAAATACCAACCAAGAGTATCATGCATTTATGTTGTTTTAGGGGTAAAATTTGCACATCATCGCAAGGTCAACCCTGTGGAGATAGTTACCTTTGTGCACTACTCTCCTCCCCAGTGAGACTCTTCCCTAGTCCCAGAGCCCCCAACCACGTGGAACCATCATTTGTTCCTTCTGTGGCTATTAAAATCTACCGTAATTTCTACCAATTTATTCTCCCAAGAGAAGAAAAGTAACTAATGGCCTCTTCAAGTGTGGCTTTGGTCCATTCTGTCCTCATGTTAGAACATAACATAAACCTTCTTTGGGTCACCCAATTCTGAGACTAATCTGGGAGAGTAACCAAAGAGAATTAAGATAAGAATAAAATATGGGACATGTTGTCCTAAGATACCCCACCAAAATTTCCATGTGTTTATAATTGACCCAATTAGCCTGAAAATTATACTTTGAAATCATCATAGCAGCTCATACAACTAACAACTCTGTAAACCAGTTTTCTCAGAATCTGGCTGATGTGGATACTTCTATTATTTCTAGTGTTACCAACTCAGAAGGTAATTTCTCCATTCAATAATTGACCTATACTTCTCCCCCAAACCAAGCTGGGGGTGAGATATAATCATCAAAGAGAGCTCCTTAGCATCCTTCCCAGGAATGGGATCATGAAATTATGAAAACTGATACAAATTCACGTAGCTATTTTCATTAACATTTCACTAAAGCTCCAGAGAACTGCAAGTATTTTCTATTCTAGTCACCCCCTATTACTTCGAGGCTGATCAAATAACCCATGACTAACAATAGGAACTGGGGAACCGCCATATCTGCAATGGTCCCATCCATCACTCAGACATTTTTGGTGTAATAAAGTCAAAAGCAAATTTTCTTCTTTTATTTTCAAGTTTTGCATCTGACAAAATGTCATTAGAGCTCAGTGACTTATGGAAAATTGGGACAGATTGAGAGCCTCTGATAAAAGGCAGTCTTTATATCACTGAAGGATTCTACTAAATTGAGGGGCAAGGGGAGTAATAGTTCTTAATAATGTGTTGTCGTCTTATCAACCATCTGCAAAAAATTCTAATTAAATAGCGAAAGATACATTTTAAAATATATCATAAAGACACGAATATGATCCCAGAAAACATTTGAAAGGCTTAAAAATTTAATATGTTTGTTTTGGAGTATAGAGGGAAAGGGGAGCTGAGAAATATAAACTGTGTAAACATATTATTTCATCCTAATATCAGGCAAGAAGACATGCTCTGACATCCCATCCCTTGGTTATGTATTTCACCTTTTAGACTCCATATGCTTATACTGTGTGTGTGTGTGCATGTGTGTGCATGAGAAAGAAGAGAGAGAGAAGGAGAGAGAGAGAGAGTGAATGTCTGACAAAGTAGGAAGGAGACATCATCAAAAATGAAACATTTAAAGGTTACCTGAAAGAGTAAGATCTACCAAATATATATTTCCTTAAAGAGTGGCAATTACTGCTACGATTTAAAATTGTAATTTTAGGATTGTTCAAAGATTTGCATTAATTCTTAGTGTTTCCGTGTGTTTTCCAATGAGCTATACTGCCACATTGTCATGGTACCATAATGACACCTATTGCATCATTGAGTCCCCTTGAAATCCTGCTTCCACAAACAGGAGATGTCATAGTAAATATAAACATCCCGAAATATTAATTTTCCGTGTGGAAGACATTTGTAACTTTCTGTTTTCCCTTTCCCTAATCATTCACAAATCCATTTTTTTCTTGTTGATTCATTCATTGAACATATATTTATTGATCACCACACAGGCATTGCTAGTCATTGTTTTGGGTACTGGGGATATGGAAGTAAACTCAACAAATAAACATTTCTGCACTCGTGGCAATTACTTTCTAGTGGAGGAGATAAATGATGAACAAGATGAAAATATCTAAAATATACAGCATTTGTATTTTACATACCATATATTAATTTTTTATACATTAATGAGGACAAAGAGAAGGAGATATGAAATGTCAGGGGTAGGGGATTGAATTTCCCGTAGGGTAGCCTAATAAAGCTATTCTATGTAGATACCTTCTGAAAAAAAGACTTGAAGGAAATGAGGAAGCAACCCAGGCAGATATTTGGGGGAAGATTATTCTAGGCAAAGTGCAAAGGCTCTCAGACAAGAGAGTGCCTAGTATATTTTCAGAACAGAAAGGAGGCTGGGTCATTACAAGGGCCATTCTGGCTGCCATGTTGAAAGTGTGTCCTAGTGTGTTTGGGCTGCTATAACAAAATACCATAAACTGGGTGGCTTATAAACAATAGAAATTTATTTTTCACAGTTTTGGAGGCTATAAAATCAATGATCAAGGCACCAGAAAATTCAGTATCTGGGAAGGGCTCATTTCCCAGTTCATAGTCCGAGCCTTCTCCTCATATCCTCACATGATGGAAGGGGCAATGGAGCTCTCTGAGATATTTTAAAATAAGTGCACTAATCTCATTTATGAGGGCTCTTCCCTTACAACCTAATCACTTCACAAATGCTCCACTTCTTAATACCATCACCTGTGGGGTTAGGATTGCAACCTAAGAATGTTGGAGGGAAATAAATATTCAGATGGCAGCAGAGTGGGAGGCTACTCACAGGGCAGGTAGGGAAAGCATAAGTGGGGAGGCCACATAGGAGATGACTTCAGTAGTTCCAGGAAGAGAGGAGAGGATAGGGTCCCATACCTAGCTGGAGAGGCTGACCTTGACTAAGAGCATGAAAAATTTGTCCCTAGGAACAGGAGAAGTGTGAACAGGTGGGAAGATGTGCAGTAAAAGCATATGGATGTTTTCTTTTGATTATCTACTAAGTATCAAACACAGGCTGCATGGGTGTAGGCACAGAGTGGTCACCTGATTGAATTGAATGAGGGTCCTGATTTTAACAGGAAAGCTCACCAAAATAAAAGAGGAGCTAAAATAAGATTATAACAATTATCTGTGGAATTTAAGCTGGAAAGGATGGAAGAAGGAAGAGAGGATATGATAGGAGAGCTGTATATCAGGGACATGGAGAGATTGGATTTTGGGTCTTTGTAGGATTGTATAATTGTAGGAGTTACAGTCTTAGAAGGAGTTATCAGGAAAAATAAAAGATCATGATCATAGAAGGTAATATTTGAAATTGAGATTTTGCAGGGACAGCAGTTATTGATAACATCAAGGTCAAGTCTGTGACTGTGGAAGTGAGTGGCTCGGGATGGGTGGCTGATGAAATCTCTGGAAGAGAAGAAGTCCAGAGACTGAGAAGATAGAATATTGGAAGGATCATGCCACTGGATATTAACATGGCCAAAAGTCAAATAGGAGTAATATTGTAGTGATAATGAACCAAGCACTAAAATCTCCAACAAATTGAGGAAGAATGAACTGGAGAATGGTGGAAGAAGCGCTGACAAGGGTGGGGGATACAGACTGATGACATGAAAGTGAAAGCTGTAGTTTTGTTGAGGAAGAGAAGAAAAAGTCTCGACACACTAATGAACAACAAGGGGGACACTTACCGCACGTTCAGGCTCCTTGGCAAGAGGGATCTAGGAGAGTAAAAGCTACCTCTTGAAAGGGGCTTCCGTGGAATGAGTGTTATCTGGGAAATCCAGTGTCAACTGGTGCAGAAAGGTGAAAGGAAGTTTCCAAAGGAAGTGGAGAGTAAGCAGATTTACTGGTGATTGATATAAAGTCGCAGAGAGTTCGGTGAAAGGCTTGTAGGAGGCATAGGGCCAAGATGAGAACGAGTCATGGACAAAGCCTTGTGGGGATTAGGGAAGAGGGGGTAAGAGGTGACTGGGAAGTCCTGGGCTGGTAGGGGACTGGCTTGCAGAGGCCTGAGGGTTGCTGTCCTGCTGGTGCAGAGCAGAAGGAGGTGATGAGGCTGTGAGAGTTGAGGGGGAGGAGAGTTATGTGCAAGATTTGCAGGTGGTGAGGCAGGCCTTTCCAAGAGCATGGAGACTTCCGAGGTGAACACTTGACTTGCTGAGCGGACAGTTGTCTTTCAGGAACATGGTGTTCTCTGAACACACAGACGCTCTCCTGACGTGAGCCGGACAGTGGCCTTCAGCTGGGTGGTCTCAACACTGAGCACGCTGGCCACCTCTGAATTCACCATCACAGAGCCCAGCCGTTCAACTTTAAGCAGATGACTCCTTTAACTTCTTTATCAGCAGAACATTGCATTATTTGACACATCACATACAGGCTCGACTGTGGAACTGAGAACTTATTTTTGTCATTTATGGCATTCATTTGTGATCTTTGCTCTAATTGTCTCCCATGAATCTGTTTGTAAACCTTTCCCCCCTCCACCCAAATTCCTCCCCCAATCTGTTCCACAGCTTAATGCAGTGAGTGAATGAATAACTGCCTACATGACCATATCTTGCACTTTTCTCCGAAAGTGCTACATTCTCTCATTCTGTGCATTCTTTAAAATAGTGGTTGCCCCACGGTGTTGCTCATCTTTGATGTTTTGTGTTCTGAGCTGGGCAAAGGTATGTGCTTTACATGGTGTAGGGACCCTCTCCTTTGTCCTGACGTTCTGCCTTTGCAGAATTGTTGTGAGAACTGTAGCTGCATCATGAATGACTCTTTTAACGTCTACTCTTTCCATATAAGATATTTCTAAAGCAAACATTGTTTTGGGAGGGATGGTAATATTCATAGTTTTGGGGGGCACCACCTATAGTCAGTCACTCTATCAGACTAAAATGCAAGTTGTAATGAAATCTAAGGCCTCAGGCTAACTACCTCTGAAAACTAAAGATGCTTTCTGTTTGTGGCCTTATGGACAGCTGTTCTGTTCTCTGGGGGGAAAATGTACATATGAAATAGATATAAACAGAATCAGGATCACAATTAGTGACACAGACCATCCGTACTATTGGGGCTATTACGAACCATGAATTGCCATTTTTCTTTTTCTCCTACAGGGTAGAAATATTGCAAGGATTTTAAAGTGTAATATTTTTGTACTTTTTTGGGAAATGAATGCTATGAGTCAGTGAAGAACACATGATTTAGATGAATGAACTTTTCTTACCAGTTAAAATTATTCATTATTCATTCTCACCTGTACCACTGGTAGTTTATGTCCATTCCAAGATGAGATTCAATCTTCTTGTTGTCCTCTTCAGTCTCTTTTAATATGGTTCCCACCACCTACAGTTTCTAAGGCAGTGTGATATAGAAGTAAGAGCATTGGATGTGGCATCATAGGACTGGTATTTAAATTCTGGCTTTGCTACTTACCAGCTACACAAAGCTGAAGAAGTCAGAGAAGTGCTGTTACTCTCTGTTTTCTTACCATAGGGCTGCTGTTTAACTGCCCTAAGGTATTTGAAAGTGCTCAGTAGGTGCTCAATAAATGCACACTGATAATTTTTATTTATCATCTACTCTTTGGTTTCAGCCTCAGGTAATAAGTTCATTTTTATGTTTTGTATTTGATGTTTTATATTTCTCTGTCCTGCTCAACTCTGTTTTTCTGCTTAAGCATTTTTTGTCTTCACTGTTCACTTGAGCAATGAGTGTGTGCGTGTTAGGTTAGCTTTGTGGTTGGGATGGAGAGGTGTTAGGAGCCTTTCTTTTAGATAAAGAGGATCTGAAGGAAAGGTGCCAGTGACATGCATGACAAAAACTAAATATTTATGGGGTGGAGGGGAAAGATGAGATGACGGGAATGTGAGTGTCAGTGGATGGTATAAAGTTTTCATAAACCAAACCTCTAGCAATGTCCATGGTGTGTAGGACGACCAAAGGGTAAAATAACATTTGGCTATCTTTTCTCAAATCTATCAATCCATCCATTTAATATTATTATATTAATAATAGATTATTATTAATTCTATTGTTTTCATAAAATTATGAAAGAGATGTAACTTTATAGCATGTAATTTTATTTCGTAACACATTTTCCTCAGCACATGGGCAGAGCACAGAACCTTTAGGAATTAGGAAGACAGAAACTGACCCATGAGCAGCAAGAACTCAAAACCACTATGTTAAGGGGGTCCATTTTTTTTTATTATTTCCATTAGAGGATAAAACCAAAAGGAGGTGATTTAAAATGTACGTTTTAGTTTTGTGCCTTTTCTTTTATTTTCTTCTTAAGCTGCATATTATGAAAACCTTCAGTCAGGTATCATTGAATTAAAAACCAAACCTGATAATCACCATCTTTAAGTGATGAAATATGTACAATGAAACTCCAAACAGTAGAGGCAGTTAAAACAGATAAGTTTCCAAGCTCAGTTTCTTGATTGATACTATCTTTTCAAAACAATTGGGTATTCCATGTCACTAAGATGGCTGAGAGAAAAAGAGAATATATCCTGCCTGACTGTGTCTGTCTGGGCATCTTTTCACACTCCATTAGAGGCTTTATCCAACTTTTGTATTCAGAATTTATTGTATTTTTCTCATGCTAGAAGAAACTTCAATGAGGACATGACGAATGTCCATATTAAATTGGATCCCCCTCCCCTTTTAATTAAGTTCATTTAAATTTAATTTTGTAATTTTACTTCAGTAAACCATTTGACTCCAGATGTTGGATGTACTTTTTCTTATTTTTGTTCCCATATAATTGTACCTGTAAAAGATTTATAGCTACAAGAGACATTTTGAAACCTTTTAGAGCATTTTCAGCATATGGTTCATGGATGACTGGTAACGTGAGCAATTAACATCCTAAAATATTGTTCTGCTCCCCAGAATATTTTTAATGGGATAAGTTATTTTTATTAGCTTGAACTTTAAACAAATAATCATCTTAAAGGAAACATTATCATCAAAATAACTCAGTTGAAACGGAAGGCCAACCCTCAAAGGAAATTGATAAGAATGAGAAGAAAAGACCCTTGGGCTAAAAGAGCCTTTAACAGAGATATATAAACAAAAGGTGCAGATTGGTCTTTTGCTAAAATTAGAGCTGTGAGTAGAGTCCCTGTTCCTTTTGATTGACTCTGAGTCACTTGTAATGTGTGTGCTACAATGCATATTATGAAATGATGCTCTTACATTCAGGGAACATTTCCCTCTGGCTTTTGGTGATATACTCAGATAAAGGTCTACAACTTAAGCACCACCTACTTTGCAGACCAAAAATGGAGGTTCTCACAGTGTGCTTGTGAGTTTTAGAAATATACAGCTGCCGTGGTGCCTGGAACTCAGACTTCCTCCATGGATAAATGATCTTTACCATCACTTCCTATCAGGCATTCTTAGCCAGAGAAAAGATTGCTAGTAAATAGCCTTTCTCGATACTAGAATTATTTGAATGCTTACAATTGCTCTGAAGCTTCCTCCTTGCTTTCTTCCTCTAAGCATATTTAATAACATACTTGATAGCTCACCTGGGACCTTGTTTAATGAAACTCCTAGTCCTCATCAAAGAAACACATACTACAATTCAACCTTTAGATGACATACTAAAGAAAAACAGCAACTACAAATTCATAGGATAAAGGAATCAATTTTTGTCCTCAAGTGAAAAATTATACTTCGTGTTTTAGATATACAATAATGCGTCTTGATGTATATGAAATATTCGCCACTGGAGTAAACAAGTTAGAGTATAGATTTTTTTCCTCAGACTTAAGGGACCCACTAAGCAAACTTTAATTTTACTCTTTCACACTCTTAGTCTTATTTTGCCAGGACAGGTATTTGTGCGTGCACTGGAGGTGGACGTTATCTAAAAACTACTGGAGCTTGGCATTACTGTTTCCAAGTCCTCTTCTTGCTTAGAATGACAAATAAGACCAAAATCATTTGAAAATAATACTGAGCATTGGGACCAGGCACAATTTGTCCGTGATTGACAGACTAGAAACTCACATTTTCTGCTTGTTTCTAATATAACAAAACAAGCTCATAGAATGATTTCTGTTAGTCATGGAATTTTTCAACTTTTACCTAAATTTAAATAGGAAACCAATAAAGGCCTAGAGAGAGAAACAACATCTGAAGCAGCAAATGGCAAATAGCATGTATAGAATTAATACATTGTCATGCTATCCGATGTATTTATTTAGAGAGTAACCATACGAACTAGGAAAGTGCACTCAAAATATCCTGTGTCTAGAAGAGTACTTAGTGACTATTTGCCAATACTTCTACTTCCTGCTGGGGATTCAAAATAGATGTCTACCAAAGAAATACAAAGAGAGGAAGTTAGAATAGCTACAGAGCTATAAAATATTGCAGACATTCCATGAAATAGGAAAAAAAAGGAAATTAGTTTTGAAAAGAAAAAAATGTGTTGCTTCTACAGATCTTTCGTGATGAAATAAAACAGATTTTAATGAAATAAAATTTTTGTCTACCAGAAGACTTGGTCAAATTAGAGCCTATCAGTTTATAATTACTTGGAAAACATGTTCAGAATAAGTGTGTGAGATACTATCTCTGTCCTCAATTTATTTGTTTTTTAATTAACTTATTCATCCATTCATTCACGGACAATATAATGAGTACTTTTCGGTGCAAGGCATGTGGTAGAGCAAGAGAAAACTGAAAGAAAAATCAGAGCTGGAGCCTACTGATGTAAGTGGAATAAATATGAATAAGATATCTGAATTGTAGGGGCAAAGGAGATTTTTCCCTTCCCTTTGGAAGGTTCAAGTCTGCTGAAATAACTGACAATGGATGAACGGGAGAAAATGCATACAAATTTATTAACATGTAAGTGTACACAGGAGTCATACAAAATATGGGACTCAAAAAGGGGCCAGATGGTTGATGCTTAAATACCCTCTTCATGAGGGAGAGGGAGATGAAGGATGTAGGGAATTTTGATGGGGAGTACATGATGTTCAGGAGAAGTGAATGAGCCCAGAGAACAGACAGTGGTCTGGGATGAAGTTCCTCTGAGCTCTGGGGGAGCTGGTGACACATTGTAGGAAGGTGAGGGGCAGGCAGAACTGCACTGTGACCAAAGGTTGTCTTACTGTGCAGGTAAAGTTTCCCAGGTAATCTTCTGAAGCTGCCCTCAGAAGAACAGATGAGAAAGTCTGCCTGGGATTGGTGATGACATGTAGTCTTTTCCTTTCTCTGGTGGTTAACCTTTCCTGGTTATTCAGTCAGATTCCTATGAAAAGGGTTTTAAGACAATTGCACTTTTTTGGAAGAAGTTTGCTCCATCAGATAAGGGGATGTCCAGAGAGAGCCCTATCTGTGGTTGGCGTGTTTTGGTGGGGGGGGGGGAGAAGAAAAGGTTAGAAAATCTTTGGTTCTGAGGCTGTTTCTAATGCCTTTTAATTTCCTTTAGTTCAAAGTGCTCGGCGTGTCAAAGCGCCATACTTCTGGGTATCCTTTTCTGAGCTCCAACAGAATCCTATCTTTAGCCTCCATGCTGGCTAAAGAGCTAATCAAGGGCTCCCTCAAAAGGAACATTTATTCATCGTACTGTGCTTTAGCTCTTTTACCCCTCAGAATAGCATTGGTAAGGTTTGATATCCAGCGCCTCCTTCTTGAACACAACTAGAATTTGTTTCACGGGACTTGGTTAGTAAAGGGAACTTTTCTTCCGTTTCCAAGTTTTCACAGAATCTGAGGACACTTTGGGGACTGGGAATGGATTCCTTCTCTTTGATGTATAATCTAAAGTCTTGTCTAGTTCCCCAGTCTAATAAACACCTGTTCTAATTACTTTTAATCATTCTGTGCTAGAGATTTTTGTGTGTACATAGGCTATTGACAGGTGTTTCATAATAATTAGGGGAAGGAGCCTATAAGAGACTTCTTAGTGATGCTATGTATGTACCAATAAATGCTACTTTGTCTAATTCTCTCATCCTTTGAGAACGTTTTTTGCAATTTTTTGCTAGGTTCCCAAATTCAACAAAAATATACGTACAGATTCTGTCCTATCTAGAATCAGAGATAGATTAGTGCAAGAGTTTTAATTGTGTTGTGTTCTGTTTTATTTGATGTTGTTTCTAATGGTTCCTCATTTTGTTGCAAGAACCTGCAGATCTTTGATGCAAGGCAAACGCAATGGATTCAGTTTTGATAATAAGCACACGGCATGGAAGCATTTGGATTAATTGAACCAACTCTCCTCTGGTCCTATTACGTGGAGTACTCGAGGATGTGGTCTTTATAAAGGAAAGGATAGGGCCGCCTGAGGACCATTGCTGGTAAAATCTTTCTCCCTAAGAGTTGCTAGTTAAAAAGAATGGAAATACAAAAGAAAAGATTTGAAGATAGATTTCGGTCTTTTATTAACATTTTCTTTAACATATAATAGCACATCCCTGATGTGTACTTCTACAGGTGATAGAAACTCAAACTATCTTTCACACACATCTATAATACCAAATGTTTTTTCCCCAAGTGGAGCCCAATGCTGGCAAAGACTAGTTTTGAGTATGTTTTATAATATCCTAAGGGCTGCTGTGATTTTTATTCTTGTTACCATTGTGGTAATGAACTGTATTAATTACATAGTTTTTCTCTGCCAGATGTAAGTCATAAATCTGAAGAGAATATTTTCTGTTAAAAAGACATAGTGATCATTTTACTGATAGGGTTTAAATGGTAGGAATCACATGCTTCTTTATATGGGTTAAACTATTGTAGAAAGGAATTAATAAATCAGGTATCAAATGCAATTTCAAATAGCAGTAGGGTGTAATAAGACATATTTGCATTTTCTTTTGTGATTGTATTGAAGTAAGATCCATTTTCAGTGATAGCATCATTTCATTTAATTTAAAGACATGACATTGCCAGTATCCGCAATATGAACCACTTCAATAGGGAGAAAGAAGGCATTGATGGAGATCATTATTGCTCAAAGTGTGTTCCCTGGGACACAAGCTGCAGGACATGTTGGTTGATATAATGATCCCTTAGTCACATAAGTTTGAGAAACACTGCACACACACCTGCTGTATACTACATACTCCACAGTCTACTGGGTCTGAGAGATGCTGCACATTTGTGTAGAGGCACGGCATGCAACAGTGCACGATGGCAGGCGAAGAGCTCTGAGAAATACTGCATTTCAACATGTTTTAACCTAGGATTTTCCAAGCTTATTACACTCCTTTTCTTTTTGTCACATTTTGTAACATCCCATGGAATTGTGATTCCACAGAAAAGTCTTTGGAAAACATTGATCTTGGTAATATTTTATTACCCTTCACATCATAAATGCACTTATTTCAAAAAAGAAGAGAAATATACACACGGAAAAGGACACTGGACACTGACATTAGAAAACCTATGTTAGATTCCTGCCTGCCTTTTGTTAAATATGTGACCTTGGGGATGCCATTTAAACTGGCTGCAAAGTGGAAATCGTGTTATCTTCTCTAACTCACACTGGGCTACTGAATGCAAAGTCCATAAGAGAAAGTGCTTTATGAGGCTTTCGTAAGACATGAAGCACTCTCATTTATGGTATTTATTTTCATTATCATTATTATTATTATTAACTTTAAGAGCTATGCCCCAGAAGTAGTGACGAAATTTTTACTTATCCCTTTGGAACCCTTTCTGATTCCTAAACGTTCTTACCAATCCACTCTGAGGAGGCTAAGAGAAATTATATATTCTTCTTATGGAAAAAGAGAAATGGAATGGGGTGTATGAAACAACATAATCAAATAAATTGCTTTCAGACCAGTCACTTTGGAATAGTTAGCTCCCCATAAAAAGTCCAAGATTCAGGTGTTTCACGCCTGTTATACAAGAAACTTACCCTTAAAACAAGTAGAAAAAGAGAGAAGCAGCTGAGCATTATCAATAACAACAATAAATAGGTGAATTCAGACATGAAATGGTCCATCTGCCTGCTCATATTGCAGTAGAGACAAAGAAGGTACCAATAAATCAACCACTGAGAATTTATTTAGCATTTGTTATATGCCTAGCACCAGGGGATATTCAGAGAATAGTAGGATGCATGCATGTTAATGAAAGCCATTACAACCTCACTGTGGAGATAATAAGAACACATGGTGTAAATAGACATCAGTAAACTCTGGCTTTGCAGAAGACCAAAGTATTTCTGCTTATAACTGCAAGTTTCAATTACAAGAGCAAAAGGAGTTATAAGAATAAAGAGGTAGAAAAATCTTCAGGTGCAGATTTGGGCTTAAAAGTGGGTAAGATGCATTTCTTAGGATTTTTGTCTCTCTGTCATTCCATACATTGTATATTGTAAGTACTCAGGTAGTCAATACAGATGTACTTTATAATTGGATGACTAGACAAGAGCATCAGTGGAAGGAAAGAAAGAAGGAGAGAGGAAGGGAAGGAAGGGGAAAGGAACAAGAAAGGAAAAAGAAATTTGCAGTAAAATAGGGCATTCCCACCTGCTGAGACCAGAGCAAGTAGGAGTGTGAGGCCTCCTGCTGAGAGTGTGTAAGCCTAGAGTATGCCCTATGCCGCCACTCCCAGGGCAGGTAACCTGGAGTAGCAAGGACACAGCACAGAGGGTACTGGAGTTATCATTAGAAGCTGTAGGTTGGCCAATGCCTGGCTCTGTTGCTCACTACCTGTGTGACCTCAGGTCAGTTGCTTAAAGTTTTTGAGTCCTCTTATCCAATGATGTGCCTTCTCTTGAACATTCTTGTAAGGATTAAATGAAGATTTGAGGACTTAGTAAAATGTTAGTCAACTGTGAGATAGTGCTGTTACTAAGTATAGAAATGACATGAAGCTCCAAGGGGTCAATGAAATCTAGCCCATCCTTCAAAAATCTGGTGTAAATTGTTAAGAGGGATTTTATTTGACTTAGATTTGCAATATCTTTGAACATAGTGTGTTGTTACCTGACTGGACATTTTCTGGTAAGGCAATAGAATACTAACAAAATTGTGCATTGGCCATAAGCACTTGGCTTTCCAGGAAGCAGCTGCAATGGGAAAGATGGTTACTTTTCTGAATCAACTTTTCCTGTACTATGTGCTCAAGTGTTGACCACACCATATTCTGTCCCGTCAAAGTCAACTGATAACTAAAATGGTTCAAGGGTGTTTTTTAAGACTTTTTAAAAGTAATGTCTATTGTTGTTCCTGGGAGTTTTCAAGCTCTCAGATTTTTGTGACTGACCCAGTTGACCTTCCCCACTGGCTAGAATATTATAGTTTGCGGACCTAGTCGTACCTGAGTGCCTACCTGTGGAAAGCTCCTCTTACTTTGCTGCATCTGTAAGTGTTGAAACACAGACTGAGCATCTGATACGTTGGTTTGGATTCCATCCACTCTAAGGGGTCCATAGAGCTATATCGGGAAGTGAGAGGCCCCTCCTTTGTGCTTTCTGATCTGATGTTGCGACCATTCCCTTAAGTACGCTGAGGTGCCAGACCTTTCTCAGAGGGAGGGGAAGTAATAAAAGTGCTGTGGGCTAGACACTCAGATGTTAGCATTAAATCTTTACCCATCCTTCTTCTTTCCCACTTCACCCCTTTCTATAAGGAGTCTCCTCCTTGATAGGCCAAACCATTTTCCCTGAGAGAAAAAGGGAGAATTCCTTTTTTGATGGCATAGGAACCTACAGCAAAGGACGAGGGAGGGGAACACTCACATTTTCCGCGGGGCCCAGTTTTATTTGCATGATTGCTGCAAACACTCTCACCTCCTTAGTATGTGTTCTCTTGCTGTCTGTGATCATCCAGGAAGGATTTATTTATTTTTCCTTTGGCATCTCATCAGGCCGGGGGCAGGCCTGGGAAAAGCAAGTTAAATTATGCCTTTTCCAAAAATAAAATATGTATTTTTTTTTTATTGAGGTAGGTGGAAGGGCAGAAACATAGGCAACAGAAACAGGCTCATATGAACTGGGGTTCCTGCATGGCAGGCCAAATTGGTGTCTGTGTCTGAAAAATGCTAAGGTAGAGCAGACAGACAGGAAAAAAACGTATAAAGTGCTGGAAGGGAAACAGCATACATTTCCTCTCGAGGTTAAAACTTGCTCTCTTCCCATCCCAGTCCCCCAGAGGTCCAAGGTAATGTCTACCCGTGCAGGTGAGTCCCAATGACAAGATATGAAGACAGTTACAGACATTCTGAAACTTATGTGTATGTTCTCTTTGTTTGCTGTCTATAAAAATGCAAAAATTTCAAGATGTGAAAAGAACAGAAAAGTCATGAATGCAGGGTCATGGAGATAACTACCAAGACCAGGTCCAATACTGCCACCCCCTTCTCACTCTTCACTGTCCCTCTGCCATCTCAGCAGCATAGCCTCTTGGGTGGGGCAGGGTGGGGGTGGTGTGTTGCAGGAGCCAGCAGTCTCACCTGGTCGGGCCCACCTCACCAACGCCAGGCTCCACATCAGTCAGCAGTCCCAGCCACGACGTTCTCTTGTGAGGCAAGTGACACCGGCCAGTCCCCTGGATCATGGGTGGTGGTGACCTCTAGATAGATTAGACTCTCTTTGGGGCTCAAAATATGATTTTTCCTCATCTCAGTTGAACTAGATTTTTACTTTTTTTTTTTTTCCTTGAAGAACACAGATGAAACCTGTTGGTTTCATGTCCTCTCTTTTGAGGATGGACGGCTATGTGTATGCAAGGCACATTATAATACGAGTCTTAAGATTTCTCTTTAAAGTCTTTGATTTGGGAGGCTTTTATCATACGGTTGAGTGTGTTATTATTTTATTTATTTTATTAACTAAATGAAATATCTTCAGAAGGATGCCCCTCAAATTAACATTTCAAAGCAAAATTTGAGCATAAAACCAGAGTTTAAATACAGTCCTCCTCCTCCTCCAAACATAATGGCTCCAAACCCAGATCTCTACCTCTTGCTCTGTATTTGCATTATTAAGGTATGTTTTTCTCAGCAACTCTTCCCACCATTCAGCAAACCTACATCCTCCCACAGTGATCCCACATCGCCCACTAGCCACATCTTGGTTGGCATGGATAGAGTTGTGGGCTGGAGATGGGGCTGGCTGGCAGCTCTGCCACCGTGGATAGCAGGGACACTGTTTCGCCATTGCCCCTTGAGGTCCGGCATGTGGATGTGAGTGAATCATACTAGCCCCAGTTCCAAGGCCACCCACAAAAATGCTTCCTGTGTGATCTGTCTTGAATGCCTCCTGTTGATTCACATTCACAAAAGAAATGCACAGTTTAGACTTCAGAGACAGCACAGCTGAAAATGCCTCTGACATCAAGTCATGTCTTATGTGACTAAAAGATATCTTAGTGCTTCTGTTGAAACAAGGATAGGAATTATAAATAAGCTTCTTATTTATTTCATAAGTGTCTTCTGTGTATGCACAAGACTTTGCATTCACTGAGACAACCTGGAAATGTGTTAAACATGTCAATGGTTTCTTTTTATTCTTCTGTATATCCACTCCCAACCACCAGCAATGGTACACGGCTGGACTGGGGTGCGGTTCCAGGCCATTGAGCAATGTGTGAGGCTAATGAGCCCTAAAAGAGATTTTCTCCTTTAAGAGGAGAGCTATGTGCTCACAAAATCATTAATGAATCCCAAAGAGCCAAGAGTAATTTCAGACCTATTAGTGCCCTCATTGAAAACTGGCAGGTTAGCCAATGTCCACTCCATAAAACAAAAAAACTACATATATTTGATTCTTATATCTTCTGACTTTATGACATAGAGATAAAAAGTGAGGGGAGGGGCAAAAAGTGTTTTCCTGAAAAACATGGCTTATAAATACGGGTCAGTAGAAACAAGTGAAAAGCAATTTACATTTAGACTGGTGAAATTTTAGAAGGAAAAAATTGTTTTATTAAAACCTGATAGTTTCTGTTTAATTCTTTCTCTTCCTTTTTTGGCTCTGTCCTTACCATATATCTCACACACACAC
>VBSM01001044.1:7339371-7356005 GCA_008086735.1 Cheirogaleus medius | reverse complement strand
ACACACACACACACACACACACACTAAGTGATTAGCCCCTCCCCCGCGAAAAAAAAAAGAAAGACAAAGTGTCTTGGCTTCATCTGAGAAGAGGCAGAATAGGCAAGTGTGCTAAAAAGACCACGTGAACACACTTGAGATAAAAAAAGGAACTCTAAAACTAACCACTCCAAATTGTGAGTTGGTCAGAGTATCTCTCTGGAGAACTACTGTGTTTTCTAAATTAAAACAATTCAGCTTAGAAAAACCAAAAATCCAAATGATCAAATGTAAGTCCTTTTGGCTTTGGTGAGAAATGTGAATTTGCAAGATGTGAAAAATTATTTTTAAAACCATAAAATAAACTAGGCCATCAGTCATTTATCAAAAACTTAATGAGCTTTTTTTCTTTTTAAAGACCGGGTAAAATGATTTGCCCATTACTTGTGAATGGATCCTTCCAATGTTTGTAGAGTACTCGAAAAAATTGACGCATTCCACAAAAATTTCCCTGAGCCTTTGTGCCAGACACTGTGCTACATGCTGAGAAACAGTTGGATACCACTATTTATAAGCTATAAATAAACTATAATCTATAATTACCAATTGTGATAAGTGTCATTTGTTCTTTGTAGACAATTGTCTACATTGTCACTTTCTTCTTAATTACATTGTTAATTTCTTTTGTTAAAGCTCTTTTCATGGACAGTGCAAACGTAGGCTTGAATTAGGCTCTTCAGTTATTTATGTTACTGGAATACTAATAAAAGGTTTTACATTTCTTGATCTATAGACATATATCCAAATACTTATATATTAATGATATATCCAAGAATACCTTTATAAATGCGCCTTCTAAGCAACAGATTATCATGCCGAATGACAGCAATAAAATCAACAGTAAAGACTTTGATGGCTTTTCATTAAATAGGCAATATCTCCAGCTAAAGTAAATTACGATTCTGCCTCAAAAGATTACCAGGTTTAAGATTTTTAATAAAAATTGACCCATTGTGGAGACGTTTGTGTGATTACTACATTTAGTGTATCTTTTGCTTTATTTTATCAAAATCTTTTTCTGGCAAACATTGCAATTCAATATTTTATAGATCACGCATTCTGGGACTGGGTTTTAGTTGAGGTTAATGATTAATTTGAAAAATAAACTCATTGCCGTTGCAGAGTATGAGAGGTGCTTGGTTTACAGAGAGAGAAACACATCATCAAAACCTTGGAATGTCCGGGTAACTCTTAGTCTCTTTCCAAAGCACAATGGGGTAAACATAAAATATAGTCTATATGTCAGAATCAAATCAATTATAAGATGTGAAAGAGATTAAAAGAAAGAAACCTTTAGTACCGAGAACATCATATTCTATTTAGAGATCCCTTATGCTTTTGAAAATGCAAACTATGATGGGGCTTTCAGTAATTACATCAAAATACTGAATCTTAAGGTTTTTTAGAAAGAAGTAAAATAAGTTTAGATTATCTCAGTCATTTCCAAAAGTCAGCTAAAATCATAAATGGTGATGTGGAGGTGGAAGAATAAAAGTAAGAAAGCCACCATGACCACAATCTTGGAATGGAATGATGAGGCCTCAATTAAGATAGTGGCAGTGTTAATAGAAGGTGAGAAATAATGTGCCATGAAACTGGGCAGGGCGATTAGGTTTGAGGGCTGAAGGAGAAAGAGAAGAACAAGATAACTGTGGTTTCAAGCTTGCTGATGGATACTGAAAAAATTGACAAAAATCAGAAAGCTTGAAGGAAGCATTTGGGCATAAGGGTTTCATCCTGTTGCAACGGGTGCATTCTGGATCGTGCAGATTGGAATATTTAAGAGGGTGATGGTGATGTGGAACTGAAGCAGAGGGAGAAGGATCCTGGCTCTAAAGAAATAAACTATCTGATTCAAAGCAGATATTTTTTCCTCTTTCCATCCTCCATCCTTCTGTCTCTTTTCTTGCTACATGCCATCCTGGCAATTTTCTGCTGGTTTCCTTATTTTGGTTACCTCCCGGAGTAGTGATATGTAAACATAACTTTGTTTTTCTTCTCCGTCTTCAGAAAAATAGACTACAGGCAAGTGATGCACTATTGGACTGAAGCTACTTCGTGAGTCAAGTCTGTGTTTGATCCAACTTTGTATCCTACACAGCACATAAATAATGTCTGGTACATAGAATTCATTCTACAAATGGATAATGTGTGGTCCCACATGGCATAGCTCCCTCTGAATCATATGTGAGGGCCCATTGACTAAGCCAGAATCAATCCAAGGACAAGACCTAGTACACAAGAGGAATATGTGTGTTTATATCAGTGTGTTCTTTGTAAGAAATATGCCAGATGGGAAGGAAAAGGGGCTTCCTTTGACCTTGAAGAGGGACTAAGCACAGCTGCTCATCAGAAACAACACACACTCACATGCATATACATAGACCACAGTTCTTTGATAGCTTTATCTTGATCCCAACGGAAGATAATAAATGTTAAAAATAAATCACTGGATTGTAAACTCGTGGAGAATGGCCAGCTTTTTAAGCTTAACTGTGTTGGAAACAACACATTGGATTCAAGTTTCAGCTCTTTTTTATACTTTGACTTATTCTTCATAGATTTTGTGGTTAGCAGTAGGTGGTGGGGAAGCTAGACTTTTCTTGGAAGAACATACTTAAAAACACCATTTTCCCGAATGGTGAAATATTTCTAAACAACAGTTTTAAAATTTCTGTGAGGTTTCTATTAGTAGAAACAGCACAGTTTGTAAACCCTCCATCCCTATCTTTGGTTCTATAATCCTTCAAACCACTGGTAACATAGAGTAGGTTCTCCCTCCGCTCCGTCAGCATCTTCCATGATAAAATTTGGCTTCACAGAATGATAGGAACTCTGCTTATCCTCCTTGCATCCAGTAATATATGTTCCAAAAGGCCCCAGTGAATGTAATGAAACATTGAATTACATGTGGCACATCTGATGATATGCACCTCCCTATCTTGTTGGACCCGATTCGCATTTCTTCTGAGCATTTTAGCTGAGGGATGTCTAGGATGCTGCCTGTGGGACCCTCAGAATGCTCTGGCTCAGTGTAGCTTGTTCTGATCTGGCTCCTGAGAAATGTGAGATTCGTACTAGACTTGTTCTGGGTAGAGGCACTACTGACCAGAATAAGTTGTTCCTTTTCTCTGATTTTTACTGAGAGTTTAGAAAGTTTTTTCTTATTGGTTTTCCCTTGACTTCTGTAGGTATTGTAAAGATAAAATCATGTTTTGAGTCACTAAAACACTATCCCTAAGTCATATTGTTATGCTTTCCTTTCCGTAAAAATAAACAAAAAGGTGGTATGGAAAAGACAGGTGCTTGCCAAATATTCCTTGTATTTCCCAGTATCTTGCAGTTTGGTAGGGATGCCATGATTTGCTTTGGCCTGTGGGTTATGAAGAGAAGTGTCATGAACCCCTTTCAAGCTGAGGCAGTAAGAAACCCACACTTCATGCACCGGTCCTAAGAAGGCTGAATGTTCCAGCACTCTGGTCTCTGAGTGACTCTGTGGAGTAGAGCCCTCTACCATATTAGATACGAAGTACAAATAAAAATTTCCCTTTCGCTGAGTGAAGGCATGGAGATTTGGGGGTTGTTACCATGTCACTTATTAGCCTGACATGACTAATACAAATACCAATTGTGATGCTTTAATAGATTCAAAATGACTGCTCTACATTGTAAATATTTATCTAAAGTGGAAATTTAATGTTTTGAATCCGATGATATAGAAGAATGCTGTATAGAAATGATTTCTCGGTACCAACGGTAAAAACGGATAGTTCGTTTGTTCCCCACTGACACAAAAAATAAGACTCCATTCTTCATCCTAAAAGAGGAATTTCCAGTGGTTCCCTTAATCAAACACCTACTTGGCCAATTGCTATCTTGTGCCCAGTTCAAATTGCGTTACATACCTGTTCAGATTATTGTAAGGAGCGGCTAGACTTTTTATAGGGTTGGAAAGTCCACAGTGATCTTGAGAGAAACAGTCATGTCTTACCATGTTATATTACCCCTATCACTGATAAATCCATCCACAGTCCGCAAAAATACATGTTTACTGCTGAATGAATGAATGCGTGAAAATTATTAGTCATCTACAAGGATGTCAGAAAAGTTTTCGAATACACAGCTCCAGTCTGACTAAAAATATATCGTGTAAATTTCTCTCAGAACATTTGCCTACATAATATTAATTCTATTCCTTCGTCCCAAGTCATTCTCCACCCACAATAGTCTGAAATTAGCAAAGGAACTAAGCAGTATCTAGTTGGTTTAACTGTAAAAAGTGATCTCTCCCCTTGGATGCCAGCCTCCCAGGCTGGCTCTTAATCATGTTCATTTCCTCTGACTAAAGAAGAACCTACTTCAAGAGACCTGTACAGCATGGATTTGTCTGAGTCATCACCTGGTACACGTGATTCAGCTTATTTGTTATAATTTCAAATTTTCTTTTTCCTAGAGATGAGACACAATAAGACTACAAACCTTGGGCCCAGTTTCTCTTTTAAACAATATACTACTCTCTCTCTCCTGTTTGCCTTGAAATCACCAAAAATAACCCCCATAAAATCTCTTTGATTCATATAAGCCTACAGTAGGAATTTTCTTTCTCAATTGCTGTCTTAGCTCTGACTTAAGCTTCTGGGAGAATCTGGGATGAATTGGAGGGTAGCTTATAAAAATAGTCTCATTCCTGGGACTTCCAATTTATAACTGCTACCAATTTGGTTGTGTGAATGAACTTGTTGACTTCACATGTCCTAAAGTGAATTTCTAATCTTTCCCCCCAAATTTATTCAACCTGTAGCAATCTCCATTGCTCAGACCCAAACATCTTGGAGCCGTCCTTGATTCCTCTCTTCTTTCATGTCTCACATCTAATCTATCAGAAAATCCCATCGACTCCATTCAGAATAGATCCTGAGTCCTCCCACTTCTCATCATCTCTGTTGCCACCACTCTGGTACAAGCCACCATCATCTGTGCACTGCAATAGCCTCCTAATTCATCTCTCTGCTTCTCATGATCTCTTAGAACCTATCTCAACACAGCAGCTGGAGTGAACTTTCAAAACATAGGTCAGATCATGTCACTCCTCTACTTAAAAATCTCATAATGGATTTACACTGGTAAAAGTCAAAATCCTTATAACAGCTCACTATGTCCTGTGAGATTTAACTCTTTCTTACCTCTCTTCTCTCCTAAAATCTCTCACCCCCTTGCTCATTATGCTCTAGTTACACTGGTATCCTCACTTTCTGGAACCTACTTGACATGCTCCTGCCCCAGGACTTTTGCACCTGCTGTTCTTCTGCTGGGTATGTTCTTTCCACAGATGCCTAACTCCCTCACCTCCTTCAAGTCTGCTCAAATGTCATATTAATGGGACCTACTATGACCTTTCGTCCTTGCTCCCACCCTGGGTATACATAATTCTGCTTATTCAATTAACGTCCTTCTTCATTTTATTTATTGTTTGTCCCCACCCCCCACCAGAATGTAAACTCCAAGTGAAGGAAAGTTCTTTTGATTTGATTCATTATTGTATCTCAAATGTTTAGAACAGTATCTGTAACACAACAGATGTGCAATCAATATTAAGTGAACAAATGAATTTGATCTGGTGCCATGTCCCAGCAAATACCTTACAGTTGGTAAACAGTCGGTGTGGTGGAATAACATCTTAGGGAAGAGTAGAAAAAGAAAGAATGAAGACATTTGAGTCTACCAATTTAAAGAGAGAAGCTGGAAAATCATTAGAGAACTGGAGCTTTTGTGAATTTTTAGTTTCTGATTTCTGTGCAATGAATGAAGAAAAGAATCACCTTGTATTCTTTGCACGTTATAATTAGAGTACCGTGACAATTAACTTAAGCCTATACTCAGGAATTTATTTCATTAGCAATGTTTTATTTTTGTAATCAAACAATAGCTATGTAACAAGAAGTAAGTAGTTTGCGTACATATTTAATGTTTGTGAGTCAGCTCACTTCTATTTTAAAAACCTATATAAACTGAATACTTACCATCTCTATACAGATGAAGTCTCTAGAAATTTTTAATTATAAGCTACTCAAGATTCTGTGCTTCTGTTTATATACTTACTAGCAGCAATTGATACAATTCGGCCTGAGTTGTGGCAACACTGTAATTTCGGACACACTTTCTTCTCTGGGTGTGTGAACTCTCCTTTACAGACAGAATTTATCATGTGGCCCGAGTGATGATATAATCTGCACAATATCCTCTTGGCCATGGTGTATCTTTTCATTACAGGATTTTCCATGTGGGATTTCTCATTCACTTTTCAAAGGCAGAGCTGAGAGTAGACATTGTATTATTGCCCAAGTGCCGATGCTATTCTCATGGCTGAACACTATATACCAAATTACTGCCCTGTGGGTTTAGAGGCCAAGTTAAACAGACAATAAACATCAGATGAAAAGTAACTGTGAGGTCTCAGAAAAACAGACTCACTTAAATCTAAAAATCCTTCAGTGGGATAATACTAAAAATTTTTTCCAGAAGATCACAACTACCAAGAAAAATGTGAACACAAAGGAGATGGTGGTTTCATTTGAAAAAGCATTTTAGGCACTAAGGAAAAAGATACATGCATCCAAGATAAAATCTCAAGTGGCAGGAAATGTCAGTGTCTAACATTTATGGAGCACACACTTTATGATGAGTCTAGGGAGTTATGTAAAAGCAAGCTGCTCGCATGCAGGTAAGTTGAACTTGGGAGAGTAAGAGGAGGGGCAGAAACCAGGGAGGCGTCGAATATGCTAGGACAGTTGTGTACGTGCTAGAGATTGGATGAAGACAGTGGCTTTAGAAGTAGAGGAAGGAACATGTCTAAGACATATAAGAGAGAGAGAAATGTAGGGACTTTGCAGAATGAAGAAATGAGAGAGAACTTAAAGGTGGCCTCCCATGAGTAAGGACACAGGACGCGAGGGATTATCCTCACCATCAGCGAAGCCAAGGAGAATGACATGAAAGCGGGTATTTCAGCAGATCGGGGATAGGGATTTTTATAATGAGCTTGGCTGTGGTTATATTTCACTTGTTATTGGCAAGAAATCTGTGTGACAACAAGCTATAGTCAGTAAGAATGTTGGGCTGAGGATTGCATTGAGAGATTCGGATGTAAGCACGTATTGAGCGGGATTATGGGAGTTTCTAGCTGGAAAGGAACAGAGATGTAAGGAAAGAGCACAGGACCCTCCAACTAAACATCAGAAGAGAACTGCCATTCATGCGTGAGGGAGATGGGAGAACCATTTTTTCAGAATGACTTTGGCAGCTATTAGCAAGTATGTAGTGGTTTTGGAGATAAAATCAAGGAGATTGTATTGAATGATGTCTAAGACAGGAGAGGCTGAGCTGAAGAACAGGAAGTAGACAAATAGCTCAGTTCATGGGTGACCTTGGAGGACTTTGCATTGATCAATGAGAAAGGCAGATGGGTTGCTTGGATGTAAAACACGAATGGCAGAGGTGTGAAGACAATTTAGAATATATGCATTCAGATAGTTTAGTACATAAAAAGGAAACAAGAGAATGAGAGTTGTGACAAATTTTTATGAAAACTGCTAGAGAATCTCTTGCTAGGACTCACATTTATAATTCTTTCCTTGACCTTTAGGAGACCAAACATGACAAACAAGCTCATCTATTTGTCATCACCTTGTATGTAACTAGCTCCTTCTTCCTTTTGCCTCTGAAATGCTACTATCCCTTTGACACCGCCCTTACCGTTTCACGGCAGCCCTGTGATGTTAATCTTACATAGTGTCCTGTTAGCTTTTAGACACGCAATTTGCATAATACTCTTGTTTCTCTTCTCTCCTTTGGTCTTTCCTCTGCATGTTGGATCTATGTCGCCTAAGTAGATCACATGTCATTTCATTCCAGACAAGTGTTGTTAGCTCCTGGGCAATCTTTCCTGACCTCCCAAAATATATTCTTTATCTTATAACTGAAACTTAAGAAAAAATAATCATCTGAAAATTGAAAGACAAGTTAAACAGGGAAGCAAATAATGTTGGATAGAAACTAAAGTGGACAAAAGTCAGAAGTAAAAAGAAATTTGTAAGGTCAGGTGGGTGGGTAGGAATAAGGTGTAGTGAGAAATGACAAAATGGACTGTCCCAGTTACCACAAGCAAGACAAATGATATGTTCATTACTGTGAAAGAATGTATACAAAATGCCATATTTATAATAGCTTGTCTTTTAAATGTTTATGGCAGGAGTTTCAAAATGCACAGCTGTCTTTTTATCCATAGATGTTGCATGATTTTTGGCAACAGCAGATCCCAGTTGACTGAAAATGACTGACCTTAGAAGATTCCATATACAGAAATGTTTCACGGAATCATAACCAATATATTTTATTTTTTTATGAGGTTGATTTCAATTTGTTCCAAACCACGGTATGTTATGAATATTTGTTAAATATGAAACCGTTCCATCCAAAGAGTAAAACAGAGAAAGCATCTGTAGCCTGTCTATGGCAGATCCCCATAGGGTTCTTTAGGTGGGCATGGATGGAGTGAGGGGAGTGCCACATCTCTACATTGAGAGACCACCTGTAACCCAAAATTCCTTAGTTTATAATTGGTATTGCTATAACTCAATGAGATAATTAACCAGGTCTCTGAGTCACGAATTATGAGTAGTTTCAGCAAGTTTACCATACCCTCCTCATCGTGTACAATTTCTAGCATTATAAAGGCATCTAATTTCATCCTAATTTCATTCAGTATATTATAATCAGAGTAAATAGCTTGGAAAAATATTTTGAATGCCTAGCAAACTTTGTATTCACAATAAATCGACAATATTTAAAATCCATTAATAATATTCTTTGTATAGTGTGCATCAAATTCTGAGAATCACCGATGTTTCCAAGGTATGTGACCAACATGGCAGACTTTGAGACGCTTAGAACCTCAGGATTGTCCCTCCACCCTCCTCTTCCTATGAGGCAGAATGGGCTATAACCACACTTTGGAAGGATGCCTTCTATGATGTACAGGAAAGGGAGACTTGGCTGCCTCCTCTTTCTTTTTTGGCACAGAAAATTTATACCTGTTCTCTGATGCTAAGTAGAAAGGAACTTTAGCTTGCAGTGAGGACCTTGAACCCTTATCCATGC
This sequence comes from Cheirogaleus medius, assembly GCA_008086735.1. Lineage (NCBI taxonomy): Eukaryota > Metazoa > Chordata > Mammalia > Primates > Cheirogaleidae > Cheirogaleus > Cheirogaleus medius. Next base: position 7,346,810 of record VBSM01001044.1, on the reverse strand, counting down.
TGTCTGTCACCAGAGAACCATATGACCTATGTCACTGGATCTCCATGTGCCTCTCTCTTTCCTCATCATTCAAATGAGGGTAATGCCTACCACCTACCCGAGATACCTGGAGTATAAAGAAGCAGCCTCTGTAGAAGTGCTTTCTACAGTTTAAGTTCTAAATATTATGTTGACATTATCTGGGCCACCTTCCAGAGTAGAAAGTGCTTTACAGGTCTACATCACTGTTATTCATCAGGTCGGAAATGCCAGGATTGGGAGTGCATCTGCCATGGTCATTCTGGCATATCCTCCTGCTCAGCTGCAATATGGCAGAGTCACCTTTTATGGGTGTTCATTCTCTGTGTAGAAAAAGCATCGCTATGAAATAGAGAACACCCTGCTGCTGCACAGTAGAATCCTAAAACCTGTAAATCTCTATGAATTCCAAATCAACTAGAGTTACTATTTATTGTCCCCTTCCCCTTAAGCTTTAGTGTGTGTACAAAATAGCATTCTCTAGAACCAAAACAGGCAGGCTAATCCTTCTCTACCCAACAGTAGTTTCAGATTATTATGAAAGAGTGCCACTGACTAGAAAATTAGCCTTCTCCTGCCAGTGGTGGCAGGAAACTGCATTCCAATTCAGCAAATTGAAGGGATTTCTAATCACATGGAATGCAATGATAGATATGTCACCTTGTGGCAGATGGTATTTTCCAAAGATATCCACAACAGTATTTCTCATCCTGACACACCTCCCATTGAGAGGTAAAGTCTGTGTCCTCTCCCTCTGAAACTTGGCAAACTGTTATGACTCTGTTGGCCAATATAGAACAGTTGAAATTACTTTTGTGGCTCAGTAGTAAAATGCAATGCCATTTCCACTTTGCTTACTGGAAGTAGCTCTTTTTTAAAAGCCTTGGGCTACCATTTAAACACTCTGGCTGCTTTGAAGCCAGCATACTGCAAGGAAGCCCAAGCCAGCCCACATGGAGTGACCATAGAGAGGCCATGAGACCACATGAACAGAGAGCAATCTCCAACCAGCTCCCAGTTGCTCTAGTATCTATTGTCCTAGCTCTGGTCGTTATCTGACTACAGCCTCCGAGAGACCACAGCCAGAACCACCCAGCTGAGCCCTTCCCAAATCCCTGACTCTCACAAACCATGGGAGATAACAAAATTATTGTTTTAAGCCTCTAGATTTTGGGGTGGGGTGATTTTTAATACAGTAGTAAATAACTGGACCACACTAGAAAATATCAACATAAACTCTTAAAGAAAACTTTCAAGGAGCATCTTCCATCAATATATAATCACCAAACATTAGCAACTTTCAATGTTCTTTGGCTTTTTTTATGGTAAGGGGGTATATTCATACATCAGATAGTTTAGGGAAATTAATTAATTGTGACCCCCAAATAAGTCGTATTGATAGTTGTGCTGTGGATGTTCAAAAAGAGCAAAGTCCCTGTTAGCTAGAATAGGCAAGGATGACTTTTCAATGGAGATGGGATATAATCGCCTTCAATAGAGTGCTAGTAAGTAAAGATTAGCTGAGAGGTTTGGGTCAGTTAGTTTCTTTAAGCTAAGCTAATGCCCATGATGCCAGGATAAGCTTTCAGGGACAGAAGGCCACTCTGCTTCCCCAGACCTTTGAGTAAGTACCTAAAGTATATGTCATTACACAGATAGTGAGGAAAATGCTCAGTTGCCTCCAGAATGAGCTGAACTAGTTTATTTATTGGGGAAAGAACAAAATTGCTATATATCAAACAAAATTCCTGTTCTCTCTGATTTTTAAAATATTATTTAACTTTTTATGTTATGTTATTCTCATGATTATCATTATGTTATGATGCTGTCATTAAAGAAGACTTGTGGAAAATAGAGAAGAGAGAAAATAAGGAAAACTCACCCATGTTTTGATCACAGCAATGTGGCAACTCTTCTCATTTTAATATATCCCTGCTAGGGGTTTAACTATACCTGCATGTATTTCACATATTGGTAATTATGGTGTGTACTAGTTTGCATTTTCCACTTGTTGATTTAACATAGAATTTTCCTTAGTACTAATTTTAGCAACTACATGATAGTCCTTCTTTCTATGCGTTACCTAGTCCTGAACCATTCCCCTTTTGTTGGATGCTTAGATTGGTTTCAATTTAGAAAGAGGCTTTCTTTTTCACTTTTTAATTTTTACTATTCTGGTTCAAATTTTCAACTTTAAAAAAAAAAAAAAAACAAATGGCATTTCAGAAGTCAAGGCATGTCCTCCTCCCCCTGAGCATATGTTCATGTACCCCATGCAAGCTCCATATTGATGACAAATATCACCAGTTTCAAAGGTTATGTTCAAAGGGTGCAATGGCCTGCCCGTGACACAGTTACATCAGCCACATGCTGGCAACACCGCAACACAGACTTGTGGGATGGGGCTTAAACCTGAAAGCACTTCAGACTCCCAAAAAATGCACAGTGATCACTTCCCTCTTTCCTCCTCCACAAGGAAGGTGTGTAATCCTTATGCAAGAGAAGATAAATAGCTTTGCTCAACAGTTTTTGTTCCTGCATGCAAATTTCCTCTATTCCGTACCCTCCTCTGTTCTTCGTACTGTCCATCTGCCCCTGATTGATCAGGCTTGCTGGCCTGCTTCTCACTGACAGCCTGTTCCCCTGCCCAACCCCTGCTAGGTGCAACAGGGAGGCACTGATCACTTCCAAGAGAGGAAGTGACTCCTTCTGCCACTGTGAGGGTGATCTGGGAAAAGGGGCCACTAGCTTTGGGAGCACTGGCCTACACCACCAGGGTCTGGCATGGAAGGCCCTGCTCTTCATAGATCCCAAGGATGAATATGATTATATTTGTGTTAGTGAATGTATTCTTATGTTCTGTAATTGCTTTGCCAAATTGTATGCATACATGCTATAGAGAAATTATGCATGCACTCCAATCCTTCAACTAACAAAATAGATGTTTAGACTTTTTAAAATAGGAGCTACTAATGCAAATATGTGTTTCAAACAGTAGTGGTCATTCATTGTCACAGCCCAGTGGCAGGCCCCAACCTGGTGCAGAGCAAGTATTTAGTTACTAATAATAATTCAGTAGTGAACTTCGCAAATGGTTTTTGTTTCCAATGTTATTTTTATAATAAATTTCCCTTCCTTTGCTGGAATTCTGACATGCTTCCTTTAGAAAGAGAAGAAGCAATGTAGTTACAGCTAGTGTGCTGGAAATTAAACATAACATCACCTACCTTACTTATAACATGTCATGGAAGCATGCTTCAGCTGGGGATATCGTATGTCACATGTGTTGTAGCTAATATGAGAACTCCTATTTTGAAATGGTCAGCAAAGAGATAAGGAGTTCAACAGGTCCAATCCATTTAAAAATATATTCCCTTTCTTAAAAACCTTCAATAGTTCCCTCTTGTATGCAGGACAAAGTCCAGAAATCTCAGCATGGTACACAAAGGCCTTCCACAATCTCATCCTTGTTTCACACCTGACCTCTTTCGCCAACTGTATCCCCACGTCCACCCCAAGCTGTACTCATGCTGAATGGCGCAGGCCTTCTCTTTGGCATGCTTTCCTTCAGTGGGATCTCTCCCCCCTTTAACATGCTGGCTCTGCTGCTCAGCCTTCAAGACCCTCTCGGTTTGTCAGCATCTCCTTTTTCAGAGAAACTGAGTGTGATACTGTGAAATATATATTTGGTCTTCCTCCCATTTCCAACTCCTAAAATCTCTGGAATCTTTAGAATAGTAAAAGTTGTGTTGTATGCCAATAAATTGACTGGTGGCTGGGGACCCCTAGGTAGCTTCAGCATGAAGGCTAGTGACAGAAAGACCAAGCTATGATTAAAGGGTTGGGAGTTTCCGCCCCACACCTAACCTCTGGGGAGGAGAGAGGGACTTACAGTTGCATGATCATCAGTGGTGAATGGTTTAATCAATCATGCCTATTAATGAAGCCTCCATAAAAACCCAAAGGACTGGGTTAGGAGAGCTTGCAGATAGTCGAACACATGGGGGCTTCCAGGAAGGTGAACAAGAACATGTCCCATGCCAGGAAGGTGGTGCACCCCAACTCCACAGGGATAGAAGCTCCTGCGCTTGGGAGCCTTCCAGACCTCACCCCATGTATCTCTTTATCTGGCTATTTATTTGTAGTCTTTAAAATACTCTTTGTAACAAACTGGTGATGTACGTAAATGTTTCCCCAAGTTCTGTGAGCTCCTCTAGCAAATTAATGGAACCCAAGGAGGGGGCTGTGGGAATCCTATTTTATAGCCATTTGGTCAGAAGCACAGGCAAAATAACCCAGAGCTTGTGATCGGCACTGGAAGTGGGGCTCAGTCTTGTGGAACTGAGTCCTCAACCTGTGTGCTCTAAAGCTATCTCCAGGTGGATAATGTCAGAATTGAATTGAATTAGAGGACACCCAGCTGGTGTCCGCTGCAGAAGTGATTGCTTGTTTGGTGTATGGGAAAAACAAAAACAAAAACAAACCCCATACATCTGGGCACAGACTTCTGTGTTGATTGTTGTGGTATGAGAGCAGAGGAAAAACAGTTTGGTGTTTTTCTATATAGGCACTGAGAAATCCACCCAATTACTCTATGCTTTGAGGGTCATAGACAACTTTACTTGCCAATAGGTGCACTACCATCAGCTCCATGCAGGCTGCCTGGCTGGTGTTTCTTGTGTGCTTCTGCACTCCTTGTACATACCCCTAACCCAGGCATTAACCCCACTGCAACATAACCCTTGGCCAACGATCTCTGTTAATGCCTATGTGACTACTGAATAGAGAAGAGCTGGCTATTTTCAAGAAAAACAATCTCAGTGTGACTTGGGCTCAGCTGATCTGGTCCAGGCTATGGATAGAGTTTGTGCCGTGAGGCTTCAGTGATCTGTGATGCACCCTGAGCCGTGCTTGGGAGACCTGGTTAAGGACACCTGAGCCATTCACTCTTTAAACGGATAGCCCTTGGAGGAATGATGCCTGATCAATCACTTGTTTCTCAACCTGACATATTGTTGGAGCTCAGTAATGTTTGTCTAATAAATGGATGGATGAATCTATTTATCACAATATTTTCCTGAGCAGGACCTCGTTGATGTGAGGAGAAAGAAATGAGGGCCCTGGGTGTTCACTCGATTTGATCAGAGAGGAGAAAAGGCTACAGAAAGAGAAGGAAACAGGATAGAAGTGAGTGTCCTGCTCTAGCGTTTTGGGCTGTTTGCAAGTGCATGCTCGCTGAGAAGGGACCTGTTCTGCCTGTAGAAACCACTGGCATGGACACCTGCTTCTGATGACAGGATTGGGTCTTCATCTTTATTCCGGAACAGCCCTTGCCAGTGGCTCAGGTAGGGGCTGTGAAAAATCTTCATCCTTCCACTCTGGTCAAAACTTTCTGGGGGTCATAGCAAACAAGCATGGAAACTCACCCACTCCGCCATGCATGGCTGCTCTTGTGGTCATCACAGAGAATTGCTGACGTGTGTTGCTATGGCTGTAGGCTTTGACACCCTTCTATATGTGTTTGGAAGAGACATTGAGGAAGCAAGAGATATCCTAGACAGAATGTAGTGAATGAGCATGCTTCTCTGTCTGGGATGACTTCTCCGAACCCAGGAACCTGGTGATTTCCCGAGTGTGGAGGAAAATATTAGCACTTATACTCATGTTTTATTTAAATCTAAAACATGAATTAAGCTGTACCAATATTCAGTATATGCAGCTTAAGAGTTGAAAATTAAATATATGTATATCGTGCTGGAGATAACATTTATAAAAATATTTCATGATGGGGAACATAATCAAAATATGCTGGTGTCCATTACTCTGACAACTGTAAAGTGCTCCGAGCCAAGAGGATCTGACTAGGGAAGGGGTTCGGGGTTCTAAGTGGAAACTTGTCACATTCAGCTGTCTGCATTTAAAGGCAGGTCCCATCTCCCACCTAGAATAGCAGGAAGGCTTCCTCTCACAGATTGCCTTGAACCCGGATGACCCAGTTCATAGCAATTGTGTTTGCCCATTTATGGGCTGACATGTGAGCAACTGTATTGCATTATTTATGAGAAAAAAACAAAGTATCTTGAGCTCCTCACCACGTACCTTGTCTTTATAAAGAATGGGGCTTCACATTGTATGTGGAATTCGAGATTCTCCACGCCTTTCCGACAGTGTCTTGTTACCTTCTCTTACCAGACGTCCTGGTCTATCAGTAAAAGATCATGAATTTTTTAAGAGACTGAACACATATAATGCCATGGAGCACAATCTTTGCAAAAGAGTTATTATAAAGCTCTTTATTCCTTGTAAGAAAATCCCTAAATACATATTTATAATATGTATTAGAAGTCTCCAAATGCATATTTAGATGACAAGTTATGTATTTAGCCTTCTCGAAGTACTTATTTTAAAATGTTACAAAGAATTAAGGAAACTCCCAGAGACACATCGCGGTTTCCACAACTATGAAGCCAGCGAGAGTTGTTTTGAGAAGTGGCTGACCTTTTGTACATACAGAATGGTCTGGCACCATTTTAATTGTCCTTTAAAAAAAATAAGCTTGGAAGTGAAGCAAATAGAATGAGTTCAGTGCTTATTGTACAGGCAAAGAGCCTCCCAAGGTGGGCTCACGTTAAATGCATGTTTAATAAACCAGATGATTCCCATTAAAATAACCCAAAATATCTAACTTATCCATTTCTATTCTTCCTTCTGTGCCCAGATAATGTGACAGAATTTCCCACCTTTCATGCATTCATTCAAGACACATTCATTTATGGGTTGCCTACGATGTGCTAGATGACATTGGAAAGTGATGCCACTGCACGCTTCCCACCGCCATCTGCCATATACCTCTCACGACATCACCATGCTTCTCTGTGTGGCTGGGGCCCGAGCAAGCCCCCTGCACCTTGTCAGTGTGTTCAGTCACTTGGTCCCTGAAGCAGAGCAGAATTTTCTGTGTGCCCCTGTGGCAGGGCTTGTCTGTGAAGGAATGACTTAAAGAAGATGGGTTTCTCCTCAGAAACTGGCTCTTTTGGGGCCATTTCCATTTCAGGTCATTTCTCAAGTTCTTTGGGCTTTTCAAATATCTGGATGTTTCCCACGAGTAGTATGCTGGATGTCGTATAAGGTGACCTCAAGTGTCCAGCATATTTTATTTCAGTTGTAAAAGAGAAAGGGTAGTTTGACTTAAGGGAAGGGGTGAATGGGACAGAGAATCCTACAATATCGAGCTTAAAGGCACTTTCTAATCCAGCCTTTTCTCACTTGAAAGATGAGTGTATTGGAGCTGCCTAGAGAGTTCTGTGACTTTCTCAGCATTCAGCCATAGTTATTGGGGGAAACAGGACGCAGGGGCCCCCTGGACTGTCTTGTGTTCTTTCCACCCTTTGCTGCATTGCTTCTCCACACACCACACATCA